>OZ025250.1:40766619-40833619 GCA_964019135.1 Arenicola marina
GAACTTTGTAATTTCTCTGGTACGCAGCGGGTTTATAAAGACTTCAGTCACAAGGTGCAATGAAAGAAAACGTACTCGGTTAGAAAGAAGGCCAGATTTTGAAGAGGGGCCGCCATCATTGAGACTAATGAGATGATAACACGATTCGTTGGTTTTTAGAGACCGCGCGTATGTCTGTTTGGTGGTGTAACGGTAAACTACAGAGACTGCCTTACCGCGGAAGCTGCGGGATGTGCATCTTATATATACATCGTGACAAATTCGATGACGAAGGACCTCGCACCAGACAGATAGTTGATGATGAGACAATTCGATTATTGCTCGACTCCACATAAACTCATTGAGTCGTGGCGTGAATTATGCCTACCCCATAGATCGTTACGTCGAAAGATCCCAAACGTCACTTCATAAGAAGGATTGGTGTCATAAAAGTCGGATCTGCACCACGCATTCCCTTGTTGATTACTGACGTAGATACATCCAGCACAAGTTCAATGGTTATTCAAAGACTTCTTTTAATAAAGTCATCATGAATAGATAAACAGGGCTAACTTACATTGCATATTCGAAAAAGAAGAACATTGCTTGTTACCTTAACGATATCGCTCATTATTCACACTTATCTTCTCTGCGCATTTTCTCGTTATCTAAACAGAAACTCCTAGACGTAACTTATCATTCGATTCACTAACTTGTGTTAGTCGTACTGTTTCACATTAGTGCTTTACCAAATGACGCATTATAGGGAGACGTATAGCGTGTCAGTTACTTAATCAGTTTAGTTTTCGTTAACTGGAGCGCAGAGCCGATTTACATCACTTGCTTTGCAAAAGGGCTACAGGCCCCCGAACACTTCATACATCTATCGTGACAAGTGTAATGGTATGGTTCACAATTTACCCTTAACTTAGAATCTATCACATATACGTTGTCTGCGTTCGTTTGTCATTCAATGTTGGTTAAAAGATACCATCAATCTAAGTAGAACATTTTCTGTAATAAATCTGTCATCACTACATAAACCAGTTATCTCTTAGCGTGGACACACCGCATGTTATATTACAAACAATTGAAGCGGTTATTTACATCTTACTGGTCTGATCATATGCTAGCTGAACTAAAACTCCTCTACGTAATTTATAATTCGATTCATCAACTTGTGTTGCATTAGTTATTTCCCATTAGTACGTTCACAAATAACTCATTACATATGTTCACCTGTTCAATAGTTATATAGTGTCGTTTGTTTTCACGCGTGACTAAACACATAGATTATGTTAACGACACATATCGCGTGTTATTTACTTGAACACTTTACGATTGTGTAATTGTAGTGCAAACCCAGTTTACAATATTTGCTTTGTAAAAGATCTATGCACGACGAAGTATTCTACACATCAATCACGACATACGTGTAAATGTATGGTTCACATTTAGTATTCACTTGAAATATATGTTATATTTAAGTTATTACATTCTTTTGTCGTTCGCTGTAGATGCGTATTAAAATTCCACCATGATTGAAGCATTTATTGTACAACCTATCTAAGGCAGGGTTTATACTTGCCTTGCGCAATAGGTCATTCAGTGAAACAAAGTCATAGTACATGTTGTATTAAACAAATCACTCGTTATTCACACGTGCATACTGGTGTTATATGTTAACCAACCCGAAATTCATTCGCACAATTTGAGGGTACCCGTGTAACATGGTTAACATTTGATGCACATTTGAAATGCCTTTCCTACAAGTTCTTACTTCCTTTTGTAGTTCAACGTATATTGGTATGGAACGACAGCATGGTTGAAACATTTAGTGTACTAAACCTATCATCACAACATAAAGCGGGACTTATACTTACATTGCGCAACATTTGACTTTCTGAAAACAAAGTCACAGTACATGTTACATTTCACACGTCACTTGTTATCCACACCTAACTATTTTGATCATATGATAATGAAGCAATGTTCCCATCACGTATTTTTTTATACTATTCCCTAACTTACGTCACGCATATGATTTCATATTAGTTCTTTAACATATGACATTATATATGCACTTAGGTCCTCTACCGATACAAAATGTATACGTGTAATGCTTCTCTTCATACTTGTGTTAACACATCTCATAACAGCGACAACTATAACAAGTATTTACTGAATCGTTTTTGTTTGGTTAACGATAGTGTGAATCCGCGTTGCATCCCTTGCTCCACAAGAGATATATAGGACCAAACATTCCGCACATCAATCGTCACACGCGTGCAAAATGGTTTACATTTAATGTTTACTTCAAAGGTTTTACATAAAAATTATTACCTTCTTCTGTCGTTTGCTGTATGTTGATATATATCTTCAAAATAATTGAAACAGTTATTTTACTAAACCTGTCATCACTAAAGGAAGCAGAGCTTATCCTTACAAATATTTTGCTAACTGAAAACAAAATCATATAACAGAGTTCATTAAACATATCACTCGCTGTTCATACCTAAATACTCTGATTAGATGTTAATTTAACAGAAACTCCTTCCTGTAAGTTATTATGTGGCTTCCCAACTTGCACTACGTAAGTTATGTCGCATTGGATCTTAAACAAATTACGCATTACATTTCCACCTAGTTTCTCAGCCAGTAAACAATATTCATACACAAAAGTTTTCCATTTATTCTGTTGTTCGTTGTATGTTGATCAAGAACTTCAACTTAATAGAATTTTTATTTTACTAAACCTATCATTGTTACATTAAGCACAGCTTAATTGCCGTGAACGATCAAAAAAAACATAAGACTACATGTTACATTAAACATGTTACTCATTTTTCCGTCCTACGTACACTGATCATACCGTTTCTTAGTAGTCTAACATATATTATAACCACGACAGCTATACAGCGGCTTATTCTCTTAAAATTAGTAACTGCAGTGCAATCCAACTTTACATCACTTGCTTTGCAAAAGATCTATGTTCCGCCAAACACATCAAACGTCAATCGTGACACACGTACAGCACGGTTCACATAAACATGTCTACTTGAATGTCATACATAAAAGTTGTTACTTTATTCCCTAGTTCATTGTACTCTGATACATAATTTTAACATAATTGAAACAATCCTTTACATCATCACTACAGAAACCCAAGGTTATCGGTATTGAGTACAGAAATGTACAGTATACACATGTATTCGTTTTAACATTGCCTACGGGTTCCACGAGTGTTACATAAATACGCAAACATGACATATGAAACACTGAATACATAAACTTATATTTTTCTTTCACGGTTGTCTTTCCCGAATGTGATGTAAACTTGATGACATATAAAAGATAAAACATGTAGAATGCTATTCATACATTTCATAATTGTCAAATGAGCTGCACGTATGTAACACATAACTATTTACATGATGACCTGCAAAATAAAACTTGAAAAATACTTTCGTATTCGATTTGTTAATTATATCTTATTGCCTAAGTATTTCCCATTTGATCTTTAAAAAATTACACATTACGTTACTGCTAGAGACTCTGCCGGTACAACAGCTATACATAAAAGCCATTACTTTCGTTCACTGTATTCTGATAAATAACTTCACTCATCATTCAAACCTAACTACACTGATCATACCGCTTTCCATATTTGTCTCATCCCAGATGATAACAGTGACACCTATAGCCTGTTATTGTCTTGTTCGTTGGCAAACTGCTGCGCAATCCAAATTTACATCACTTGCTTTGCAAAATGTCCATGTTCCACCAAACATTTTAGTGTAACATGGTTTAAATTTAATGTTCACTCGCAATGCATACACAATTATTACTTTATTTCATAGTTCACCGTAGGATGATACATAACTTCAATATCATGGAAACAATTTTTCACTATTATTACTACATAAAGCTGAGCTCCCTTGCATTGAATACCGATATTTATAGTATACACATGTATTCTTTCACGGTTGTCTATTAAGTACCCGAATAAAATATAAGCTTGATGATATATGAAAGGCAAAACGTAGAATGCTACCTATGTTTCCTAATTGTCTAATGAGATATATAAATGTTGCACATAACTTAGACTTTATGACATATGAAACATAAAACTTACAGAATACTTACATATGTTTAACACAATTGTCTAAGTATTGACCTAACTGGTACATAAAACATAAACTTGATTGCATATGAATCATCTAATACACAAACTTATATAATAATTACATATTTTTACCATTGTCTGATCCTACTTATGCGAATGCTGTATAACATTTAATTCATAATTCAATGAAATATAAACTTATTTATTCCTAAAATCATTGCCGTGTATTACACATAAATCTTCCAAATTAAATAAAACGTTAGAAGTATATCTTAACATCTTCAACCATAGCAGTACCACGCATATAGGTGGCAACACCTCATTCCTTCCTAACTTGATATCATTTATAAAAATATAGCATGCAAGCATCTCCACTCCGAAAGGTGAATTCCCTCACCCATACGCCTCATATCCTAACATTGACATTGCTAGAAATAGTGCACACACGCCTCTATTCTCTCTATCATAGTACCTATTCTCTAACCACCCAACGCTTTACTCCTCACCTCTCAACATAAGGTATTGTCCAAAAATAAAAAACGCATGTATGTCCGCTGCATCCTCTCTGAGATGGCAACATCACTGATTATTCAGACCTGATTCCTGTGATCATACCATTTCTTTTCACATTTGTCTCCACACAGTTATAACAAGGCCAGCTATAACCCGTTATTCTCTTAATCGTTAGTAAACTCATTGTAAGTTGATACATAACTTCAACATCCTGGAAACAATTCGCTTTATTATTGCCACATAAACCTAAGCTTCCTTGCATTAAATACCAAAATTTATAGTATACAGAAGTATTCTTTGACGGTTGTCTATTAAGTCCCCGAATGTGGCATAAAATAGAAACTTAATGCTATATGAATGGCTAAACATGCAAAATGTTACCTATATGTTTCACAATTTTCTAATGAGCTACATACATGTTGCACATAACTTATACTTTATGCCATTTGAAACATAAAAGTTACATAATACGTTTCACTATTGTCTAAGTATTGCCCCAAATGCTACATAGAACATAAACTTGATTGCCTGTGAAGCATCTAATACACAAACTTATATAATAATGCTATAGTTTTACCATTGTGTTGTTCTAGTTATGCGAATGCTGCACAAAATTTAATTCATAATTCAACGAAACATTAAAAAAAATCCTATTATCTTTGCCGTATGTTGCACATAACTGTTTCATATTAAATCAAACGTTACCAATAAACCTTAACCATCATAGCACTACCACGCACAGAGGTAACAACACCTCATTCCTCCCTACCCTGATATCATTTATAAAAATAGAGAATGCAAGCATCTAAATTCCGAAAGGGGAACCCCCCTCCACACACCCGCCTCATTTCTTAATATTTATGTGGTTTCTAAAAATAGTGCATACGCGCCCCAACCCCCTCCATCAACCACCCTCTCCTCATCGCCTCAACACTAAAAATAGAGCATGCGTGCATAACCACTCAACCCTTCCCCAAGCGTCTCTCACCATCTGTTTTTCTAACCAATTACAACAAAGTGGAAAGGTAGGCATGGAAACTGAATTCTCTCTAGCCAACTCAATGTAGGGAGCGGAACAAACCAGTGGTGGGGATCTGACTCATTTTAGCTGTCTTTGGTAGAAATGTTCCGTCAGTAAATGATACTGACTGATACTGATCACACAGCAGCCTCACTGTGTGCAAAAACTTCAGTTACCCCGTCATTCGCATTATGGTGGTCTAAGAACGGCCCGCGTGCTTTGTAAAAGAGGATCGAGTATAAACTGATGGGTACATAAATCTCCGACAAACCCTCAAAGTAGTCTGATTAAACACTCAATCCCTTCGAAACGCCCCTTCATCGTCATCTTCAGACTAACTCCATATCTCATCCAACGTACGTGATGCCCGACAAAACTATTAGTTATAAGTAAACCGAGTCTATCACTTCCTATTAAATACATACATTTAAAAATACCAACTACACAGAGAAGAACTTATAAACGCCTATGTTCTCAATCAAAAACAGGGAACTGAATTCAATATTGTTTTTACATTATCGTCCGCTCACTCCCATCTCGAAATCCGATGAACAGCCAGCTGGGGTGAACTTCGCACACACCCATTATATCCATCCGCCTCCCCTCACCTTCAAGCCCACAAAAAGAGACAAGGCTCAACACGCTCAGTGGTGACTAGTACTGGCTTTCCGTCGCGACACGCTTCGGTGACTCCACTCGTCTGGGTAGCTTCTCAAATTAATGTATTTGTGTCCTTGGGGTGCGGGCGTGGGGGAGGCGGGTGGGCGACTAGAGTACGTCCCTCACTCATAGGTGGTAGTAACGGAGGGGCGACATGCTAAATAGGGGTGGGACGCGGTGAACGCGGTGAATGCGGAAGAGGTGTAGGAAAAACGGTCGGGACTAGGAGGGAGGGGGAAAAGGGGCTGAGGGAGGGCGACTAATTTCACAATAGAACTGCTGTCCTTGCAGTTATCTGCCTATGACACATCTTAAGGTCACTACATGATTGTGAATACCGTTCACCGTCATGGTTGGGTGAGGGTAGGAGGGGATCGGCTTCAGGAGGGAGGGGCGGGGGGCAGTAATATCTGCAATTGGTCGGTGGATGAGGAGCAGGGGGTTGGCGCCCTCTTATTGGGAGAGAAAAGAGTAATGACAGTTGTTCGATGAGTCAGTCTGTTATTTTAATACTAATAAGCGCCTGTATGCTCTCCTCCTCAGGTCGTTTTTCATCTGCAAGCAATTAATACGTCGGACGGAAAGGTGAATGGGTTGACCTCTACAACATAAGCAACCAGCTGTCAAGTATTAATTGTCTTCTCTAACCGCTCCTCCCGTGGCAGCTATAGGTGTAGGGATATCGGTCGGACTAGGAGGGTGGGGGAGAAAGGGGTATCGGGGCTGAGAGAGGGCGACTGATTTGATAAGATAATTATGGAACTACTGTCCTTGCAGTTAACCCGCGATGACACATCCATGACGTCACTCCGTGATTGTGAAATATCGTTCACTCTCATGGCTGGGAGGGTGTAGTAAGGGGGCCTAGCAAGTTGCGGGGGGTGGGGGGCAATGGATGAGGTGTGGGGGGGGGCGTGAACACGTGAAGTACAAACCTTCACGCGCCAGGTGGCAATATGAGACCGGCGCGCATGCGCGCCCGCAAAAGCGTTACCCCCAAGAAGCGTTAGCCCCAAGGAAAGTTACATTCAACTGACGCAGCTTCTACTACTCACAAACTTGATCGCACAAATAGTTGTTTTAACTGACAGTAACACATTGACACCCAACAAAAAAATCGTAAATCTAATATTAGTTCTTCTTTATAATACAATATTGTCACTAGAACATCCAAATAGTAATTAGCAGTGTTATAATAAGCAAATAAAGTTTTCTTTCGACTTTTCTGCGCGAGCTCCCGCCATCTTGGATATCCTTGTGCCCCTGCTCTCGGCCGGGAGTACGCGACGCGGTGAAATAGGTCATGTGACACACCGCTCGGAGCGCGTGATTTGATTTACAAATCCTTGTGGCCGGAGTACTCCGAGCGCATAATCGAAAACGCCCTCAGATTGGGTCTGTACACGGCTAAATTCACAGTATGGAATTCCGTACAGTGACGTCACAAAAATCCCATCAGCCTCCGCGGCATGTCACCAACCAAAATGGCGAGAGCAAGTGGTCGACATGACCATTCCGCTGCGAAGCTGTGTAGTGCATGGCGTAAGAACACAATACTGCGTCATTACACTCACTACACGACAAAAGTAAAACAATACCGTTTTGATGTTTTCGCATCACTTTTTTATCATAACAAGACACAGTTTCTTCATTTTTCGGAACTTTCCAATCGGCTTCATCGGTGGTTTATTGGCGCAGGTACCAACTCGGCAAAAATATGTCGGAAAGTCGCTGAGCGTAATGGATGGGCCATTTGATCCCAAGGGCGAGAGGGGGCGATGGGTTTATTTCACTTTAAACTTTAAATCTAGAAGTCAATCGATATTTGCATGCAAAGAGTTGTTATGTCCAAAATTTAGATGTCTAAAATCTAGTCCCAGCTAGGCACTGTGAAGCGACGGAAAGAGGGGGAATGGGGTAGCCCTGTTGCATGACCCCCCTGGCTATTCCGCTGTGGACCGCGCCGGAGCGGGCTCTCTCGTCTCCGTATCGTGCCAGGCCTACAAGTAAGAGACTCGTTTCAGAACAATAGGGGTGAGGCAGGGGGTGGGGGTGCGACTATGCGGCCCAATACCGCCCGCCCTTCCCTCTGTCACTTTACGATGCCCGTGAATTTAGCATTCATGGTGTTATCTCTGTATTCTTTAACTGCAAAAGTATTAGAACGGCATTAAATCAGTCAGGGGCGGATCTAGGAATTTGGAAAGGGGAGGGGGGTTGCTGTGTAAAAATTTGCGACCGTGTTGGGGAAAAGAGAGTGCATTCTGCCTGAAAACTTGCGACCCAGTGGGGGGGGGGGGGGGTACTCGAAGAACCCGACTTCTTTTACAGTGTATGTTCAAGTTCCCAAGGGGGGGGGGGGGTTGCAAACTCACTCTAGATCCGCCCCTGATTTCCTGTTGGAGTTTGAAGGAAGGTAGTTGGAATGTGGTAAAAGATTTCTTTTAAGTAAATTATTAAGTAATATTTTACTTTTATTAAGTATCATTATAGGCATTATCATATATTAAGTATCATCATAAGCCTGAGATATAATATTTTATTGCACATTATTACATTTAATTGTTTAAAAGTAATCAATGAACATTTCACTGTATCACTCCTCTCACATGCTGCGTCTTATAGTGAAAAAGCTTTTGTTTGTTAGGTGATTTTATCTTTTGGTGAAACAGAAATTTGTATTATGTTATTTGGTGAAAAATATAGGTTTTGAAAGGAGAAAAAATCTATCATAGTTCTATAGCGCATACAATTACAGGTTCATTAACAGTTCTGTACATGTTTATGCTGGCTTCACTTAGAAAAAGAATCTAGGGAGTCAACCTTTCATGGTCACACACATTCATAATAATTAAGTTCAGAGTCTACCAGACATTAACTTAAGCCTCAAATGTCAAATAAATCATCAATATAACATTGTAAGTACTAAATACCGGTATTTGCTTCAAAGAGTAAAACATATAATGAAATAAAACATATTATAAATTTCCTCTTATAACAGTTATAACTGTAGCTACATATACATATACATAAAGATTAGAAAAGTGACTGCCTGAGAACATGATTGGATAGGTTTGCAGCAAAAAAGTGTGCTGCACGTATAACATGGAATATATCTGTTCCCCTGGGAATACTGGTAATTAGAAAGGTATTTTGTGCTGCAGCAATTACTCTTGAAGTTTCAGGAGTTTAGGGGATTTATATGTGTGCGTGTAGACAAAAATTATATTAACAAAACATCAGCCATATTCAATCGAAGAATGACAAACACATTTATTGAAACATTAAGAAATATTATTTCATGAAACTGAATGAAATACATTTCGTCCAATTATTCTTAGGTACCGGTAGCATTGATGTAAATCAACATTGGCTATCAAGTTTTCATAATGACCCAGCTCATAATTCTAAGAAATCCCTGGCGTATTTCGTTTCAAAATCTTGCACTAGCATGCATTCGAACTGTGCTTCACTGTGATAGTCATGACACAGCATCCTGTGATGGCTCCAGATGTGGTGTCCTGGTCTTGACAAAGCACTATTCTCGAAACGAAACAGTAACACTAAAGGGTTAACATGAGTTGATTCTCCTCCATCTGTTCAATAGTCCAGTGCCTCAACCAGCCTTTTGACAATATGCTGTGAATATAAAAATAACTTTATATATTAGGGGTTTGACAAATTGATCATAAATTTGCTACATTACTATATATAATAAGATACTGGGCCAAGCTCCCACCATGTGAGTTTTGGAGATGCAGTACATGTATATGACTATACAAGGTATCTTAGTAGAGCAGACAACTATGTACAATTTTCTCAGACAAAGTAAATTACCCAGGTGAAAAAAGTAATACTTGCTGCTTAATACTTGATCATCTGACCCATCTGAGTTTACTAAACCGAGCTATAAGCTGCTCACATGGCTCATATGTCATATTGCTCAGTCAGTTGCCTAAGAATCATGAATTGTACTTCACATAAATGACAATACTAACATGTTCTATACATTTCACTCATGTGCATATGTGCATGTGATGTACATATGAAGTCCTTACACAGACTATGCCAGAAATAGATTATAACGTTACTAAATTTAGATAAGAATTAAGGAATTAACAGGGATAAAACCCTTCAAGAATGGATATTGTCTGGAGGTCTGCAAATATCTGCAGCATCGCTCTTTAAGCATATAAAAGAAGAAAATACAGATGAGCTTATTAAATTGTTGCAATAATTTTCTTATGATTGTTTATATTGACACACCACTGATATTACAGCTGCATAAAAAATCGTTAATTTAAAATGCAAAATTTGGCACAAATTAATCAAAGGCATTTAATTGCATCTGTATACCTAATGAAGTTTATACTTATAATCATATGTAGAAAATTACATATAACTGAAATTTGCCTGCAATTTCCAGCATAGATGTTGCTTCTGCAAGCTTATTTCTTTGCTGGCGTATTACCGCATTGACAGTGACATCACTGTCATTTCTCTTGGGAGGTCACTGAAGGCATCAGCTGATCAGCCCCCCCCCCCCCTCCCGCTGAACTGGAAAGTAAACATTCTCGATTTTTGAGAAACGTCCACCCGATCGGAGGTTTCTTCCACATATTTCCGCCTACAATCTCCTAAATAGCCATGCGTCTGCTTTTCTTTCCTGGTCGTTTCGTTTATATGCGTTAAAACTATTTCAGGAGCAAGTTTAAATCTTATTTGAGCCAAAAATCTATCACTTTCTCCAAAACTTTGTCAACGGCGGCCATGATGATGCATCACACTCAGCTAAATTTAACACAGCCAATGAGAATATTCGAAACAGGCAAAGCGCGTTGACCAATCCCTGCCAACCTTAGATTAGCCGTTTACAGCCTCACGTGGAGCGAGCGGAGGTGGGGCTGTGGAAGAGCCTAGGCCGTCCAGCGATCCCGGTGGATGCTATCGCGTGGCTTCACGTGATCGTCGCCAACGGCGGTACGCGTGTGGAGGCTGTTGCCGAGGTCCGGGGGGGACTAGTTCCGGATGGTTACCCTGTGTATCCAATCCGTCGCAACTGCCCGGAGTCTCATCTTGACCAGATGCGCTCAATGGTCGCTACATATGTCTACCAGCACTGCATCGAGACCTGGTGTGCGGACGGAGTTGATTTCGCCACATACCTCTACGTGCCTGAAGTGGACGCAGTTACCGGTCTGGTTTACCCAAAGAACTTGTATGAGAAAGAAGCGAAAGCGCGACGTAAAACGGTAACAAGACATGCGCGCGCGCCGCCTAGCGGGGAGGGTTAATCAGCGCTCGGTCAACTCGGTGCAGACGGCAAAATGGACGCAGGTTGTAGCCGCTGGCATTCCGGTCGTGGCACAATTTGTGCGGCATGGAATTGCCACAATTATAAAGGAACAAGAGGAGATATTTTCTTCTATCAATTCCCCAGGGACAAAGAGAGGTAAATGTCTTTTCTATGAGGTTTCGGCGAACAATTGAGATTAGTCCATGACCATGTTTGTTTGTGTTTTGACAGGCAACTGTCATTGTCAACTGTTTGACTGTTTGACGGCTCAACCAGTGTCAACTGCGTGTGTGAAGATCTGTAAACTAGCCATTGTTAGTCTGATCAGACTCATGGATGTGGAATGTTGCCACAGATATTTCCATTAATGCTTAGAGTATCTCCGTTAAATGACTGTTCAACTGTGTCATCCTACTTTTAACACTCTTTTTCCGGGAGCAGGACAACTCCCCCCTGGAAAATTCCCTCCGGTCAGTTCCCCCCCAGATAATTCCCCCTCGGACAACTCCCCCCCGACAATTCCCCCCCCTACAATTCCCCTCTAGGATAATTCCCCCCCGGACAACTCCCACCCGGACAATTCCCCCCCGGACAATTCCCCCCCGGACAATTCCCCCCCGGACAACTCCCCCCCGGACAATTGCCCCCCTGACAATTCCCCCCTAGGACAATTCCCCCCGGACAACTCCCCCCGGACAATTCCCCCCCGGACAACTCCCCCCCCCCCCGGACAATTCCCCCCTGGTCAACCCCCCCCCCCCCCCCAGATAATTCCCCTCAGGACAATTCCCCCTAGGACAATTCCCCCAGACACCCCACTGAGACAATATCTCGGACACTGTCACCCACATCATCCCAAACGGGGACGCCCCCCCCCCCCCTCCCGCCAATCTCCACCCGGTCAAACCCCAACTCGGGACCACAAAAACTGTATGTCGTGCGTGTGAAGGAGCTTGGCGCTGTCTGTTCTATAACACCCGTTAGGTTGCATTGTGGATGTGCAGGTTTCATATTATATTTCCATGTACACTGAGAAGTTCTGTCTCTACAAGCCCACAATAAGCCCTGGGCCTACTGTAACATTAGAATTTGGAACTAGGGTAGAGTGGGGCAAAACGCCTACCTTAAGCAAGATGCGCCATATTTATTTTCAGTATGATACGAGCAAATCTAGATAACGTCAGAGACCTTCATCACGCATGGCTCTACGTTAATGATACATGGATTTCTTTGTAAATATTAACCGTAAGGCGTGGAAAACGAAAAGATAAAATTCCATTTTCTGGCGTTTTGCCCCCGGTGTGGGGCAAAACGCCCAGTTTTTAAAGTCATGATATAGGTGAATAATATATGTATGAGCAGCTTTAATCATTTCCATTATGTGCCATTATGATGAACATTAATAAAGTAGACGAATTTTCAATCTATGTGTTAAACAAGAAATATATTTTTAATGAGAGAATTGATAATGGGGCAAAACCCCTACCAATGGGGTAAAACGCCTACCCAATAATCTGGTAGGCGTTTTGCCCCAAAATGAAGTGGGCGTTTTACCCCATCAGACAACAGTAATGTTATTTTAGCCTAGCCCGCCTTTATGCAATTATCGCCCAAATTCACAGACACATCGTTACAGTTTATAATCGTGTTATTGTGACTGACCTGGTAATCAGACCTGATTCCTCATAAGTCAGCTATGGTGAGCCAATAATTCTAGAGCAATTTTACAAAAAAGGAGGTCAAAATGGGAAATTGTCAATGATATACTTATTTTTGCATACTCGACCCCACGCTTCCAGAAGACGTTCGGATATGATCACGTGACATGCATGCGTCACTCATAGTCTTCCGGAACATGCGCGTCTCGGTTATTTTGGGCATGGGCGTTTTACCCTACCTGGGCGTCTTGCCCCACCCTACCCTACATCAATAGGGGTATACAGTTCTCGCGATCGGGCAGCGAGACTTCCGTTTTGGGGACAAACAAACACACGTGCTCCATGTTGAAGTATAGGCAGCTAGAAGTCAATTTCTTTCCAGGTTTATTCTAAAGACTATGAGTACCATTTCACTAAACATGGCTATGGGAGATATACGTTAAAATATTTGGAGGCGATGAAGCGCACAACTTTGGGAATATACAAGGAAAAATCCGTCTTCAAAACACTCGAAAGCTAAAAATAACGTTCTAAATTTAGCCCTGCACCCGGGCTTTCGCAAGTTCACCAAACAGAGAGTGACGTCACAGAGTTTCGCGTGCCTCCGCGGTAACAAAAATGGCGAGAGCAAGTAAGCGACTTAACCATTCCGCTGTCAAAATGTGCAGTGCATGGAGTAACAACACACAGGTGCCTCATTAAACCACATGGTAAAGATAAATAAGTCCAGTTGGATGTTTTCGTATCTCTTTTGGATCACGAAAAGACCAAGTTTCTTCATTTTTGTAAGTTTTCTGTTTGAAGCGTTGCGCCAACGTTGTCACCGGGGAAAATCCGTGTGACGTCATAATGCCTCGTTTTCGTAGGAAATGCAAAAAAACGTTAGTTTCTCAGTCGTATTGTCCCGTCGTAACAAATATTCGTCATTGTGATGGCGCAAACGAATAAAAAATATGTCATCTATCCGTTTTATGAAGCTATATTTCTTAAATATTCTTAATCATAGCGCTAGGCTTTCCGCAATGGACCCACCCCTCGGCGCCTGGCTTTTGCGCAGGTAGTCTGGTTCCCAGTCTCTCTCTTTGCGTAACATACACGTCACGCCTACGTCACAGATAGTCAGGATACCAGTGTGCACAGAGATTCTAAACTCGTTCCGAACACGTGCTTCGTTTGTTTGTCCCCAAAATGAGTAAACCGGAAGTCTAATCGAACGAGACTTTATAGCCCTATGGCGCAGACGTATTAGAGAGACCCTGCGGCTATGAAGGGGTGGGGCGGGGGGTGTACGCCTATGTTATCGCAGTCACACAAACCCTCCTATAGGACAGATTCGCGCGCGAAATAAAGTTTGTCAGGGTTTTTTTCAGGCTCCCAAAGTTTTCGAGTATAAATACCGAAACAGTTGTGACCATTCAAAGCCGACTTGCGAGTTAATATCAAATATATCTGAATAATTCCTACTCCTGTGCCCGTCTGGGTATTTTGGATACTTAGGCCTGTCTGGTGGGGAAGGGCGTCGGGGGTTTCCAGGGTCGAGCAGTCCTCGATTGTCTGGGGGGGGGCATTGTCCGGGGGTGGCGTGCTGGGGGGGGGGGGGGTCTTACTTCTGTTGTCAGGAGAGAAAAGATTTGCCGGAGAGCAGGACAACCCCCCCCCCCAGACAATACCACCCCCCCCCCTCACCTAGGACAATTCTTTCCCGCTCGTTCACCCCGACACCCCCCTCCTCCCTTCGGACAATTGCTTGCCCCCCGACAATTTCCCCACAGAAAAATTCGGACTGCTTTGAATGTGCGAATTTGAACTCGCATGTCGGTTTTGAGTGGTCATAACTTGCTGGGTATTGATACTCGAGACATCCGAGCGCCTGTAAAACGGACAAAATGAAATTCGCACGCGAATCTGTCCTTGCTAAGACCAATTATGGTGTATAATTATACACCATCTACACCATCCTTGCTAAAACGCATTGTGTTTGGCGCGATAGCGCTTCGAAGAGAAGCATGCACCTCCCCCCACCCCCCACCGCCCCACACCACAATGGGCAGTGGACGTCACAGCAGGCGCGTGCTCCTTCATGCTAGAGGCCTTGGGGGCCACTACCTTTATGATGGTGCGGGTAGGCCGCCCATACGATAGTGGTCATATGAGAGCCAGAGAATATGAAATACGCCATTTTGTTGTCATCGCGAGAGAAATGTTTGGTTAAGAAGGCATCCAACTAGACACCGGCATTCTTTCTTTTTGACGATAGAGATAATGGGTACATACGACATCGAGGGAAAATGCAGGTTTCTGCTCCGGGGAAAGAAGAAAAGGTGAAAAAAGGTGTTATTTGTGTGATACGTATTTGTTTACCTAGCTATACATAGTGCCCCCCCCCCCCTCCCCGCCTCGGCAGTCGCTTAGTAGTAACTTTCGTTGACCAAATGCTCTTTAGGTACTTTAGTAAGTAAATGTGTTACATAGAATACAGTTTGGTTTGGACGGAAGTAAATTTGGTTCACCATATGACTTTTTGTCACAACGTGGGCAGAAGCCTATAATTTTTAATATGGGTGTTACCTCACTCATTAGTGAGTTAACTGTTGTCGTCCCGTGGCTGCGCAAATGGCGTGCCAAGGTGGAAGGAAATACATATTTTCTCATGCACCACTCGCACCCCATTGGCGGGGAAGGGGGGGGGGGTATTTGTATTTAGGTATAAACATATGTGTCGCCCAAATGACCCCTTTTTTTGCCATTTTTCTCTCAATCCCCGGAGCAGAAATCTGGAATTTCTCTCGATGTGCCCATCTGAGACTGAAGTATTTTTTTAAATTGCAGCTATTGACTATATATTCCAGTTCATGTCGAAAGTGTTCAAATAATTAACCACCATAAACTTTGCCGTGACTGCCAGTGTCTATCCCTCCCGGGATGTCCTCCCGAAGTATTCCTACGTGTCGGAAGGAGAAGGGGGAGGGGGGGGGGCGCTTTTCCGTTTGTGGGTATGTGTTTCCAGGGGGTGGTTATCGTCCAGGGGGGTATTGTCCGGGGGCAACTTGCCGGGGGGACTGGCTCAAGGGGAACATTTTCCAGGTGGGGGATTGTAGTGGGGGGAGGGGGGGGGGGTTGTCCGGGGGGGAACTGACTGGGGGGAATTGTCCGGGGGGAATTGTCCGGGGGGGAAGTTGTCCTAGGGGGCAATTGCCCGGGAGGGACTTGTCCGGGGGGAGTTGTCCGGGGGGGATTTTTCCTAGGGGGGAATTGTCCGGGGGGGAATTGTCGGGGGGGGGGGAGTTGTCCGGGGGGGAATTTTCCGGGGGGGAGTTGTCCTAGAACCTCTTTTTCCATGGCTATGCCTAGGCTTTAGTGTGTTTGTGGGGGGGGGAGGGTACCAGATTTAAGTCAAAGATCTATCGTTGCCACTATCTATTACTCAACAATTACCAAAAGACAAAAAGCTTTAAGTGCCGGCTAATGCCTAACGAATGTGTAATGAGGTGTCCTAATCGATGTCATGCGGTTTGAATAAAAATTGGGTGAACTCAGACCATATAAGTTTAGTATGATCATGGACCTACTGCCTTGGCCTGGGTGTCCGGCTCCCGGGGTCTGCTTACCTTTGACAGAGCTAGCCAGACCGGGAGAAAAGCAAAGCCTTTGTCTGTATTCCTACTGACTTTTTTTTATGTTAATAAGCATTGGCATTTATAATTTAAAAAAAAAAATTTGTTACCTTTTAGATGCCAGAGATGGGTGGTCAATGCAAGAGAGAAAGACTTGTTCAATAAGTCCAGTAGGCCAGGGGCGGATCCAGGGGAGCCGACCCGGCCTGGGCCCCCTTTTTAGGACCGAAATGTATACCATTTAACATATAAAAACCAAAACCACCCTCCCCCCTATCCAGCATATCTGAATCCGACCCTGAAAGCGGCCCCCCCTATCCAGATTTTCTGGTTCCGCCCGTGTAGGCCTATCTCTATCAGCTGATGTAGTTTATATTCTTAAAAGCTGCTCATGTCTGAGAGTTTCTGTAGAAATGAACAATCTTGTTGATGTTCGTATTTTTTTATTAAAAATATCAATTGATTGAGCATGGCTTTGTTGTTTTCATTCATATTTAGGCTTAGAATATATCTCTGGGCGGATCTAGAAATTTTTAAGGGGGAGGGGGGAGGGGGGGGGGGTAAAAATGGCCGCACATGTCCACCAATTTTGTTTACAACCGGTGGGAGGGGTGGAAAAAATGTCAATTTCAACATCCCTAAATAACCCCTCTCCCCTTGGCTCCGCCTCTGGGTTTCATCTACAAAATGTCTCTTTTTCAAGTGTATTTCGTCGGAAAGCCCGAGTTTTACTTCTAATACTAAACTTCGGGCGTCGTTGTGTTTGTTGTACACTTGTTAGGAGACTGTTTCCAGTGGCGTTGAAGGGTAGACGAATCTATTGTCCACGAAATGTGTCAATCAAACAAAGACAGGAGACCACTAAATGCTAAATAATTATGAAGTTGTGGTGTTTTATAATCCATCAGTCAAGGGTTTTTACTTCTAATACTAAACTTCGGGCGTCATTGTGTTTGTTGTACACTTGTTAGGAGACTGTTTCCAGTGGCGTTGAAGGGTAGACGAATCTATTGTCCAACGAAATGTGTCAATCAAACAAAGACAGGAGACCGATAAATGCTAAATAATTATGAAGTTGTTGTGTTTTATAATCCATCAGTCAAGGGTACATCATAGTTTTCAACCAGCAAAGTTATCAGCGAATTAGGGAAGCCAAACTGTTCAAGGCCAGTCAATGACGTTCTCGAAATATGACGCCTTAATGACACTAACAACCATCTATCGCCGCATAACAAATACAAAATTATAAATATTTAATGTAAAATATACCTGAAAGCATAAAAGAACACCACCAGGCTTTATATCACCCGAATTAATAGCGCTAAAATCCAATTCGTAGTTCACAGGTCGCCGCTTATCACGCAGACAGCGTTATCGTCAGCGCAGTGGCAGCCGAACGTTACGCGCTCGCCGCATAGCGGCGCCACTACTCGCCGCATTACACTTTTGCCGTATGACCTATCTTGGTGTACTAATATCTTTGATGATATTGAGACCCTCTCCGCTCCATGTGTTTGTATGGTGCCATTATGATAGATACAGGGGGGGGGGGGACATCTCCGCATGGGGGACAATCCCGCATACCACACCGGCAGCTTACAGCCAAAACATACGATTCTTCGCATGGTCTTCGTATGTGCAGGCCAGTAACGTTTTCCCTGTCATCATTGGGCCTACTTCTTTTAACCAATGAAAACCCAGTAGATCTAATATTACCTTCACATTACGAAGTCATAAAAACTGTCGTCAACACAACTTCGTGTCATACTCGATGCTGGAGACTATCGTTTGTGCTGTATAAACTATCGTTTGTGCTGTATAAACAAGATACACTTTCAAGTTAAAATCACCAAGGGTCTCTTGTAATGGATTACTGTACATGCATAAATTGGGGCTGCAAATGGGGCACACAAAATATGATATACGAAAGCGAGGCGGCAGATATTGTATCATTTGTATTAAAGTTGCATGTCGAGCTCTTTCCCGCCAAAACTAAAGAGTTCAAAATACAAATAAGAATAGAGTTCAAAATACAAATAAGAATCAGTTCTTGAATCATTCAAGATTTCTTTTGTTCATACTCCACCCATGCCAGACTGCCAAATAGTGTCTCTTAGCCTTGCCCGTGATATCAATTTACCACAAATTTTCATTTTAGTGGTAAACGTCATCAGTTTGTGTGCTTCGCGATGCTTTGGTATAAGTAACAGTGCCGCGACGGAGTTCTGTGGTGTCGTGGGATAGACACGTTTGCCACACCACAGCCGAAACGGCGAGGTTTATCAGGTTTCTAAATTTATAGAACGAAACAATCGAGTTTTCTGCAAATTTTGATATAAATTTCGCCTGGGCTTAGTTTTGGCGGAAAAGAACTCGACATGCCACTTTAAAGCGGGTGTCCAACCTAATCTAATCGCGATCTGCACCGAAAGTTTATAGGTTAAAATTAAATTGGCGACTGTTAGCGGTTCGTTTCGGCCGACTGGTAATGAGCTTTTTTTTTAGGCAGCCCGCCCCCTTCAATGACGAGCAGCGCGCCATTTTGCGGGAACGAGTGACGATTGTGACCCTTCATGTGGCGCCGCCTTACGTTATATCTGGAAGTTATCTCGCGGAGAGAACTCTTCACAGTGGAGGTACCCTTCAGGGGAAACGCATGAAAGGAGAGTTCAGAGCCGCGATTTAGCGACGATATGCGGCAGTTCCAAGCCCTGCAGTAGACCGTGATCTTAGTATTTCAATGAAACTAGTCTTGCGACGATTGTCTAGGTAAAAAAGCCACGACTGAAGTTAAAATCGCAGCTG
Organism: Arenicola marina; assembly: GCA_964019135.1. Taxonomy (NCBI): domain Eukaryota; kingdom Metazoa; phylum Annelida; class Polychaeta; family Arenicolidae; genus Arenicola; species Arenicola marina. The sequence goes on from OZ025250.1 coordinate 40,786,292, forward strand.
TTTAGATTAGCGATGATCACGCGCTCTTGTTTTGCTCTCACAGTAGGCATCATTTCTGGTTTGAATAAAATTATATATGGACTCCTGATCGCGGACACAGCTCCAAAAAGGGCTGCCGCCTGGTTAAGAGGTGAAATATTGTGAGCTACATCTACAGAACGAAAAAATTCTGTAATTCTATGAATCGGTAAAGCAGCGGTAGAGGCCAGGCTGGCGGCTTCCTTTATGATCAAGTTCTTTAAGATAAGTTCTCAGTGCGCAATCATTGGTCTTATATGTCTAAAAAGAACGGCACTGCGTTAACAAGAAAACCATAATTTTGATACCTGTTTGTCCCAAATTACTCAAGTCAATGGTAAGTAGACCTGCGCTAGGCCTATGTGCGATATGTTGTCGATTGGTTTCATCGAAAAAATTGTTAGACTGTGGGAATTAATTATGCATTGAGAACCATTTAAAGGTGAGGTACAGGGTCACACAATCAACCAGCGAAGCAACAACCTTCTCTGCATAGTTTTTTTTATTAGGCTTCCGCAAGACACAGTGTCACAAACTCGCACACGAAGACCTAAAAAGTCACATTTGAAGAGGCTGAAAACGTCCTGTATAGTGACGGTTTCTATCCTTGGTTTTTCTTCGTAACAGTTAAAGATAAATACATTTCACACAATGATCCTATTTAAATTCACACCAAAAAGGATAATAGCGAAAATGAATTTTTATTCCAGAAAGTAAAGTTTCTAGTTCGAAAGCCAGCAACTAATTTAGGGACAGCGCAGTTCAGATTTCGTGTAACCCATTAACAAATAACACACTGATGTATATACACATTCGAAGTTTTTATATATCGAACTTAAATACAAAAAATCATACAGGGGTGTACAGTGAATGGGTGTAGATGTGACGAGCAAGCTCCATACGATACATTTAAAACGTGGATTGGCAAAGGACAAACAATGTAACAATGCCATATGTAATGTCCTGCCTATATCTACAGACTCTGCAGGAGTAGCGGCTGCTTTTCACGGTGTAAAACCATAACTATAGCCTTGCCTTTGTATCAAAAGGCAAAATCTCAAAGTAACAGAGTGCCACGACGTGGAAATAAATTAATAGGCAGGTATGGTAAATGAAAGCTACTGGTTATAAATAGATTCAAGTATCAGCCACAAATTATGGGTTAAAATTATTACAAAAATTGGTAAAATTGTCATATATCATCATATCTTTAGTATTTATGCAATTCCTAATATTTATTTAACAAGTACATCGCATGATTTAGTATTAGGCCTAATCAGCAGATTTTGAGATATGCATATCACGCCTATATATACAGCCAAGAGTGAGGACGAGGTGATCTGGCGACCCCAAGGCTATAATGGTAATGGACATTTCCTTTTAGGGGCACAACGTATTGTAAGCAACAAAAACAAATAGTTAAAATTCGCCAAAATAACATGAAAACCTCGACAAGATCATGGTTGGTAAAAGTGTGTTTGCCACAAAAATGAGTATTATAAATGCGAGTAGTTAACAACTTGTTCTTCACTTCTTCTATCACTAAGCTTCACACCTGATACTGAGGCTGTGACAGATGTGCCAGGGAACCAGTGTAAAGACCGCGTAATACATGTATCTCAAAACAATAAATGCATAATGTAACCTCGGTGGTCTCACTATATAATGATATCTTTGCTCAGCATGCTCAGCACAATGATCGGCTTATTTTGTCGAAATTCATTTCAGCTTAAAGCAGCGATATTGGCGTGCCGTCTTTGATCGGATTAGGTCATTGTGTGGACGTCGTAAAACTTGTGCAGATCATGATTATCACATTTAATAATATCGATGCCAGGTGAATATTAGAGAAATAATAACAACAAATAACTACATTAGCAAACAAAACAAAAACATATTCAAAATGATTACAACCAACTTTTCATCCGTAGAGGATATGCAAGCAGGATATGGATCTGAGAAGTAGCAAGGAAAAAACTTAAAAAAACATGTACACATCAGAAAAGCAACACGGGAAGAGCGTTTGAAGAGTCGAGCCTCTGACGGCGATGAAAGTCACACAACGCTAAGTGACACTGCAGATGATATGCAAAATCGTTATTAGCAGTTCTCCATTCAAGCAAATTCGTTTCGAGTATTTCTTTACAAAAGCTTCTCTTCTTTAAAACAAAATGAGCACTTCGATTCAACAATTCCACTACTACCTATGAATAAGTTTTTATACAAATCGCTTTTATCTCGAAATATGAAAAGCCAATCATAACGCAATGAAGGTTTCACTCAATATGTGTAGTGTAGTACACATAGGCAGATATTACTGTCTTGTAGAGCAGTTTCGCTAAGATAGCAACCAATAACTGGAAACTCAACTTGTATGGGCACAGATCGAAGAAATATGTTGTCATGTATGTATCGCGTAGCCCCCCCCCCCCCCCGCCCCACTGTGCACTACGACCAATGGCGAAGTCACCAGGGGACGTACCACAAGGGACCATAGCACCAGGCGAGCCCAGGGCCATGAGACGGCTACACGGTGAAAACACAAGGACCCGTCAGTTGGAAAGGCGAGGGCCCAATACTTCGCCCCGTTCCATGCTAATGTCCTATTTTAGGAGGGAAAATATTTTGGCCCCGGCCGTTTCGAACTCACAGACCCAGTCCCCGCCTCATGCGGCAGCAGATATAATACAATACAACAACGGCATGCATTTCGGGGTAGATTCCTGTTTCGGGAGGTTTTGATGGTCTTCGATGTTTTGATGGTCTTCGATGTTTCATTTGGCCCTCACGCTGCGTGCACATGTACTCTGTCGTCGTCCGAAGTACACGTGTACTCAACATCTGGTCTCAGTTGCCGGTTCAAAAACATGAACGAATCCGTTCTTTATCTGCAGATAGAGAAAATGATCAATTTTGTTATGAAATCAATGAACTGCAGTGTTTCCAGCAACTGTCACGGTAACATGGCAATAAGTTTTATCTACCATCAGACCGCAAGGCATTTATTTTGAAGGTTTCACGCCCGTCGAATTAGATTCGTTCCAGATTGTAACGTAACAGTTAAATGTGGATGTCATGGAAGCTTTTACTTTTATAACGACCGACATCTGCAATCTGTTTAGACAATCGCTAAGCACTTTTTTTATAATAGCGAATTAAGATTCAGCTGGAAAATCAACATCTTAAAATGGCCAGCAATGGTTAGAACACGGAACATGTGGTTAGACACATTAATGACGAACCACTAGTTATAACGTGCGGTCCCACACTCCAGCGGCCAACATTGGAGCGGCAAACCTGACCCACAGGCGGCTATGGTCACCGCCACTATGATATAAACAACGGCTTTCCCATTCCCGTCAGGCAAATCAGGTCAAAGTCATCTGGCGGAATTTGGGGTCACCGGGTGAAACTGGGACCGCAAGTCATTAAAATGTTATTTTTGTGCATACACGGGACCATGCAGCAGATTCTCATGCTGGACATTTAGAACGCTGCAAACGTCAAAACATTGATACTTTATGCACATTGAGTTTCGGACATGCTTCGGATGTATACACAGACACAGCAGTAAGCGAGTCATGGGGTACAGACTGCAACGGGCGCCATCGAGCCATGGGGTACAGACTGCAACGGGCGCCATCGAGTCATGGGGTACAGACTGCAACGGGCGCCATCGAGTCATGGGGTACAGACTGCAACGGGCGCCATCGAGTCATGGGGTACAGACTGCAACGGGCGCCATCGAGTCACGGGGTACAGACTGCAACGGGCGCCATCGAGTCATGGGGTACAGACTGCAACGGGCGCCATCGAGTCACGGGGTACAGACTGCAACGGGCGCCATCGAGTCATGGGGTACAGACTGCAACGGGCGCCATCGAGTCATGGGGTACAGACTGCAACGGGCGCCATCGAGTCATGGGGTACAGACTGCAACGGGCGCCATCGAGCCATGGGGTACAGACTGCAACGGGCGCCATCGAGTCATGGGGTACAGACTGCAACGGGCGCCATCGAGTCATGGGGTACAGACTGCAACGGGCGCCATCGAGCCATGGGGTACAGACTGCAACGGGCGCCATCGAGCCATGGGGTACAGACTGCAACGGGCGCCATCGAGTCATGGGGTACAGACTGCAACGGGCGCCATCGAGTCATGGGGTACAGACTGCAACGGGCGCCATCGAGTCATGGGGTACAGACTGCAACGGGCGCCATCGAGTCACGGGTTACAGACTGCAACGGGCGCCATCGAGGCATGGGGTACAGACTGCAACGGGCGCCATCGAGTCATGGGGTACAGACTGCAACGGGCGCCATCGAGTCATGGGGTACAGACTGCAACGGGCGCCATCGAGCCATGGGGTACAGACTGCAACGGACGCCATCGAGTCATGGGGTACAGACTGCAACGGGCGCCATCGAGCCATGGGGTACAGACTGCAACGGGCGCCATCGAGCCATGGGGTACAGACTGCAACGGGCGCCATCGAGTCATGGGGTACAGACTGCAACGGGCGCCATCGAGTCATGGGGTACAGACTGCAACGGGCGCCATCGAGCCATGGGGTACAGACTGCAACGGACGCCATCGAGTCCTGGGGTACAGACTGCAACGAGCGCCATCGAGTCCTGGGGTACAGACTGCAACGGGCGCCATCGAGCCATGGGGTACAGACTGCAACGGGCGCCATCGAGCCACGTGGTACAGACTGCAACGGGCGCCATCGAGTCATGTGGTACAGAGTGCAACGGGCGCCATCGAGTCATGGGGTACAGACTGCAACGGGCGCCATCGAGTCATGGGGTACAGACTGCAACGGGCGCCATCGAGCCATGGGGTACAGACTGCAACGGGCGCCATCGAGTCCTGGGGTACAGACTGCAACGAGCGCCATCGAGTCCTGGGGTACAGACTGCAACGGGCGCCATCGAGTCATGGGGTACAGACTGCAACGGGCGCCATCAAGTCATGGGGTACAGACTGCAACGGGCGCCATCGAGCCATGGGGTACAGACTGCAACGGGCGCCATCGAGTCCTGGGGTACAGACTGCAACGAGCGCCATCGAGTCCTGGGGTACAGACTGCAACGGGCGCCATCGAGTCACGGGGTACAGACTGCAACGGGCGCCATCGAGCCATGGGGTACAGACTGCAACGGGCGCCATCGAGTCATGGGGTACAGACTGCAACGGGCGCCATCGAGCCATTGGGTACAGACTGCAACGGGCGCCATCGAGTCCTGGGGTACAGACTGCAACGAGCGCCATCGAGTCCTGGGGTACAGACTGCAACGGGCGCCATCGAGTCACGGGGTACAGACTGCAACGGGCGCCATCGAGCCATGGGGTACAGACTGCAACGGGCGACATCGAGTCATGGGGTACAGACTGCAACGGGCGCCATCGAGCCATGGGGTACAGACTGCAACGGGCGCCATCGAGCCATGGGGTACAGACTGCAACGGGCGCCATCGAGCCATTGGGTACAGACTGCAACGGGCGCCATCGAGTCCTGGGGTACAGACTGCAACGAGCGCCATCGAGTCCTGGGGTACAGACTGCAACGGGCGCCATCGAGTCATGGGGTACAGACTGCAACGGGCGCCATCGAGTCATGGGGTACAGACTGCAACGGGCGCCATCGAGCCATGGGGTACAGACTGCAACGGGCGCCATCGAGTCATGGGGTACAGACTGCAACGGGCGCCATCGAGCCATGGGGTACAGACTGCAACGGGCGCCATCGAGTCATGGGGTACAGACTGCAACGGGCGCCATCGAGCCATGGGGTACAGACTGCAACGGGCGCCATCGAGCCATGGGGTACAGACTGCAACGGGCGCCATCGAGCCATGGGGTACAGACTGCAACGGGCGCCATCGAGTCACGTGGTACAGACTGCAACGGGCGCCATCGAGTCATGGGGTACAGACTGCAACGGGCGCCATCGAGTCACGGGGTACAGACTGCAACGGGCGCCATCGAGTCACGGGGTACAGACTGCAACGGGCGCCATCGAGTCATGGGGTACAGACTGCAACGGGCGCCATCGAGTCACGGGGTACAGACTGCAACGGGCGCCATCGAGTCACGGGGTACAGACTGCAACGGGCGCCATCGAGTCATGGGGTACAGACTGCAACGGGCGCCATCGAGCCTGGCACTCGGCCCGCCATAAGCACGACCAGGGCGCCATCCTATATTCAGCTTGGTATCTGAATCCGAAGCTTTTCTGACGCGTTATTCACCTCATTACCCCAGTAGGTTTATTGGTCCGGTTAAACCTATGTGTGCACAAGGATGGTCTAAAACGCCGACATGAGATGAACCAGGCCAATAGTTCTCCTCGGCTGACGGAATGGAGGAGCATACACCGCATTCTCCAGCCGGGGTCCAGCATTGAACCCGCAGTAAGAGCATACACCGCATTCTCCAGCCGGGGTCCAGCATTGAACCCGCAGTAAGAGCATACACCGCATTCTCCAGCCGGGGTCCAGCATTGAACCCGCAGTAAGAGCATACACCGCATTCTCCAGCCGGGGTCCAGCATTGAACCCGCAGTAAGAGCATACACCGCATTCTCCAGCCGGGGTCCAGCATTGAACCCGCAGTAAGAGCATACACCGCATTCTCCAGCCGGGGTCCAGCATTGAACCCGCAGTAAGAGCATACACCGCATTCTCCAGCCGGGGTCCAGCATTGAACCCGCAGTAAGAGCATACACCGCATTCTCCAGCCGGGGTCCAGCATTGAACCCGCAGTCACACACGAGTGGAACAAACAATGCTTTACATTACAACACACACAGCCTCAACATACGAGTACATTCACATCTAGGTCATGCCTTACTCAGTAGCACACACTGATTCAGTTTGCCTTAGCAAGCCAAGCATCGCGCTGCAGTTTCATCTATGCAGTATCATGTTCCTACTTTCAATTGTGCCGCCAAACACAAGTACAAACGGCTTCATTGGCTTCAGTCAGCAGAGATAATCCAAGGTGACTAGTGATACAGTGAGACAAGCTTCCAGAGAGGCATACTGCTAGCAATTTCCATATCGGTGGATCTGAGCTTTAAATGAACACCGGTACTAATGCCAAATTGTGGTATGATATCACACCAGTCAACACGGCGACGGTTGATCATGTCGTCACATACATATACGTATCGCGACTTTTAGGCTTAACGTTTCTCATATCTCAAATGATGAAGATTAAGATGACATGCTTTTTAAAGTCTTTCCGGAGACGACGACAATCGGCCGAGAGCATCGCTTTGTCGTGGTACGATTCGCTAGAGACAATGAACTGGCCGCTTTTGACATTCTTGGCAAGGCGTTTAAAAATACACGTGGAAGACGAAACATTCAAAATGGCGCGAAATCAACCAGAGCACAAGTTGTTTAAGAGAGAAGGAAACACGCAAGATCAGGTGCAGGGGGGTGGGGGGGAGGGGGGGGGGGGGCAGGGTCAGAGACGGACAATGCTCACTAAGAGTGGACCATGCGCTTTCACCTCCTCGGGCGACAGTTGTCAAACAGGCAGCAGAGTTAAAAGTGTGTTCTACGATGTTGAGCAAAGAAAATCCATGCGTCCAATGATGACGTCACCCTTTTCTGCGTTAGGACCTACGTCTACGGACTACAGCATGGGATCACGGGACACGTCATCTCTAGCGACAAACCCAGGCAGGGAGGGAGGGGGTGGGGAGAGAGAGAGAGAGGGTGGTTACCGGCGACTGAAGAGGGTCGGCGCTGGCGCTTGCGGTGGTTTTTGCGGGTACACGAGGCAGGGGTTGGGGTGATGGACTAGACTTGGGCGGCTGGGATCCGTATAGTGGTCTTGTAGCGTGGCCCAATGGGAACCCAGCCTCCGTAGTCGTACCCCGCCGTCGCCCCGCCACCGCCACCCCCCACCCCCTGGCTGGTGGCGCCTCTGCTGCCCCCCGCGGCGGAGAACTGTACTACGGACGGCATACTGCCGGACAGCCTGGTTCCTAGCCCTCCTCCTCCTGCTCCTGTGTTTCCGCTTCCGCTCCTGAGCGAGTCATCGTTTGCTGAGTAGTACGTGAACCCACGATGTGATGACGTAGGCGGCCGGATGTAGACGTCATCGATGGCCCCGAAAGAGGCGCTGTGCGGGATGTGGATCCCAACGCTACCGGTCCGCATCGCGGTATCCATGACAACGGTAACCAGGGTCCCGTCACGTGGGGGTGGGGGAAGGGTAGCAGTAGGAGAGGGGCGTTTCCAGAGACAATAGGCGGTCCACACCGAGCGGCGGGACCGAGAGTCGTGTGGTAAGCGGACAGCGGGCGAGAGACAGATGTAAAGAAAAAAAAGTAAATAAACAAAACACGTCAGCAATGAAAATTAATTTTTCTTACAGCCACGAATAACAAAAGAAAGAAATAACGTCCATATATCAATTGCCCAATGCACCACAAACATATAAATTTATCATCAACGACGTCATCGGAATCCGTGAGCTAGCTAAGATCCAGTATTCAGGACATTAATCACTAAAACCGATAAAGTTCTCATTCACTCACTTGGCTAGAGCTTTTTTTACATAACGTTTAATACATTCCATTGAATTATTTCTGTTTACAAGTCACACGGCCTTCCCTCTGTGCATATTCATCTCTATCGACACGGATAACAGTTCACGTGTCGAGCGATATCGTTAAACCATGGTAGGGTGCATCAACACAGGCACAACACTACCACGTGGTCATAACTCTAGCCAAGCCTGTGACAGTCCCACGGCATTTAAATACACATTGCAGATGCACATATTCTCGCTAAGAGGGGCACCTTATGGTCCGCATGGTTCTACCTTAGTATGCTCAGGCAGAAACAAGAGGCAAACTGCATCCTACGGCCAGAGCGGCAATGAAGGGATAACAGGTAATAAATAACGATTATTGGTAGCTACAGAGAAGTATATCATTCAACAGTCAACGTCTATGCCCCATAGCCACAGTTAATGTCAACGTCTATGCCCCATAGCCACAGTTAATGTCAACGTCTATGCCCCATAGCCACAGTTAATGTCAACGTCTATGCCCCATAGCCACAGTTAATGTCAACGTCTATGCCCCATAGCCACAGTTAATATTACAATTGTATCATGACATGATAATTAGTTTACTAATACTAATATTCCAAGACGAAACCAAGGTTGCTTAATATGATATTGTGGTACCGTCGGCATTTCTTTTGGAGAAACCAGAACATTATTAATTAAAAATAATAAGGAAACTGAGCGAAACTGAAGTGCTGAGTATAAGATGTTGTAAGTAATGAATGCCTGCCAAACGTAGCCAAGAGCAGGTTCCACAGCCAAAGTGCCGATTAAGAGACGCCCACATCTCAATCTAACGTTTACATCTGTCGTCTCAGGCTGCCATTAGGGTTAGCTTTATGATATAATGCACCTTGTGGTTTATGCCTGTCATGTTCAATTCAACGGGAAACTTTAGACATCAATCATTGATTTACATCAAAACTGTTGTCTAATTGGTCGGGCGAGCCCTGGCGGAAGAACATTCGCCTTTGCTCGGGACTGTGGCATCGAGGAAACAGCTCAACATCGTTAAGTGCGCAAACGAATAAAATCAGTAAAATCTCCTTTGAGTAACTACGAGAAACGTCAAATTTAAAAAGAACTAAATGTGAGTGCACAACTTAACGGAAAAGATAAACGTTATTAGAACGAATTCAAGGAAGCCATGAGTTCAGGATTGGACGCTTACCTGACTCGAGGTCCGTTGGCGAAGCGCACGGTTTTGCTCGACAGTCCCGAGCTGCCCATCCCTGCGCTTTGCGGCCGTGAGGCGGCGCCACCGTTACCAGACCGCATAGCGGCCATGCCTGCCGCCCCGACGCCCCCTCGCGGTGTGGACGCGTGAAGTCCAGACCCCGTGAAGGAATAAGGTTCGTCTGAGAATGATGAAACAGTGAAGGTTGCTAACAGGGGATGTCACGACTGAATGGGCTTCTCTTTAGAGGATATAAGTTGCAAAATGAGGCGGGAATCAGAGATAAATTATTGCAAGAAGAAGTAAAAGTTAAAAAAATCAAATTGAATACACATTTAATGTTGACAAGAACCAATCGTGCCCTTGCGACCAGCATGTGGTTTATTTCCTTTCCCATGCAATGTTAAGCAGCGTAAGTCGTTTTATTGTTATAAAAGTATTTTGTACCCATGTAGTCTCGACCCGTGGTCCTGCGTGGGGAGGCTCTGGAGGTGGAAGGGGTGTACCCACTGGTACCCAGGTTGTTGCGGGAGCTGTTGCTGGCCATGGGAGACCCCCTGGGGGTGGCACCCCCTGCACCCAGGCGGCTGCTCGAGATACCCGCTTCACTCGCGCCCGTCGAAGAATTAGAAGCTCCCGCGGATGTTCCTTTGCTGTAGCTACCGGAACCTGGCGAAGATCCTTTGCTGTAGCTACCGGAACCTGGTGAAGATCCTTTGCTGTAGCTAGAGACACCTGGCGAAGATCCTTTGCTGTAGCTAGAGACACCTGGCGAAGATACTTTGCTGTAGCTAGCGCCACCTGGCGAAGATCCCTTGCTGAATGAAGAAGTCGAGGAGCCGGTTTTGGGTGTAGTAGTGTACTGCAGAAACAAGAACAATTCACAATAACATTAAACTGTATTAAGCAACAACATTCGTAGTTGTGCTTTTGCAGTAATTCTCGTCAGTAACAGGGATGACATCATTTTTAAAACACATTATTAACGCAATAATTTGAAAAATTCAAGCATTTTTACATTTTAAATCGTATACGCCGTATTGTTAGTAAACTGGATGAACTACAATGGGCGACGACTCAGATGGGAGTCCGGAACGGGTTCAGTGATGACATGTTTTCTTGCGGTATACCCCAATAACAATGTCATAGCTTCATCAGTGGCTCGGGACTAAACCCCTTCTCCATAATGACTCTCCCATTACAGTAGCGTCGTACAAGTGGTACTGAAAGATCATCATTGAGAGGATTCCATCCCTTCCATCAAAGCAAAAATTGAGCGCATAAGTCACTCAAGATTGTCGCATGCCGCTACCAAGGCCACTGGTCGTTACGTGAGAGCGTTGAGGGAATTATCGCTGTGATAAGCTGTCACGCGATCTCAACTTAAGGCTGATAACGAAAATAACACAATGTTCACATCTATTTGTCTACGGTAAGTAAGGTGATGCATAATAACATATAATAGCCGAATACTTTTACCCAGCGGACGGAACAAATGTCGTTTGTAAAGGCTAAGGGTACACGAATTGGGCCTTGGTATTTGTAGCTCATGCGACAGCATAATGGAAAATACGGCACTCCTTGGCTTATAATTGGCCAATGATTGCCTCAGCCCGCTACCGGGGAGCCTTCCACGTTACATGGCCGGCGAATTTATGGATAAAACAGGGCGGCTCCATCAATATAACGCTCAAATAAAATCGATCCTATAATACCTTTTACAGAGATATGTGATCGATGAGAGCCTGGCGCGGTGGTAGGCAGTGACGAGTGAGACGCTCACCCCACCCACCCCGGTGGGAGTGTGAGCCCCCCCCCAGCCCACGAGGGTGCGCGGGAACGACAGTTAAGCCCCCCTCCCACCCTACCCCAACAAGGAGGAGTGTGGTGGAGGGAGGACGTCGGCTTATCGGGAGTGGTTGACTGGCTTTATACTCCATCAACTCCATCAAAACAAATGTCAGTGGTTTCATTTAAGCACAGTGGCGAGACGAATAACATCGCCGAAAGTGGTTGTGGAGGATATAAAATATCTGTATCGATATATACACATATACGTATATGTATATACATATATGTACGTATAAATGTATACGTGCATGACATAGGCCGCGGTAGAGTTTGTGTGGCATGGACACGGGGAGCGCGGCGGCCATGATTGTGAAGCGCTGGAAGGTGGTGGCGGTCATGGTCATGGCCACAGTGGGGATGTACATAGCCATCGCGTCATTGAGCCGCTCAGACGTCCAACCACAGGAATCGCCCGGAATCGTTTCGGGCGACAGTTACAGCGAGGTAGGAGGTTCGATTCCCCCGCAGCCTCGCGATGAGGAGGAGGGTGATGAGAGCACGACCATGTCCGACATGGCCACCACCACCGCCTTCTCATTCACCTCACCGGAAGCCGGAGAGCAAACCAGCACGGTTGCCATGACGACACCGAAACCGGTAGAGGCTGGCGGGGGCGTGGGTGAGAGGGACACCTTGCCGGAGGCAGTGCCCGTAGCGGTGCGATACGGGGCCAACGCCTCTCTGACGGACGGGGATCGCAGGCGGAGGCCGCGGCTCCAACAGGAACAGCTGGAGGAGTGGTGCAGTCCGGAAGAGTGCCAGAAGCCCAAGACGAAATGCCACTGCAGCAAGAGTGCCTGGCCGAGCGGCATGCGGTGGGGGGACGTGCCCCAGATGGTCATGCTCACGTTCGATGACTTCGTGGTGACGGAGAACATGAAGTTCTACAGGGAGTTGGGCCTTCTCGGCGGGCAAGGCCTCATCAACCCGAACGGCTGTCCCTATACGGCCACGTACTTCGTCTCTGAAGTTAGCGGCTGGCCGGACGACACCGGGAACACCAACTACAGCCTGGTGCGGGAGCTGCACGCCGCCGGCCACGAGATCGGCAGCCACGGGGTCTCCCACAAGTGGCCGCAGACATGGTGGTCACGCGCCAATCTGAAGCAAGTCACCAAAGAGTTCGGCGACCAGCGAGAGCGGATCTCGCGGCAGGCGGGCATCCCGCTGTCGGACATCGTGGGGGTGCGGTCGCCCTTCCTGGAGATGGCCGGCAGCGACCTGTTCCAGATGTTGACGGACAGCGGCATGCTGTACGACGCCACCGCCGTGACGGGCGCCTTCGACGACGGCCCCGTCTGGCCTTTCCGGGGGGACGAGCGCTTCAAGTTCTGCTACAACAGGCGATGCCCGCGATTCGGCAAGTTCCCGAAGGTCTGGGAGCTGCCCATCAACGAGATGAAGACGCCCAGGCGAGGCAAACCCTGCATCATGGCCGACAACTGCTACATGGGAGACTTCCCGCGCGACAAACAGGGATTCCTCAGCTTCTTCTGGAAGAACTTCAGCTGGAATTATTTGACAAATAAGGCGCCGATGAACCTGTGTCTTCATTCTCACGTCTTTAATACGGACCCAGACTACCAGGAGGCGCTCAAAGAGTTCCTGCAAGAACTGGTCACGTGGGATGACGTATACGTCGTCAGCGCCAATCAGATCATCGCTTGGCTCCAACAGCCGACATCCAATGAGAGACTCGCTACCTTCGCACCATGGCAACGGTCATGTCACTAGGCTACCATATCGACTAACAGTCTAACAGTCAGATATATGTAGTGGAATTGTTTCAATCGTCACGTTATTATTGTTACCGTTAGCCATGTTCTGTTGCATGTATTTTTGAATAACACGTGCTTCAATCCACACAATTGGAAAAGTTCTTTGGTGTTTGGTTATTTGTGAAACGAATCACAAAATTTAAAACTACAGCGCGTGAATTGAAATTCCCACGATAATAGTATTAGATTTTAAAACCCAAACGATCGAATGTTATGAGACCAAATCTCTTCAAATTATAACGTAACCATTGGCATAGGCATTTTCGTCATCTGCGTAATGATAGCCACTCATTAGCGCATTGCTATTAAAGACGTTGGACAATTGCAAAATATATTAAGAGATTTTTCAGAATTGTAGTTTGGCTCGAACAGTCATTTATCCCTCATCGTACTGTGCTATTTTACACCTTAATCTTACTGTGTGGGGTCCGATTGGACCGATTAGGTGGTTGTTACTTATAAATTACAAATTAAGTCTTGTAAATAGAACAATGCAACCATATTTATTTACTTTCTCAGCACATATTAGAATACCAAAATTAACAGATAAAAGGAGGGTGACTACTTTGGGTGTCCGACCGGATCCCGGATGTAAATTTCCGATAACTTTCAAGTCGCTTCACGTACAACACTTTTTTGTGCGTTTCATGTGGCAAAAAAATAGCCTGGCAAATTCGTTAACTATGAGCCTGGTACGATATATGGTATTTGACTGGCACACAAAAGAATATGTCCGTGGTCCGATCGGACCACACACGCTAGAATAAGGGTTAATTGGTACAGACTGACTGGCGTGAATAAAATCGCGCGCTAGTTACGAGGAAGCTATGGATGGGTCTTTACTGAAAAATAGTCCATCTACCCATACAGACACACATGCATATGTTGCCGATCCCGGGATATACCGTCTATTCGTTCTTCCTTTTGCTTCTGAATCATATAAGCTGAATTTTCCATTTTCTGTTTTACAAAAGGTAAAGCCCTAAAAAGTTTCGGCAATTCCTTTTCTTCTTTCCGTTTTGAAAACATGAAACAACATGAAAAAGGTAACAGTCATCAGAAACAGTTTGCCCTTTTTTGCAAAACCAAAAAGGTAACACGCGCGCAAAACCTGTTACCCTTCCGTAAAGCACAAAGAGGAAATAGGTAACACTCGTGCGATACCGTTTTACCCTTTTCGCAAACTTGTAAAACGAAACTGGGTAAAACTCAAGTGCATCAGTTTTTTTCTTTTTGCATTGATTGAGTGAAGTGCTGCTATCTAGTTGGGTCCCTGGGAGACAGGACTGAGTTTATGGATCGGCTGACAGTAGGCGGTCTCCATAGTTTATGAAGTTTCATTTATGTTGCAAAACTGGCCCTTAAAGCCTGGAAAAGTCTTGTGTTCGAAATGTTGCCTAAATCGTTCATCCACCGTTTGCAAAAGCCATCAGGCAAACTTTATATTTCGTCGCATGAGCCTCTCTAGCTGAGTTGGTGAACAGGCTGAGCTGCAGATCAACAGGTTGTGGATTAGCATATTAGCACCTGTATTCGGAGTAAGTTTCATCTAAACCCATTTTATTGTTCAGTGCGAGTTATTGGTTCAGTTAGCCTTCCATATACCATTTGGCCGAAAGTAAAACATCAGCATAAATTTTTCCAGCATGGCTTCAACGGGCCGGGGCACTGAGTGGAATGACAAATGATGTAAGGCGTGCAACAATAACGTACAGCAACATTATGTACAAACTTCAATAGAAATGATTTATGCTCTTAGTGTAGAAGTACAGTACACATAAATTGTATGCCAAAACATACTAGGGCATGTGGATAAGGCACATTTTTCGTGCCTAAATGGCGCATCACATGTGGAAAAGTATGGCTTTCTTGTGCACTACGTCATCAAAATGGGGGCGTTCTTGTGTACTTCGTCATCAAAATTTGGACATTGCTGCCGTGTTTTACCCTTTAACATATGACCACACTTCTCTATCGTACAGTTAACATTCACAGAGTCAGACAATGTGTCCGGGACGTCAGGCCAAACCATCCCGAACATCATCATGTAGGAGAGAAATGGCTGTATGAGCAGCTTTATGTAACACCCATCGTGGTGTGAGGCCAGCGAGCCGCACGTGGGACTCGTTAGACATGTCACACTGAGACCGGTGGCGAAGGCGTCCTTCAAAATGATAACAAATGTACACGTTTTCGCTGGCTCCCCGTGCATCATGTGCAAACATTATGGGTTCGATCCGCGGCGTGACATTCTGACGTGAGCGGAATAGCTCGAGCCCCCCCCCCCCCCACTCCAGCCTAAATGTCAAGCCTCCGCACCCGCTAACACAACGAGGCCTGACACCCAATGGACTTTCACCGGTGAACTTTCCGGAGGATGCTTTACTGCAGCCCGCCATTTAAAGAAACAATAATGTATGTAGCTGGGGAGGCAAATAGTTGACAGTGTATAGTGGACTTGGTCGGTGTTGATTGATATCTTTGATCGGGCTCTTGATTTATGGAAGGAGAGAATGATAACGGAACATAACACTTTCTGTTATTGATTTGATTTCTGTGACGTCATGGATGTGGGCACTCCCTGTAATTATGTCGCCGTGGCGTGACTCCAACAAGCGGCTAACAGTGGTGGGTACGGTGCATTAATGGACCATTTCTTTTAGCAACGTTTCGCAGTAAAGGTTGCGATCGCGTACTCGGTCGTGTATTATGGTAAACGAAAATCTTTTATATAATAATACAGGGGCGGATCCAAGAATTTGAAAAGGGAGGGGGGGGGGGCAGTGAAACTTGAGACTGGAGGTCCGCTCTGAACAAAATTGCGACACCCGGTACCAGGGGGGTACACGCCGCCTCAGATAGCGTTCTTCTTCAAAATGTCCACGCCACAGATGGCCTAAATGTGCATTGAAAAACGGCATTCTTCCTCAGGAGGGGGGGATCTGGGCCTTCTGGACCCCCCCCCCCTCCTGGATCCGCCCTTGCTAATAGGTCATTATTGCACAAAGACAAATATACAGTGCGTAATAAGTAAAAAGGCACATTAATCACGGCAATTTTGGCCAAACTGGTGCAGCCCGGAAATCGGTAAAAAACAACAGATCAGCGTTTTCTATATTCTTGTAAGTCATGACTACATTGACTTTCACTGACGCCCCGCCCTCGACGCACCTATTAAACACCCCTCCCACCTCCCTACTGCAGACATACATATCGATGGTCCTGGCTACGTGCTGAGGCACTGACTGTGGTGTTTACTGTGTAGTGGGGGGCCGGGAAGCGCGGGGGGGGGGAGGGAGTGGGGGGGAGGGGGTTGGTGAGAGCAGGGCGGGGGGAGGGGAGGGGAATGACTAGCTGGAATAGACCGGGTGCATGTCGGGTCAATAACTGTGGGTCTCCATCAAGCGAGACCCTCTGTCATATTGGGTAAAATCACTGCCGCCCGAGAATCTGTAACCAGGCAACAGACGGCCACCAACAGCCGACCGGACGATAACACCTCACTGTGGGTGAAAACAGAGTGGGACATTCACTACACTGTGGGCGATATCACAGTGGAGCATTCACCACACTGTGGGCGATAACACAGTGGAACATTCACCACAGTGGGCGATTACATTGTGGACGATTACATTGTGGACGATTACACTGTGGACGATTACATTGTCGTCTATCAGACGGTGAGTGGGACAGTGTCACGTGGATTATTACACTTTGGACGACAAGAGCCGTAGATTTGTATACAGTATGTGTAATCCCGTGAGCAATACATCGCGTATGGTCATGTGGAGCGTCGATTAGCAACGAGCTAAGATCAAAATGAATTAATATCGTGAAAAAGAACACGCCGAGAAAGCCGAACCTAGAGACATGAAATACCAAAGGTACATGCTGATGCTGGTCCTGTTCGGCCTGGCCCTCATCGCCGTGATCCACAGGAGCACGTGGTCGCCCGCCACGGGGCCCACAGGCACAAGATCACGGCACGTGCAGCTCAAGGAAGCCCTGAAGAACTTGGCGGAGCAGGAGAAGATCAACGAGCTGCCGCAGAACGCCGTCCGCGCGGAGGTCGACCTCACGGAACAGCAGCGCCGACAGCGCCCCCTATTGACGACCAACCTCACCCAGGCCCAGTGCTTCCAGGTCTGCGGCAGCACTGAGCCCGACACACCGCCAGGAGCCATCACGTGCCGCTGCAGCGGAAACACGTGGCCCGGAATACTGGAATGGCGCCAGGTGCCGCAGCTAGTCATGTTGACTTTCAACGACCACGTGTTCGCAGGTAACTTCCCCTATTTTCGCCACCTGGGGCTGTTAGATTTCGAGTTTCTTAATCCCAACGGCTGTCCCTTCACGGCCACCTTCTTCGTGTCTGACGTGAGCGGGCAGTCCAAGGAGCGGGCGCGGACGGACTATAACCTGGTCCGGATGCTGTATGACAGGGGCCACGAGGTGGGCGCCCACGGGGCCACCCACCGCTGGCCGCAGTCCTGGTGGCGGGAGGCCACGCTCAACCTCCTCAGGCGGGAGTTCATCGGCCAGAGGCACAGGATCTTTAACCGTGCCGGCATCCCCAAGCCGGACCTGCAGGGCCTGCGCTGCCCCTACCTGGAGATGGGCGGGGACGCCTTGTTCTGGATGATGGGGCAGCAAGGCATGCTGTACGACGCCACGGTGCGCACCGGTCCCCATGACGACGGCGGGGTGTGGCCCTTCAAGGCCGATCAACCCTTTGAGCAATGCCTCAACGCCAACTGCCCCAAGTTCGGTCAGTTTCTGGACAGCTGGGAGGTGCCGCTGAACCAGCTGTGGGCGTCCCCGGGGGGTGCGGCCTGCCCCACGGCCGACAGCTGCTCCGCGGGTGCCTTCCCCGCTACCGAGGACGCCTACTACCACTTCCTGTGGGAGAACTTCAGCAGGAGTTACCTTGGCAACAAGGCGCCGCTGAACCTCGCGCTCCACGCGCACGTGTTCCAGGCCAAGCCTTACGTCTTGACCGCTGTGCGGCGCTTTCTGCGGGCTATGACGTCATGGGATGACGTGTACGTGGTCAGCGCCAATCAGGTCATCTCCTGGGCCAACTCGCCGGTACCACTCTCCAAGCTACACGACTACGAGCCCTGGAAGAGGTCCTGTCGGCATACGTATTAAATCAATCTCTCCCATATATATACCCCTTAAGCCGCCAGACCTAGACTACCGTAGAACCGCCGTTGTGTGTTGAGGCGGTGTGCAGTTACATGATCGAGAATCCTGTCCTTTGGCTATTTATAGAAGGCTTTAGGACGCACTGGCGGTTCTAGGCTAGTGCCAGGTATGAACCTGTCCACCGCATGAAAACGTGACAGCGGTTCTCTGGTACTCAGGCGGCCCGCCGCCGGGGCCTACAAACCACTCCGCGTTACAACATAACGGCGGTTTACAGGATAAATAATAACGCAATGGCTTGCCATCTAACATCCGGGATCCGAATTACGGGCGCCAGATGGCTATTTGAATGTAAATGACTGGGAACCATCAAAGAAGACATGTCATAACACCCGTCAAATGCGCATCTTCCACGTGTATCAAAATCGATCAATATGATGAAATAATAAAGCCACGGCTTACCATCCACGTCAACGTTTTTTGACCCAGTCCGGTGTGCGGCAGGCTAATTTCTAGCTTAATGAAGTAGTCCCGTTGTTTCACTACAACTTCAGTGACATACATACAGATACCATTTAACTTTTTGAGACGCGTGCTGTTTTGATTCTTTGCTGTAATCAACGAGCTCCCAACATGTTCTTGAAAGTTTGATTGTTCGCAATGATTGAACTTTAATGCATATCATTAGAAAAGATACATGGTTTCCGTAGCGTGGTGTCAGAAATATATCATTATGGTTCTTGTGTCGTCGGGTCATCGAAACAACCTGTGCAAAAAATTGAGCTGAGTTTCGAACATGTGTGTGAGGAACCCCGTCACTATGGTAGCGGCTGTGTGTGAGGAACCCCGTCACTATGGTAGCGGCTGTGTGTGAGGAACCCCGTCACTATGGTAGCGGCTGTGTGTGGGGAACCCCGTCACTATGGTAGCGGCTGTGAGTGAGGAACCCCGTCACTATGGTAGCGGCTGTGAGTGAGGAACCCCGTCACTATGGTAGCGGCTGTGTGTGAGGAACCCCGTCACTATGGTAGCGGCTGTGAGTGAGGAACCCCGTCACTATGGTAGCGGCTGTGTGTGAGGAACCCCGTCACTATGGTAGCGGCTGTGAGTGAGGAACCCCGTCACTATGGTAGCGGCTGTGAGTGAGGAACCCCGTCACTATGGTAGCGGCTGTGAGTGAGGAACCCCGTCACTGTGGTAGCGGCTGTGTGTGAGGAACCCCGTCACTATGGTAGCGGCTGTGTGTGAGGAACCCCGTCACTATGGTAGCGGCTGTGTGTGAGGAACCCCGTCACTATGGTAGCGGCTGTGTGTGAGGAACCCCGTCACTATGGTAGCGGCTGTGTGTGAGGAACCCCGTCACTATGGTAGCGGCTGTGAGTGAGGAACCCCGTCACTGTGGTAGCGGCTGTGTGTGAGGAACCCCGTCACTATGGTAGCGGCTGTGTGTGAGGAACCCCGTCACTATGGTAGCGGCTGTGAGTGAGGAACCCCGTCACTATGGTAGCGGCTGTGTGTGAGGAACCCCGTCATTATGGTAGCGGCTGTGTGTGAGGAACCCCGTCACTATGGTAGCGGCTGTGTATGAGGAACCCCGTCACTATGGTAGCGGCTGTGAGTGAGGAACCCCGTCACTATGGTAGCGGCTGTGAGTGAGGAACCCCGTCACTATGGTAGCGGCTGTGTGTGAGGAACCCCGTCACTATGGTAGCGGCTGTGAGTGAGGAACCCCGTCACTATGGTAGCGGCTGTGTGTGAGGAACCCCGTCACTATGGTAGCGGCTGTGTGTGAGGAACCTCGTCACTATGGTAGCGGCTGTGTGTGAGGAACCCCGTCACTATGGTAGCGGCTGTGTGTGAGGAACCCCGTCACTTTGGTAGCGGCTGTGAGTGAGGAACCCCGTCACTATGGTAGCGGCTGTGAGTGAGGAACCCCGTCACTATGGTAGCGGCTGTGTGTGAGGAACCCCGTCACTATGGTAGCGGCTGTGTGTGAGGAACCCCGTCACTATGGTAGCGGCTGTGAGTGAGGAACCCCGTCACTATGGTAGCGGCTGTGTGTGAGGAACCCCGTCACTATGGTAGCGGCTGTGTGTGAGGAACCCCGTCACTATGGTAGCGGCTGTGTGTGAGGGACCCCGTCACTAGGGTAGCGGCTGTGAGTGAGGAACCCCGTCACTATGGTAGCGGCTGTGTGTGAGGAACCCCGTCACTATGGTAGCGGCTGTGTGTGAGGGACCCCGTCACTATGGTAGCGGCTGTGAGTGAGGGACCCCGTCACTATGGTAGCGGCTGTGTGTCATAGGCTCAAACGGTAACAACCGGTATGAAGGTAGTGTGCCAATGTGATCGGATAAATGAAGGAAACAATGAAGGAATGAAAGGAGAGTTGGATGAAGATAATACACAATACATCCTTTCTTTAAGCAGAGATTGTTATCTCTGCAGGTAAATGGTTGCAGAATGTTGTGTTGAAGCAAAGTTGTGGTAACCCAGATATCGTTGGGGTAGTGACAGGGTGTAGTTACTACCGCGACCCTCTCGAACCGTGTATCATTCTAGGGCAACTCAATCCACGAATTAGATCATATTATATATGATATATGATAACGCGGTCACTCTACTATTTCAAGTCTGCATGGTTAATAGTTGAATGGATTGACGCGTTAAGTCACCTGGGACAACGGGTTAAATCACTGTTAATCTTCATAGTGAGACCAATAAATGATGCGTGAAGCCATTCCAAGACTCCCAGAGTTCGATAAGTTCGATAAGATATCAATATATGGGACAGTATTTCTCGAGTAAGGCCGTTCCTCAGGCCGCCAGCACCAGCACAGAACAGCGTGTTATGTAAAGGCCCTTTGCACTGTATGATGGTCGTATATTCAGTACGCTTTAACCACTTTTGGTTCGCATCGCATCAATTGGAGAAGGAAGGGAGAGTGAAGCCATGTCCCCGGGGGTAACTCCACGTGCCGTTAGGCTCTCAGGTGAACAGAGCACTCAAAGCGAGCGCTCTAACCCACTAAGCTATCTGGCCAGCCCCTTGCACTGTATGATTGCTAGCACCACCACAGAACAGCGTGTCATATATAAGCCCGTTGCTTTGTATGGTTGCCACTCACCCGGCTCGTGTAGTACTCCTTGGAGGCGGCCGGCTTGCCGCGGGGGTTGACGGGATCGCCGTGGGCCTTGGTCCTCTCCTCGCAGTGCGGCACGTGACGCTTGGCGGCGTCTTCGCTGAACCTGCGCGCGCAGTGGCGACACGTGATGTAGTCTGAAAGGGGAAGGAGACACGTGGTGTAGTCTGGAACGGGAAGGAGACACGTGGTGTAGTCTGAAAGGGGAAAGAGACAAGTAGTGTAGTCTGAAAGGGGAAGGAGACACATGGTGTAGTCTGGAAGGGGAAGGAGACACGTGGTGTAGTCTGAAAGGGGAAGGAGACACGTGGTGTAGTCTGGAAGGGGAAGGAGATACGTTGTATAGTCTGAATGGGGAAGGAGACACGTGGTGTAGTCTGAAAGGGGAAGGAGACACGTGGTGTAGGCAGGAAGGGGAAGGAGACACGTGGTGTAGTCTGAAAGGGGAAGGAGACACGTAGTGTAGTCTGAAAGGGGAAGGAGACACGTGGTGTAGTCTGGAAGGGGAAGGAGATACGTTGTATAGTCTGAATGGGGAAGGAGACACGTGGTGTAGTCTGAAAGGGGAAGGAGACACGTGGTGTAGTCTGGAAGGGGAAGGAGATACGTTGTATAGTCTGAATGGGGAAGGAGACACGTGGTGTAGTCTGAAAGGGGAAGGAGACACGTGGTGTAGGCAGGAAGGGGAAGGAGACACGTGGTGTAGTCTGAAAGGGGAAGGAGACACGTAGTATAGTCTGAAAGGGGAAGGAGACACGTGGTGTAGTCTGGAAGGGGAAGGAGATACGTTGTATAGTCTGAATGGGGAAGGAGACACGTGGTGTAGTCTGAAAGGGGAAGGAGACACGTGGTGTAGGCAGGAAGGGGAAGGAGACACGTGGTGTAGTCTGAAAGGGGAAGGAGACACGTAGTGTAGTCTGGAAGGGGAAGGAGATACGTTGTATAGTCTGAAAGGGGAAGGAGACACGTGGTGTAGGCAGGAAGGGGAAGGAGACACGTGGTGTAGGCAGGAAGGGGAAGGAGACACGTGGTGTAGTCTGAAAGGGGAAGGAGACACGTGGTGTAGTCTGAAAGGGGAAGGAGACACGTGCGGTAGTCTGAAAGGGGAAGGAGACACGTAGTGTAGTCTGAAAGGGGAAGGAGACACGTGGTGTAGGCAGGAAGGGGAAGGAGACACGTGGTGTAGTCTGGAAGGGGAAGGAGACACGTGGTGTAGTCTGAAAGGGGAAGGAGACACGTGGTGTAGGCTGGAAGGGGAAGGAGACACGTGGTGTAGGCAGGAAGGGGAAGGAGACACGTGGTGTAGGCAGGAAGGGGAAGGAGACACGTGGTGTAGGCAGGAAGGGGAAGGAGACACGTGGTGTAGTCTGAAAGGGGACGGAGACACGTGGTGTAGGCTGGAAGGGGAAGGAGACACGTGGTGTAGGCAGGAAGGGGAAGGAGACACGTGGTGTAGTCTGAAAGGGGAAGGAGACACGTGGTGTAGGCAGGAAGGGAAAGGAGACACGTGGTGTAGGCTGGAAGGGGAAGGAGACACGTGGTGTAGGCAGGAAGGGGAAGGAGACACGTAGTGTAGTCTGAAAGGGGAAGGAGACACGTGGTGTAGTCTGGAAGGGGAAGGAGACACGTGGTGTAGGCTGGAAGGGGAAGGAGACACGTAGTGTAGTCTGAAAGGGGAAGGAGACACATGGTGTAGTCTGAAAGGGGAAGGAGACACGTGGTGTAGTCTGAAAGGGGAAGGAGACACGTGGTGTAGTCTGAAAGGGGAAGGAGACACGTGCTGTAGTCTGAAAGGGGAAGGAGACACGTGCGGTAGTCTGAAAGGGGAAGGAGACACGTGGTGTAGTCTGCAAAGGGAAGGAGACACGTGCGGTAGTCTGAAAGGGGAAGGAGACACGTGCGGTAGTCTGAAAGGGGAAGGAGACACGTGGTGTAGTCTGGAAGGGGAAGGAGACACGTGGTGTAGTCTGAAAGGGGAAGGAGACACGTGGTGTAGTCTGAAAGGGGAAGGAGACACGTGGTGTAGGCAGGAAGGGGAAGGAGACACGTGGTGTAGTCTGAAAGGGGAAGGAGACACGTGGTGTAGTCTGAAAGGGGAAGGAGACACGTGCGGTAGTCTGAAAGGGGAAGGAGACACGTGGTGTAGGCAGGAAGGGGAAGGAGACACGTGGTGTAGTCTGAAAGGGGAAGGAGACACGTGGTGTAGTCTGAAAGGGGAAGGAGACACGTGGTGTAGTCTGAAAGGGGAAGGAGACACGTGCGGTAGTCTGAAAGGGGAAAGAGACACGTGGTGTAGGCAGGAAGGGGAAGGAGACACGTGGTGTAGTCTGAAAGGGGAAGGAGACACGTGGTGTAGTCTGAAAGGGGAAGGAGACACGTGGTGTAGTCTGAAAGGGGAAGGAGACACGTGCGGTAGTCTGAAAGGGGAAGGAGACACGTGCGGTAGTCTGAAAGGGGAAGGAGACACGTGGTGTAGGCAGGAAGGGGAAGGAGACACGTGGTGTAGTCTGAAAGGGGAAGGAGACACGTGGTGTAGTCTGAAAGGGGAAGGAGACACGTGGTGTAGTCTGAAAGGGGAAGGAGACACGTGGTGTAGTCTGAAAGGGGAAGGAGACACGTGCGGTAGTCTGAAAGGGGAAGGAGACACGTGCGGTAGTCTGAAAGGGGAAGGTTGAACTGGTTGTCTTACAATCTTACAACAATAGAAAGCCAACGCTTTTACGTCATTTACTTTAATATGTAATGATATAGGTATACCTATATACTGATATATACAAACGAAAGATGCTCACATAACAAACACTATAAAAAAGGAATGACCTGATGCAGAATAAAATAATAATAATAATTATAATAAATAAACAATAATGCAAGATACTTAACTAAATAATCACAACATACATACGCTGATGCCTTCTGTATATTAAACACCAACATTCATTTACAATCTATTTCCGACATTGAAATGAGGCATTCATGCTTAATTAAATGCACCAAATAAGATGCAACACCCCAAAGATTTCATTGGCAGCACTTTACAGCTCTTCGTAAATTCTTACAATATTATTTCAATTTGGAAATAATATACTATCTCTTAGTCTTTACTAATCGCATCTAAAGCATGTCACACTCGGCTACACCGAACATGTGTCTACTTTGCCACGCGTCAGGGTATGGAACGCCGCAAGACCATAAGATATTTCTAAATTATCCTGCGGTGCCGTGTTAAAGACCAACAAGAAGCCCATTCACATAAAACGTCCCATCCCCCTACAAGAAATAAAAATAGAGTTTCGACAAGGAATTTAGTTGTTTTATTTTAGCCCTAGAGGTTCGTTGCCATGACGGCGGCGCTGGCTAATAGCAGACGATGAATCCCGTCTGAACAGCGCTAACAGGATGGCAGCAGTCGATAAGGTAAAGTTCAGCCACAGTTGAGCTGTGGACACAGCCTGGTGGTGACCTTAACGACATCCCACCGCGCACTAATGTGACAGTTACACCACCAATGCCCCAGGCTACACGTGCGTAAGGGTTTTTAAAGTCAAAACTAACTTTAATGTTTACCATACAGTTGGCATGTCATATACAAGTTATCACGTCTCGCAAGCTGTATGGGTTGTAGACTGTACAGCTATACATGTACACATTGAACGATGACACGTACACCTGTACAGCCATCCCGTCTGGGCTTTAACAGCTCTGAGTAGGTTGCTTGGTTATTCATGACGCTTTAACCACTTTTGGTCATATCGCGTCAGTGGGAGTAGGGAGGGAGAGTGGAGCCATGTTCCCGGGGGTAACCCCCTACTCTTTACGAAGAAAGACATGGGATCTTTATCTTGCGACGATAGAGACCACTGCGAGGCTCGAACCACCGACCAACGTGCCGTTAGGCTTTCAGGTGGCCAGAGCACTCAATGCGAGCGCTCTAGCCCACTGAGCTATCGCGCCGGCCCCCAGCTCTAAGTAGGTTGACACCTGTGTGACGGTCATTGACATTATGACAGTCGGGGGCACCCGAATGGTCTAGTGGTTAGCGCGGTCTGCCAGGACGGCCACCGTGGCGGAGGGCGGGGGTTCGAGCCCCCTATCGGAATGCGCTGAAGGGAAGGTACCTCGGTGGGGGGAAGGGGGAGGGTCGGGCAGGGTAGAGCGCGGGCGGGGGACGGTAGGGGGCGGGGATTAGCAGTGGGCGCGGGTTGGCAGGGGAGGGGGTTTGCAGGAGGCGGGGTCTATAGGGTTGGCAGGCGTGACAAGGGGGTGGCAGGGGGGTTGTAATTGTGACATATTTACGTTAGAAAACAAAACAATCACTTCAATTTGGAGAGGGTTGGTGGGTGAAGGAAGTGTTTTTGAACCAGGGGGGTGGGTGGGGGGAGACCATTAATAATAATTTAGTACAACGGGTATTATCACCCATATAACAGGGGGGGGGGTGACTAACGGGGTCAGTGCAGTCAGTACACTACGTAGTCCCTCACTCACAAAGGGGCCTTAAGTTCTCAACTCTTAGTACCCCCAAAAGCAAAAACAAAACAAAAACAAAACTCTGTCGGCAGTATTGGTTAACCGGGACAACCCCAACAACAAGGTCAACATGAGGTCAACAAGGTCAACGGGATTTCAACATGGCGTCGAAATGAAGACGCCGGCATAAGCTAAATCCGATCAGTTACCAAAGATGAAAGGTTTTTGTTTGGGTACATTAGTGTAGCACTGGGCGAAATTGTGATGATGTGGAGACAGACGTTGGATAACGTCGCAAACAAACAATAATTAAACCATTAAAGCTGCTCATACAGCAATTTTTCACCTACACAATGATTTTCGAGTTCTGTTCTTATGTCTCATTAACGTACCTCGTGTATGACGTGTACACATGATCAAGTTTACATCCATGTTATACATGCCATGGCAGCACCGCCCACACTTTGATGACGTAGTACACAAAAATCCCACACTTTTCCTCGCCGTTGTATCCTAAATTAATCTCTACAACCAGCGTTTATATGTGTTGCATACTATATATCATATTAAGTGACTTGATACAATCATTGAGCAAATGCATCGTTACGAAGTGAAAGACTGACACTGCTTATCATGGGAAAGTCGCTCTATGGGTAACTTCAGGAAATGTGCCTCGATGCCTTGATGGAAAACTTCCAATTTATTATCTAATTGCGTGATGTAATTCAGATGATTACAACTTAAAGTATATCCCGTAGTGAAGGGAACCTAGATAGGCGAACTGGCGTTCCTGATTGCAATAATTGCTTCAGTTCTCCCCTGAGGCTCGGCCATAACGTGTCACGTGGTATCTAGGCCAACCTTGTGGACACGTGACCCAACCACGCCAATCGACCTCCTGGTTATCGACGTACAAGACCCAAGTATCAACAGCGAGGACCAATTCCCTATGCTCACTTCACCTCGGATTAGGCAAAAAGTAGGGTCCCTGCATTTCAGCTTACACAGCTGTACATATTTCAGCGACATTACAAAACTATAAAGGTTTGATCGTTGCAACAAGCAGCTTTTTCGTAAAGCAAGATGCATGAACATGGCTAGGTGACATTTTAAAAGGCCACATCAGCTACTATAGATCCTACGAGCTGCCACAGGCTCGGCGCAAGCTGCCAGCACTTATATAGCTCGTACTCAAGGTCATTGCGTGTAGGTGATGAATCAATGAGTGGGTTCCATGGTGACCGTCGTCACGTGACCAACGAGTGGGTTCCATGGTGACCGTCGTCACGTGACTGTCCAAGTTGTCGGGTTGCCATTGACAGCGGCGCGCGTTCGTGAGCCAGATTCTCATATTGAACCCGACACGCTGTCACCAATAAACTGATCACTGATGGGCGATCAATTATCGTCCTGTGTATTGCATCCTATCATTACATGGTCTGTACCACTAATGTACAACAAGTGTTAAGTTATTAATTGTGTTAATTTTTAGGTTTTTTAATTCAATACGAATGGGGAATGCCAAAATATATATTCTGAATATATCCCATGCTTCATCGATTTATAATGGACATTTTTACAAGGACTCCGGCAAGGACCGCAGATTGCGCACGAGGAGGCATTTTAGTCCTATAGAAGTTAGTCCTAGAGAAGTCCTATGCAATATAATTGTAGTATTTTCTTAATTCATAAATTCAGACTTTATTATTTCAAGTTAAATATTCTTTCATTTAATTCCATTCTTTTATTTTGCTCCAACGCCAGCGAACCAGCTTGGGTTTTAGTTGGAGTCTCCTAAAATTAGTGTGTACTTTCCTATTTTTTTTGTTTATTGCATTTTTCCTGGACTTGGTGTATGCAGGTTCTCATTTTTGCACACTTGCTTTGAATAATTAATATTTGACTTGAATTCACTTAAATCCGCCTCTTCGGCGAATACTTTTGCCTTTTTGAACCAGATAATCGTTCGGCAAATGTCGGACTGAGAGTGAAGCAGAATTGCGTGGCCTAAGTGTGGTTTATAAATACGGCCCCAGGGCAGTAAAGTTGGTGCGTCAGTAACGAAAACATTAAACGTGTTACAGAACATGCGATATAAAAATATCCATGTAGAAAAGCAGAGGTTCATCTTCCAAATTAGAATACACGAAATTGATGCTTGTTAATACATGCAACAGCTAAATGCCACGCCCACCAGTCGTCCAAATCAATACGAGACACTGAATCGGAGCTGCACATCATTACAACCAATCATTGAAAGCAGATCATGCGGTGAAAGCAATCTATTTCACCTCTATAACGTTTCATTTCATTTGTCAATGGATAGGGATAAAGGCTTGGCATACTGAGACGGTACATCAATGAGGTTTCAGCGATACACATGTCAAAGACCAAAGCGTGATGGGTACAAACACACGACATGATGATACGTGGGTTAGAACGGCTGGAAGGGTTAGCTGGGAGAGTGACTTGAAGGGTGACTTGAAGGGTGGCTAGAAGGGTGAAATGAAGGGTGAAATGAAGGGTGACTAGAAGGGTGACTAGAAGGGTGACTTGAAGGCTGAGTTACTTAAATGAAGTTACCGGAGGTGACTGTTCGTCAGTGAGCGATGGATGCAGAGACTGTGAGGTTGTCAGGGTGAGCAGAGTGAGCAATGAGCAGAGTGAGCAGAGTGAGCAGTGAGTAGCGTGAGCAGTGAGTAGGGTGAGCAGAGTGATCAGAGTGAGCAGGAGGTGCAAAGTGAGCAACATGAGCAGAGTGATCAGTGATTAGAGTGAGCAGAGTGGTCAGAGTAAGCAGGGTGAGCAGAGTGAGCATGATGAGCAAAGTGAGCAGTGCTCAGTGATCAGAGTGAGCAGGCTGAGCAGAGTGAGCAGGATGAGCAACATGAGCAGAGTGAGTGGGGTGCACAGGGCGAGCGGGGTGCACAGGATGAGCGGGGTGGACAGGGTGAGCGGGGTGGACAGGGTGAGCGGGGTGGACAGGGTGAGCGGGGTGGACAGGGTGAGCGGGGTGGACAGGGTGAGCGGGGTGGACAGGGTGAGCGGGGTGGACAGGGTAAGCGGGGTGCACAGGGTGAGCGGGGGTGGACAGGGTGAGTGGGGTGGACAGGGTGAGCGGGGTGCACAGGGTGAGCGGGGTGGACAGGGTGAGCGGGGTGGACAGGGTGAGCGGGGTGGACAGGGTAAGCGGGGTGCACAGGGTGAGCGGGGGTGGACAGGGTGAGCGGGGTGCACAGGGTGAGCGGGGTGCACAGGGTGAGCGGGGTGGACAGGGTGAGCGGGGTGGACAGGGTGAGCGGGGTGCACGGGGTGAGCGGGGTGGACAGGGTGAGCGGGGTGGACAGGGTGAGCGGGGTGCACAGGGTGAGCGGGGTGCACAGGGTGAGCGGGGTGGACAGGGTGAGCGGGGTGGACAGGGTGAGCGGGGTGGACAGGGTGAGCGGGGTGGACAGGGTGAGCGGGGTGGACAGGGTGAGCGGGGTGCATACCTGGGCGTTCCTGGGAAGGAGGGGGTGGGGACATGGGGTTCCCTTCCTTCTGCGCACGCGCCGCGCGACGGGCGTCGCGACGACCTTGGTGTGAGTTGGGAAACAGAAGGTCATCCTGAGGCTGGTGCCAGTGGCGCCCTCTATCGGCGCCACTTGAACCACTACCACCACCACCACCACCACCACCACCACTAGCGCCATCTCGAGGGCCAGTCGCAGCAGCGCCCTCTGACGGAGATTTGGCCGCGGAGTAGCGAGCCGAGAGGTCGTCCCGCTCCTCACCGTCCACGTTGTCGTAATCCGAGGTGTCGGCCTTGCGCGGCGAGCGGCTCTTCGACTTGGCGCCGCTACCCCCGCCGTGACGCATGTACCACCGCTTACACACCTCCTCGTGTTGGTTCTGGAAGGAGAAACAAGCAACAATCCATGAACTGTGGACTGGCGCCTCAGGCCTGGTGTGTACGGGTAAAGGCATGCAAGCACCGCAATCCCCCTGGCCTCGGCTTGTGGAACCCCTCTAGCCGACAGGGTGGTTATACATATATAACATGTATGCGGCCCTATGTATATTATACATAGCTGAACCAGGGGGCCAGGGTTGTGTCAGCGGCGAGGCGCGCGACTCAGTCAGCCAGGGGCGCGTTATGACGTCATGAAGTGGTCTGTGTGGATCTCCCAGTGCTGCCACCTGAACTACGGAGGTTATCTCTGACACATAGCCCTACCCCCTACCCCCCCCCCCCCCCACACACACACAACCCCTCCCTCTCCCCAAAAAAACGACCATTACAGTACAATATTTGATGGACACTTTTGGATTAGTTATCTTGAATTTTCAAATGATGGTAAACGTTTCCCATCGGTAAATTTCAGAATATTTAATGTGTTGACCGATTTATTCATCACGACTAATGCGAAGGGAAATGTTTATACTTTTCAAACGACCTGTCCATTTGTCGTATAACGGAAGACCATGGACTGTAACTTTGTCCACGTTAGCATACGTGTGTAAATATTAAGGCCTAAAGAAACCATCCATCCACCCATCCACCCATCCATCCATCCATCCACCCACCCACCCATCCACATCCATCCACCCACCCACCCATCCATCCATCCACCGACCCACCCATCCACCCACCCATCCATCCATCAACTCACCCACCCATCTACCCACCCACCCAAACATGAACTCACCCACCCACCCATCATCCATCCATCCATCAACCCACCCACCCATCCAATCCCGCCCATCCCCCCCATCCACCCACCCACCGCCCATTCACCCACCCACCCACCCACCCACCTATCCACCCGCCCATCCGCCCATCCACCCGACCCACCCATCCACCCACCCATCCATCCATCAACTCACCCACCCATCTACCCACCCACCCAAACATGAACTCACCCACCCACCCAAACATGAACTCACCCACCCACCCAAACATGAACTCACCCACCCACCCACCCACCCATCATCCATCCATCCATCAACCCACCCACCCACCCATCCAATCCCGCCCATCCCCCCCATCCACCCACCCACCGCCCATTCACCCACCCACCCACCCACCCACCCATCCACCCGCCCATCCGCCCATCCAACCACCCACCCACCCGCCCATCCACCCACCCACCGCCCATTCACCCACCCACCCGCCCATTCACCCACCCACACGCCCATCCACCCACCCACCCACCCACCCACCCGCCCATCCAACCACCCACCCACCCACCCATTAACCCACCCACCCATCCACCCGCCTATCCCCCCGCCCACCCACCCATCCACCCGCCTATCCCCCCGCCCACCCACCCACCCTCCGATTCGCCCCGCCATGTGGACCTGGAACAGCCCTAACGCTATCCCCGCCGTTCGCTGTGACGACCCTTCCACGAGCAGGGAACCAGGCACATGGCTCCCCGCTTGCCAGACACGCCACTAGAGGGCGGTGCTATCGCGACTGATTAACCCAGGAGGCATCCACGGGTGAGTCGAGCTATTTCTGGAGCCCCGTGGGCCGCAGCGTCCGGGAATGCACCGTCATCACCTGGATCCCGCCCACCACAGGCCGCCGTGCAAGCCGCATCCAGAACGGCCCACCGGATCAATATTTAGGATCAGAACCAAGGGGGCAACCAGCATGCCAATGTCAATACCACACGGCAGACTCACGGGGGGACTGGGTGGGGGACTCGAGGGGGGACTGGGTGGGGGACTCGAGGGGGGACTGGATTGGGGACTGGGTGGGGGACTCGAGGGGGGACTGGATTGGGGACTGGGTGGGGGACTCGAGGGGGGACTGGATTGGGGACTGGGTGGGGGACTCGAGGGGGGACTGGATTGGGGACTGGGTGGGGGACTCGAGGGGGGACTGGGTGGGGGACTGGGTGGGGGACTCGAGGGGGGACTGGGTGGGGGACTGGGTGGGGGACTCGGGGGGGGACTGGATTGGGGACTGGGTGGGGGACTCGAGGGGGGACTGGGTGGGGGACTGGGTGGGGGACTCGAGGGGGGACTGGGTGGGGGACTGGGTGGGGGACTCGGGGGGGGGACTGGATTGGGGACTGGGTGGGGGACTCGAGGGCGGACTGGATTGGGGACTGGGAGGGGGACTCGAGGGGGGACTGGGTGGGGGACAGGGTGGGGGACTCGAGGGGGGGGACTGGAGGGGGGGACTGGATGGGGGACTGGATGGGGGGACTGGATGGGCGGACTGGATGGGGGGACTGGATGGGCGGAATGGATGGGGGGACTGGATGGGCGGACTAGGCCAACGTATTTATAACGTAGCCTGGGCAATTCTTGTGTAAACAAACAATCTGATACATATTAACTATCTTACGTACAGGCCGGTGGTTCAAGCGGCTTTTCGGCCAGCGGCTCACGGTAAGCACTGACTCGCGGGGAAAGTCATCGACAACGCCGCAGACATCGGGGGAGCGTGGGTGTGTATCTAGGAGGGGGGTGGGCGGGTGAAGGTTCTGAGCGGGCAGCCTGCTCGGCGTGGTCGAGGGAGTCCCGCCCGGCCAGGCCAAGGATTCTGGAGAGTACGAGCCTTGAGGATCCAGTCGTCGTGCAGGGATCCGGTCGTCGGATCCATGAGTGTGGGAGTGTATCCTGTCTGTGCAGTCTCCATGTCCCCCTCTCGGGAGCAGGGGGCTTGGGCATCGTTCACTCACAGTTACCAGCTCCTAGCACTATCAATTACATGCTAATTAAACGTTTATGAGCAACGGAAATGAGCGCTATACTGCGAATATTGGAGTGCAATTTTTTGTCCAGCCAATATTACTCAAAACCATGTTGGCAATATAACTATTTTATAATAAAATTTGAACATTTTTCATTCCTCTTCCGGCCGGCAATAGAAGCATTAAACGTTACGAGCAGAAATTACAAGACCTTAGTGAAAAGCTTCCGTGTCTTGACCTGCCCCTTGCGACGATGTAACCGACAGGCCACCAAGGCGTCAATGGTGGCGTCCGTCAGGCCAGCAAGGCGTCAATGGCAGCGTCCGTCAGACCAGCAAGGCGTCGATGGTAGTGACCGTCAGGCCAGTAAGGCGTCAATGGCAGCGTCCGTCAGACCAGCAAGGCGTCAATGGCAGCGTCCGCCAGGCCAGTAAGGCGTCAATGATAGCGTCCGTCAGGCCAGCAAGGCGTCAATGATAGCGTCCGTCAGACCAGCAAGGCGTCGATGGTAGTGACCGTCAGGCCAGTAAGGCGTCAATGGTAGCGTCCGTCAGGCCAGTAAGGCGTCAATGGCAGCGTCCGTCAGACCAGCAAGGCGTCGATGGTAGTGACCGTCAGGCCAGTAAGGCGTCAATGGTAGCGTCCGTCAGGCCAGTAAGGCGTCAACGGTAGCGTCCGTCAGGCCAGCAAGGCGGCAATGGTAGCGTCCGTCAGGCCAGCAAGGCGTCAATGGTAGCATCCGTCAGACCAGAAAGGCTTCAATGGTAGCGTCCGTCAGGCCAGTAAGGCGTCAATGGTAGCGCCCGTCAGGCCAGCAAGGCGTCAATGGCAGCGCCCGTCAGGCCAGTAAGGCGTCAATGGCAGCGTCCGTCAGACCAGTAAGGCGTCAATGGTAGCGCCCGTCAGGCCAGTAAGGCGTCAATGGTAGCGCCCGTCAGGCCAGCAAGGCGTCAATGGCAGCGTCCGTCAGGCCAGCAAGGCGTCAATGGTAGCATCTGTCAGACCAGAAAGGCGTCAATGGTAGCGTCCGTCGGGCCAGTAAGGCGTCAATGGTAGCGCCCGTCAGGCCAGCAAGGCGTCAATGGCAGCGCCGGTCAGGCCAGCAAGGCGTCAATGGCAGCGTCCGTCAGGCCAGTAAGGCGTCAATGGTAGCGTCCGTCAGGCCAGTAAGGCCTCAATGGCAGCGTCCGTCAGGCCAGTAAGGCGTCAACGGTAGCGTCCGTCAGGCCAGCAAGGCGTCAATGGTAGCGTCCGTCAGGCCAGTAAGGCGTCAACAGTAGCGTCCGTCAGGCCAGTAAGGCGTCAATGGTAGCGTCCGTCAGGCCAGTAAGGCGTCAATGGTAGCGTCCGTCAGGCCAGTAAGGCGTCAATGGCAGCGTCCGTCAGGCCAGTAAGGCGTCAATGGTAGCGTCCGTCAGGCCAGTAAGGCGTCAATGGTAGCGTCCGTCAGACCAGTAAGGCGTCAATGGTAGCGTCCGTCAGACCAGTAAGGCGTCAATGGTAGCGTCCGTCAGACCAGTAAGGCGTCAATGGTAGCGTCCGTCAGGCCAGTAAGGCGTCAATGGTAGCGTCCGTCAGACCAGTAAGGCGTCAATGGTAGCGTCCGTCAGGCCAGTAAGGCGTCAATGGTAGCGTCCGTCAGGCCAGTAAGGCGTCAATGGTAGCGTCCGTCAGGCCAGTAAGGCGTCAATGGTAGCGTCCGTCAGACCAGTAAGGCGTCAATGGTAGCGTCCGTCAGGCCAGTAAGGCGTCAATGGTAGCGTCCGTCAGGCCAGTAAGGCGTCAATGGTAGCGTCCGTCAGGCCAGTAAGGCGTCAATGGTAGCGTCCGTCAGGCCAGTAAGGCGTCAATGGTAGCGTCCGTCAGGCCAGTACAGCCGCCACAGACCTATATACACTGAAGTCAGTCTCACAGCGGTCGCGTTCTCAGTTCCGAGCATCATTGATATCACGCGTCCAGCTTAAGAGTATGAACCGGTTACCCATTTGTTGACAATGACACGTTTTCGATGGAAGCTCCGCCAACATACAACAGAAAGCTTTGGACCGTTGTACCAAGGGTCTTGGTCTTGGCACAGACATGGGACCCAGCTACCACGTACTTGGGGCAAATGGGTCAACCATACGCCATGAATAATTCATGTCATTATTATTATTATTATTATTTAAACTTTCTTGGCCCGATTTACACAACAAATGTAGCCAAAGACATCACCAATTCGTCATCCAGAAAACACACATGTGTGCAAAGGGAACTTGGCACTGACATCTTGGCACTGACATCTTGGCACTGACATCTTGGCACTGACATTTTAGTATATTGACATATTGGTGGCAAAATGGCGGCAAACTAAACAATCTCGTGTGACCTTGACCTTAGAGATCTAGGTACACGAAGACAAGGCACAATGAGGGAAGGTTAGATAACTACGACAGCTTGCTTTGTTCTTAGGAAGGCACAGGCGGATTGGGTTGGGGGAGGGTACGACAACAGGAAGGGGGTGCCGGGGTGGGGTGGAGGTGGCTTGACAGGTGAGAGAGACAAAGGCAGTGATATAAGTCACACTCCAGACACAATGATCGACTGACAACCGTCCACGATAAGAGACGCTGACGGCTTGGCTGGTCCTCGCGGCGTGCTCAGACCGCACGGCTCTGTTTAGGGAATAACTCTTATCCGTCCCTCTGTCCCTCCATCTCAGTCAGCACACTAATGGTATGTCGGATTAACAAGAAATCAAGAACCTCCGTTTTGCTCGAAACCGTGAAACTACCGAGAGCTGGTTTGACGGTTTCGGTACAGATACGCGATAGTTAATTAGAAATGTAATGAATAGAGGCTTCTAAACAAAAGTATCTGACAGGCACATTTCTATAATTATGATGAGGCTGGCTTGGAGGTTGCGCGGGGGATGGGGAGTAGGCGTCCGAACGAAATACCCGGATGTCCCTTGAGAGCAGACGACCTCTGCATAGGCCGCTGTACAGACCGGGAACGCCAGACAACTACCTCCCCGGTCAATAGCCTAGGCACGAGGGCGCTGCCTGCACCGTGGGTAGGGGGGCCTGCATGCTGGCCACATGGGAGGAGCAGGTGGGGGGGGGGGTAACGGGGGAGTCGTGTGCCGGGGATAGCCACCCTGTGAGTGGATGTCAGCTGAGCCAAGCGGGCGGAGTATCGGTAACAGTGACAGACAACGCCGTAAGGGAGAGAAGCAATGGGGAGAGGGCACATAACACGGAGTAACTGGGGCACATTGACATAACGTAACATAACACTGACTGGCCTGGAAACAGGACGTTACTGTCGAATGATAGTGGGGAAAGGGACGACACGTCATTTCGTCCCTTTCCCAACTGTCATACGACAGTTACGTCATGTTTTCAGTTTAAACATTGACATGAAATAAACGGGGAAGGCATTGAAGCACATGTGATGAATGTTAACTGGACCTCTGTCGCAGTCCCTGGCGGGGGAGAGGTGCAGGTACGGCCGTTATCCCTGCGACAAGCAGTGGCTCGATTAGTCCGGCGACCAGCCCTTCCTGGCTCCCCATCAGACACAGCCAAGAGGGAGACCACGAACATAGTACACCATCACCTGGACGGGAAAAATACAGTCCCCCCCCCCCAGGTTAACGGAGTGAGTTGGGTGGAGGGGGGTGGAGGGGGTAGGTTTACGTCACAGCACCGCCACAGAGCGTAAGTCGAAAGGAAACCTCATCTTTATGGGTGGAGTGGTGAAGTAAGAGTGTGAATAGAGTAAAGACGAGGCGGGCGGGGGGGGGGGGAGAGAGGGGTGGCTGGAGGAATCCGGATGGAGGCCATATAAAACAGACACGAGGCAGATGAAGAGGGATTCAAGGTAACCAAGGAACGGACGCCAGGGTAAACAGGGTGGAGAGTGCGCACAGCCGCCGCTTGGAGCGCTGCCACAGTCGGGGCGTGGCCATGCAGCCGTGTTTTTCCGGGTGTTGCCATTGGTGTTTTGGTGTCGATTGAGACTTTCGGGTCCCAACACCCGGCGCAATATGCATGACCTCCGCGAGCGTTCCTCGGGCGTGCAACGAGTTCAAGGTCAAACAATAAGTATGCTTATCGTAATGTTTGATCTCTTCAAACGAGTATGTATCCCGGGCATTCTTAGATGCGGACAGAGCGAACCGAGAGTTGTCTTAACTGTACTACACCAAACATATCTGACATTCTACGACTGTTTGGACCCATGAGCAGTATATGCCCCCGACACCTCTACGGCATGGCGTCATGAGGCGTCATGCTGATATGTACTATGCCGCACCGAGCCACTGGTGCGAAACTTTACTCTCACCTTTTACCGAAGAAAGAGAAAACATGTAAATACCACACCCAGAGGTTACAGGAAGGTAATCTGTTACAAAAACGCAGACCTCTCCTTTACCCCGCCCCCCCCCCCCCCCTCCTTCTAACACACACACCTGCTAGCCCCTTGCACTGAAGCCAACATCCTTACTTTCACCTATTTTTGTTCCCACCTCCGACACATGCCCTATATCCCATGTCCTTCCCTTTCCTCGCCTCACAGTCAATAAATATCATACCGCTCTCATATATAAACATATATCCTATCTCTATGGGGCCACTACCCCCATCCCATGACCCCTCCCCCACAAAAAACCAAAATCCATCCTTTTTTATGTGATATATCAGACCGTGGGCCCACACCTGGCAGCGCAGCGGCCTTCACACCCAGGCTGTACTCAGGAGCACTCTCTCCCTCCTTTGTTTCCTATTCACCTCTCTCCATCTCTCTCCTGTCAGGAGATGTATACGTTGCCTCGGATAGCATCCCGGTTCAGGAGCAATTTATCCCAAAAGATGGAGGGGCAGGGGGGGGGGGGGGCTAAGTGTTGCCCTGCATCCATACACATACAATAATTTTACGCCGTGCATCTGACAACAGATACAAAACACCCAACCCAACCCAACCCAGCCCATGATGGTCCACCGAAAACAAACCATCCCTTCCTTCCATCAATTCCTAGCAGAGTCTGGAAAGCACGCTGGTTTGAGTTAAAGAGCGTTGCCTCCGTTCTCCACTCTCTAGGTACCTAAAGGTCACGGACAGGACCGACCACCAGGCGGCGTGCACGTCAAGGCCACAAACACTGCAGCGAACAGGCCATAGCCAGCAAACATTCACTGCGGCGAGCAGGCCATAGCCAGCAAACATTCACTGCAGCGAGAGCAGACCATAGCCAGCAAACATTCACTGGCACAGGGGGGTGGCACAGGGGGGTAGCACAGGGGGGTGGCACATGGGGTGGCATATGGGGTGGCGCAGGGGGGTGGCACAGGGGGTGGCACAGGGGGATGGCACAGGGGGGTGGCACAGGGGGTGGCAGAGGGGGATGGCACAGGGGGATGGCACAGGAGCGAGGGGGTGGCACAGGATCAAGGCGGGAGTCTGCCATCACTAGGTATCGGGGAAGCCCCCCTCACACCCACAGTGACAACATGTAGACTCGGCACTTCTCTGATACATTCGACACTGCCTGAGAAAATAGTGTGCTAGTTGTTTCTTTAGCGAATACACGAGGCATATTTTGACAGTTTGAAACAACATGTCACCTATTTAGAGAGGATATATCCAGCACCATAGTGCAAACATAGGCTAGTTCCTCAGTGCGGTTCATAATAGCCAGGCTACTCACACCGTGAACAATGCACTCCACACTTTTTATGCGTCTGCTATGCACGTCTGGCACTAACGTTGCGTTCATGGACTTCCCATACAATGTTATAGAAGTGTAATAAGTCACAATTATCTACCAGGTCTCGAGCAAGAGGAATTTGTATTGGACTACACTGCATCAGAGGCACCCAGTGACCCCATACACCACCATACCACAGCAGACAGCCATTGTAACCAGAGCAATAGTAAACAATACAGGAAACAAAACCCAAATACCTCTGAGATATCATAGGTATCCGAGATATTCCTAAGGGGGCGGCCAAGGTAGCCGTCTCGGCTTTAACGTGAATACCAACATGAGAAATGGTCCATTAAATTACAGGCGTAAAACTAGGAGCACGGCGTGCCACTGGTGTGACGTCACCCCCGGCCGAGGGCGGGCTGACGGCGGGCTGAGGGCGGGCCGAGGGCGGGCCGAGGGCGGGTTGAGGGCGGGCCAAGGGCGGGCTGAGGGCAGGCTATACTCCTGTATTGTTACTCAGGTGTTGGAGTTGTGGTTTTACGTCAGACGTTTGCATGTGAGGCTTTCATGTCTAGCATGGCACGATCATAAAGTAGAACATGGAAGAGGGTGGTATCAGTAATTCCCGCCAAGTGGGCTTCCTTTTTTTAAAACCATTATGAGCGACGAAACGCCGCTCGGTCATTTCTGACTTACCAATAGAAGTTAGTTTTATTTATTATATTGCTGGCAGTGGAAGGGTGAGGGTGGGGGGGGGGGTGAGGGGTAGACGAGCGCTACAGTCTATTATAACCAAGACAACCTTGGTACCCTTGATCTTGTTGCAGTCATCGCGTCTTTCGCGGCCGCTGGTAGAAAAGGACGGGGCCGAGATTGTGTTCAACAAGTCACATAATATAGTCTAACCCCCCGCCGTGCCGCCCCCCCCCCCCCCGCCCCCCTCACTCACACCCCCCGCCGTGCCCCAGCCACGCCGCCATGTTTCTCACCCACCGTCAGTCGCCATTGACACCTATCAGAGCAGAGCATCCGGTGGTCAGACTCTAAAGGGACCCGGATGGCCATCGCCCAGGGCGCCCAGTGGACAGTTTACTAGCAGGGGGACCCTCGTGGGGGGGGGGGGGGTAGGGGGAGGGGGGGAGGTGTGGGAGAGGTTGACGTTGGGAGGGTGGGGGGGGGGGGATAGTAACTGTAAGTAATAGGAGAGTATCAGTCAGCCAGAGTTGTGCCAGCAATATATTCTGCCTGAGGGGGCAAGGGAAAGGTGGCGATCTAGGCACATGGTTTCAGGCCATCCCAGGCCAGGATGTTATACCAGGCCATCCCATCTCAGGCCACCCAATGCCAGGTCAGGCCAGGTGAGACTTGCCAGGGCGTCCCCGCGGTTACCTGGCGGTGTACGTGTCAGGTGGGCGTCCAGCCAGCACACACCGCTGTGGCCTGATGGGTTCAGGTGTCACTGGGTGCGAGGTCTGCCCTCTCCTGGTGTCCTCGTCAGTTCACGTGGTGTCCGTTGGTCCACGAGTCATCAGGCCCAAGCAGGGAACCAGGTCCCTTGTCTCCCCAAGTTTGTCTCCCCAAGTTTCAGGCAGTGACTCACAACTGCGACTTTCAAAGAGACAGGTTCGTTCATGACCTGCTCTAGAGATACAGAGCTTTGTCTTGCCTGGGGCTCAGGCCTAAGTTTAGTCAGGCACCTAGTTCTGTGTCTGTCTCTAGGGAAACAGGTCTTCTATTTTTCGGTTTCTTCACTTTGTCTTTGGTAATTTTCCGGCAGGGCCTCACTTTTACACTACAAGTTTCAGACAGAGAACACTTTCTTTGTCTTGCTACAAGTTTCAGATACGGACCAAATTCTTAGTCTTGTCTTGGTCTCAATAGGAGACTTTCATGCAATTGTCATCTTACTGTTCACCAAAGATAAATCGCCCCCTCCCCCATCGAACCCCGTTATCGATATTACACTCCTAATCAGGTTAAATCAAGTGTTGTCTTCCCTGGCAACCACAACGCCCCGCCGGCAGCTGGCGGAAACACCGACAGCAACATGTAGGTGAGGATATAGCGCCCGGCTGAAGGTCATCCTCCGGTGTCGGCTCTGACTCATTAGCACCCCCCTCTCCATGCTCACCCCCCACACCCGTTTACAGGTGCGTAGCAGAACCAAATTAACACTTCATCCCGAGCGCCCCCCCCCCCCCTCCCCTATCCCTCCCACGATTGTGGCATTGGAAAAGTACCAACAGCCACGCATTGACCAGGGGGGACGAGCACGTGGTCGGGGCCGGGCCGGACGGTGGTGCCGTCCCGTGGCAATATAGAGTACTTCAGCTATACTTAAGGGGGCGACGGAGCCAGCACCCAGTGGAGTTACAACGAGAATGTTGGCGTTAACCCACGGTGAACATAATTCGTCAAGTGGGCTAAGAAATCTCCTGGGACACTGAAATGTGCGGATTGAATGAAACCTGCCCCAGATCCAACGCCACGCGCGGATTAAAGTAATATATTCTGTAATTTTGTGTATTACCAACCTCGTCCCCAATTCTAATAAGTATATTTTGTCTTGAATTTAAATCCTAAAAGCCTGTGGGCTCTCCGGAGAGAAGCAATTTGATCACCGGAGCAGAAGTTGGTGGTCGGCTTTATATCCCTACGCGCCTGTTCGCAGTTCGCTATTTTGTGTGTGATGTCGACCGCGGCTCGCTATCACGTCCGCGCGATATAAATAAACCGCGCAGTTTTATGTTGAAATTGTTGTTTTACAAACTCTCAGAGATATAAAACATATATGTATCATAATTTTGAGATACTTTTAGTCTTGATTCTAAAATGTAAAGAATCTAAGATGGCGCATATAAGTATATTGCTTTAACCATTATATCCCAGAGACCACATTCCAACGGTGCCGTCATCACCTCCCAGCGCCCCGTGTACCCTGTCCCTCCTCCCTATTGGTAATAATACGCAGCCAATATAGAGCCCAAGGAAATATACTAAATGTAACGAGAACCTGCACTTTGCCAAGTCCCCCCTCAATATAACGAGAACCAGCACTTTGGCAAGTCTCCATGACAAACAAAGGGAATCGCCACTTAACATTGCCCGCTCCCACCTCCCCTGGGTGCGCCATGCCTCCTGTGAACCCTCTGCCTTCTGTACCCGATACAGCACACATCGACATAGCTTCAGCAATCCCCATCTGGCTGTGGCCGTAAGCGAGAGAGCCTGGTCTCTGGGGTAGAGACGTCAGGGGGCAGGGGGTGGCCCCACCAGGCTGATGACGTCATCGCCCGCGGCGCCAACATGATACACCACTAAATGATCGTGATTAAGACCGGAAACAGACTTCACGGTGTGCTGAGCACAGGCGATGCCCCTCAACACGTGGTATCTGCCATCACCCCCAA
Organism: Arenicola marina; assembly: GCA_964019135.1. NCBI lineage: Eukaryota > Metazoa > Annelida > Polychaeta > Arenicolidae > Arenicola > Arenicola marina. The sequence goes on from OZ025250.1 coordinate 40,828,264, forward strand.
GGAAGGCGCATCAGTCTGTTGCTGTTCATCAGCTCCTCTCTATAGCGGAGTCTGACCTACCAATACCACACGTGTATGACGGCTAGCATTCAATGGAACGTTCACACGTCGGCGAAACAGGGACGGGCAGATACTTTAAAGTGATTCATTTATTTCATTTATAGGACAACACCAAAGACGTTACATGTCTAGAACACTTCAGAAATAAGTGATACAAGATGCATGAGGTCTCTCGTTTCTTTCACATAACATATAACAGCAGCAGCAATACGGAACATGTAGCACATAAGACGTTGTGAAGCAGTATTTACCGGACCGCTGAGCTCACTCACCAGACTTGTGGGTACGAACTGAGCACACTCACCAGACTTGTGGGTACGAACTGAGCACACTCACCAGACTTGTGGGTACGAACTGAGCACACTCACCAGACTTGTGGGTACGAACTGAGCACACTCACCAGACTTGTGGGTACGAACTGCGCACACTCACCAGACTTGTGGGTACGAACTGAGCTCACTCGCCAGACTTGTGGGTACGAACTGAGCACACTCACCAGACTTGTGGGTACGAACTGAGCTCACTCGCCAGACTTGTGGGTACGAACTGAGCACACTCACCAGACTTGTGGGTACGAACTGAGCACTCACCAGACTTGTGGGTACGAACTGGGCACACTCACCAGACTTGTGGGTACAAACTTGGCACACTCACCAGACTTGTGCGTACGAACTGGGCACACTCACCAGACTTGTGGGTACGAACTGGGCACACTCACCAGACTTGTGGGTACCAACTGAGCACACTCACCAGACTTGTGGGTACGAACTGAGCACACTCACCAGACTTGTGGGTACGAACTGGCGGCCGCAGTAGGTGCAGGGAAGACGGAATGCGCCGTACTCCTCTGAAAGGGTGGAGCATAAGACATAGCAATCAGTCCAGGAAATCCTCTCCGAAGCAACCATCAACCATTGACACGTTCATGTCAAGATAGGTCAAGACAGCTGTATCTGAAATCACATTCAATCCTCATACTATAGACAAAAACAAATATTAACAAAAATATATTATATTTTCTAGGTTCCACAATAAATGTCAAATATTGCATATTGCGTATACCGAAAGGGTGATTTCTTTTGCAATAGTTTGTTCGTCCGTTCGTCGAAAGAGGTTCTTTATAAGTGAAAATGGCGGGTCGGTTGGAAGCCGTCTAAATTAAGCGACCGAACCGTCATACTGCCATTACATATTACACCACATCATCACCATTATCCTCCCGCTCGGGGACCATGTGTAGCGCCACGAGGTGCATGCATGGAGCACGGACACCGGCCATTAGTCACAAACACGGCACAACCACACGCAACCAACCAGATCATTGTAGCAATGGCTGCCAAATACTACATGCATGGTGTAGGGAAAATTTATATTCAATATTTATGACTTTAAAAAACATTTTCTTCTATTTTTGCAAGGATTGCAAACATGACGTTGTTTAGATTTTTTTCTTCACACGTTCCAGGCCTGGACAGGGAATAACTTGTCTAAACCATGTGTTATTCTTAATGTGGGATTGTCACTTTGCTCCATATAGTGTAATACATTAGACAAACTCAAACACAACTGTGGTATATGAAAAACGAGGGAGGGGGTCAAACAAACACGCAAATTAAAACACGGCTCAGAAATCACCAGAAAGAATGAACAAATTTGGCATTTTAAGTCGTTATGCGCACACAAGGAGTAAACTGGGCGAATGACCCTCCCGGACCGAGGCCGGATGAATGGATGAAACAGTCCCATATTAGGTGTCCGGGCCCCGGGATTAACCCAGGATCTGGACTTGATCAGCGGTCTAGCGAGGAAAACATTAGGCTCTGACATGTCAACTGAACAACAAACAATGACAGGGTATTGATATCTTAATATATGTGGCTCCGTCAGGAACAATGTGAGGACCAAAGGCGCAATAAAATTCGCTACCCACTGAGCTATCGAGGATCTATCCTAAACACCGAGTATATAAAGATACTCCAAGCCACCTTGATGTCACACGGGGCCAACAAACCTACCTCTCAGCGTGCTGGGTGTGTCGCTGAGCGCGTTAGCTAGTCCTGCCATTATTTGTCATCACTTTGATCCTATATTTCACATGTCTATTCCACATATAACATGCTGATCTTATATCTATATATAACGTGTCTGGTGTTGTTAATGTTAAGCAAGAGAATGTGTATAGACAAGCCTGCCTTCCAATTGCAAAATACCAAACATGTTTGAAGTGAGGAACCTACAGTGGATAATGATTAAGTATGAATGTGTGTCACAAACCAAACAGCTTCGCCCAGTTCACACTTTCCTGTGACGCTACCTCAAGCTAGGTCAAGAGTCACAGAGTCGTTAGCAAGGTTAGGCAGCCTCTCAGCTCCTGACCCAGGCTCATAGCTAACCGGACATAAACATTGATTTCTATTGCGTTTTTGTGCCAATTTTGTGCAATCTATTTACAAAAAAGAATCCCTTTCCTGCCATAAGGCTCAGGTCAGTGCACTCGTTTTCCAGCAGAGCTCCATGCCTAAAAGAGCGAGCCTCGCTATCAAATGAATGGGTGTTTAAGGCGGCCTTTGTGGGCACCAGGGCTAACATGGCCAAGGAACATCCAGGAACGATGATGGATGGATGGATAAAACATGCCCAGACTCGAACCTAGGACCTATTGATCCGCGGTCTAGTGTGCTAACCACTTCAGTAGGGATCTTTAACCTTGGAGATTGGAAAGTATCATAGGTCAGCCCGTATTACACCAGCGACCCATTCAACCAGTTCAGTACAGCAAAACTTCTCCAGCACTGACAGAACGAGGCAGGTCTCAGAGGATCTGTCACGGTGTTAGCAGCTGTATATACATAGGTCTGATGCCGAGGCAGCTACGATCCGATGTGATGACTATTTCAGTTGGCCGGATGTGTGGAGGTTTTACTGCGTCAGCCTCCGCACGAGTGGGGGGGGGGGAAGGAGGGGGGGTTGTCAATGCCAAAGCCAAGAGATCTTCAACTCGACAGCAAATCGCTCCCTTCCCAAAATAAATGCTGAAGCTTACATTACCGCAACCTCCACAGCGCCCGATACCCTTAACAGAGGCGACCCCTCCCCCCTCCCCGATAGCATTAACCCAAGTGCCCCCCCCCCTCCCCCCTCCTCTCTACCCTCTCCATATCCCGGATTTACCCCTCCCATCTCGTATCTGGATTACGCACACACGCCGACCTCGGCGCGTGCAGCCTCCAACCAGCCCCCAGTTTTCCCGCCACCCAAGGTATTGGTCGTCTGCCTATCTCCGTTCGCGTGGACGTTGCCTGCTCGCTGGTGGGATCAGTTACACTTCGCGCAACCATGGAGTCGATTTAACATGGTAGAGGTCGGTCACTTTATCTTTTATGATTAGTAAAATTATAGTTTTTATGGAAGCATCAATTTTTTTCTTTTTTTTTTGCTTGTACATATGGACCTTCACAAAAGTAATGCCTCCATTTTGAACAAAGGACTTGAGTCGCATCAGAAATGCCAGTCATATGTAACGGAAATCATGGCCATGCGTGATCTACAACTTTCCCGCCTAAAAATAGTCACTGTAATGAAGGTAAATTATTCCGCGCAGCTCTAAGTGCCTAAAAGAGGAGGGTCAGATATTTCTGGATTCTGCCTGTCAGGTCATGCGCGCCGGAACTATGACAGTGGTGAATTAAACCTATTCTTAGCGGACGTTTTAAGATGATGTTCTCGTGACACGCATTCAGTCCCGCCACGCTGCCCACCAGAGCCGCCAGGAACTCGGGGTGACCCCCACGCTCTTACCTCGGGGTGAGACCCCCACGCTCTGACCTCGGGGTGAGACCCCCACCCTCATCTCGGGGTGAGATCCCCACGCTCTGACCTCGGGGTAAGACCCCCACGCTCTCATCTCGGGGTGAAACCCCCACGCTCTGACCTCGGGGTGAGACCCCCACGCTCTGACCTCGGGGTGAGACCCCCTCGCTCTGACCTCGGGGTGAGACCCCCCACGCTCTGATCTCGGGGTGAGACCCCCACGCTCTGATCTCGGGGTGAGACCCCCACGCTCTGACCTCAGGGTGAGACCCCCACGCTCTGACCTCGGGGTGAGACCCCCACGCTCTGACCTCGGGGTGAGACACAGGAGCTCTGACCACCGCGCTGGGGGAGGCGCCGGCGGGTCGGTGGGGGAGCTTGCTACCTGACTGATAGCTGCCAGCGACGCCAGGAATACCCGGATGATGGCCCGACACGCCGTCCGCCGGGAAAGTATCGGCGGGAGAGAAGAGGGATGGGGGCGGGGGGGGGGGGGGGTCGCGAACTGATCTCCCTCTCATTCTCGCCAAACTCCAGTCTCTAGGCGATTATCTCCTCCTTTGCTCCTTAACCTCCCCCCCCCCCCCTCCCTTCTCCCCGCTAGCCACTCCCTCACCGACCTCAGCCCGTCAGGCGTAGTGCAGTGCTCCCCCCCGCAGCCCCACCCGCCACACATGAAGACTCCTACGCTTTCCCGGGAGTGCACATAATAACATATGGGAACCGCGGTGCAGCAGAGATCTTTCTCCATCAACCAGCAACAGTCCCCCCCCCCCCCCCTCCCCACCCGTCAGCCACCAGCGAGGGGACTGGTGGGACGGGTCGGCTGGTGTAGTAATAGGGGCCTTCGATGGTGAATCACGCACCGCCGTCGACCGACAGCAAGGCTACTGGCCGCCGCGGCCGCGGCCGCCGCTGCTGCTGCCGCTGCTGCTGCTGCTGCCGATGGATACGGCACATCAGGAAGGCTGGGGATGGGGTGTGTCAGGAAGGCTGGGGATGGGGTGTGTCAGGAAGGCTGGGGATGGGGTGTGTCAGGAAGGCTGGGGATGGGGTGTGTCAGGAAGGCTGGGGATGGGGTGTGTCAGGAAGGCTGGGGATGGGGTGTGTCAGGAAGGCTGGGGATGGGGTGTGTCAGGAAGGCTGGGGATGGGGTGTGGGAGGAAGGCTGGGGATGGGGTGTGTCAGGAAGGCTGGGGATGGGGTGTGTCAGGAAGGCTGGGGATGGGGTGTGTCAGGAAGGCTGGGGATGGGGTGTGGGAGGAAGGCTGGGGATGAGGCTAGAGTCTGGTAAAGACTTACTTGTTTACAACCCTGTGAATGTCATGCCAACCTGCGCAAATAGGTGGAAAACCAGCGCCGGCGGCGAGGAAGCAAGGGACAGCAAACCCAGTCAACATGTGGAAGAGGCGAGGGGCACGGGGGTGGGGGGGGGGGGGCTGGGGAGGTAACGATTGGTGGAGGCGGGTAATATGGTGGGGCTTAT
>OZ025250.1:40833819-41228445 GCA_964019135.1 Arenicola marina
ATTGGTAATAATACGCAGCCAATATAGAGCCCAAGGAAATATACTAAATGTAACGAGAACCTGCACTTTGCCAAGTCCCCCCTCAATATAACGAGAACCAGCACTTTGGCAAGTCTCCATGACAAACAAAGGGAATCGCCACTTAACATTGCCCGCTCCCACCTCCCCTGGGTGCGCCATGCCTCCTGTGAACCCTCTGCCTTCTGTACCCGATACAGCACACATCGACATAGCTTCAGCAATCCCCATCTGGCTGTGGCCGTAAGCGAGAGAGCCTGGTCTCTGGGGTAGAGACGTCAGGGGGCAGGGGGTGGCCCCACCAGGCTGATGACGTCATCGCCCGCGGCGCCAACATGATACACCACTAAATGATCGTGATTAAGACCGGAAACAGACTTCACGGTGTGCTGAGCACAGGCGATGCCCCTCAACACGTGGTATCTGCCATCACCCCCAAGGAAGGCGCATCAGTCGGCTGCTGTTCATCAGCTCCTCTCTATAGCGGAGTCTGACCTACCAATACCACACGTGTATGACGGCTAGCATTCACACGTCGGCGAAACAGGGACGGGCAGATACTTTAAAGTGAAAAATCTTTTCTTTCATTTATAGGACAACACCAAAGACGTTACATGTCTAGAACACTTCAGAAATAAGTGATACAAGATGCATGAGGTCTCTCGTTTCTTTCACATAACATATAACAGCAGCAGCAATACGGAACATGTAGCACATAAGACGTTGTGAAGCAGTATTTACCGGACCGCTGAGCTCACTCACCAGACTTGTGGGTACGAACTGAGCACACTCACCAGACTTGTGGGTACGAACTGAGCACACTCACCAGACTTGTGGGTACGAACTGAGCACACTCACCAGACTTGTGGGTACGAACTGAGCACACTCACCAGACTTGTGGGTACGAACTGCGCACACTCACCAGACTTGTGGGTACGAACTGAGCTCACTCGCCAGACTTGTGGGTACGAACTGAGCACACTCACCAGACTTGTGGGTACGAACTGAGCTCACTCGCCAGACTTGTGGGTACGAACTGAGCACACTCACCAGACTTGTGGGTACGAACTGAGCACTCACCAGACTTGTGGGTACGAACTGGGCACACTCACCAGACTTGTGGGTACAAACTTGGCACACTCACCAGACTTGTGCGTACGAACTGGGCACACTCACCAGACTTGTGGGTACGAACTGGGCACACTCACCAGACTTGTGGGTACCAACTGAGCACACTCACCAGACTTGTGGGTACGAACTGAGCACACTCACCAGACTTGTGGGTACGAACTGGCGGCCGCAGTAGGTGCAGGGAAGACGGAATGCGCCGTACTCCTCTGAAAGGGTGGAGCATAAGACATAGCAATCAGTCCAGGAAATCCTCTCGAAGCAACCATCAACCATTGACGCGTTCATGTCAAGATAGGTCAAGACAGCTGTATCTGAAATCACATTCAATCCTCATACTATAGACAAAAACAAATATTAACAAAAATATATAATATTTTCTAGGTTCCACAATAAATGTCAAATATTGCATATTGCGTATACCGAAAGGGTGATTTCTTTTGCAATAGTTTGTTCGTCCGTTCGTCGAAAGAGGTTCTTTATAAGTGAAAATGGCGGGTCGGTTGGAAGCCGTCTAAATTAAGCGACCGAACCCGTCATACTGCCATTACATATTACACCACATCATCACCATTATCCTCCCGCTCGGGGACCATGTGTAGCGCCACGAGGTGCATGCATGGAGCACGGACACCGGCCATTAGTCACAAACACGGCACAACCACACGCAAACCAACCAGATCATTGTAGCAATGGCTGCCAAATACTACATGCATGGTGTAGGGAAAATTTATATTCAATATTTATGACTTTAAAAAACATTTTCTTCTATTTTTGCAAGGATTGCAAACATGACGTTGTTTAGATTTTTTTTCTTCACACGTTCCAGGCCTGGACAGGGGATAACTTGTCTAAACCATGTGTTATTCTTAATGTGGGATTGTCACTTTGCTCCATATAGTGTAATACATTAGACAAACTCAAACACAACTGTGGTATATGAAAAACGAGGGAGGGGGTCAAACAAACACGCAAATTAAAAACACGGCTCAGAAACCACCAGAAAGAATGAACAAATTTGGCATTTTAAGTCGTTATTGCGCACACAAGGAGTAAACTGGGCGAATGACCCTCCCGGACCGAGGCCGGATGAATGGATGAAACAGTCCCATATTAGGTGTCCGGGCCCGGGATTAACCCAGGATCTGGACTTGATCAGCGGTCTAGTGTGCTAACCACTTCAGTAGGGATCTTTAACCTTGGAGATTGGAAAGTATCATAGGTCAGCCCGTATTACACCAGCGACCCATTCAACCAGTTCAGTACAGCAAAACTTCTCCAGCACTGACAGAACGAGGCAGTCTCAGAGATCTGTCACGGTGTTAGCAGCTGTATATACATAGGTCTGATGCCGAGGCAGCTACGATCCGATGTGATGACTATTTCAGTTGGCCGGATGTGTGGAGGTTTCACTGCGTCAGCCTCCGCACGAGTGGGGGGGGGGGGGAAGGAGGGGGGGTTGTCAATGCCAAAGCCAAGAGATCTTCAACTCGACAGCAAATCGCTCCCTTCCCAAAATAAATGCTGAAGCTTACATTACCGCAACCTCCACAGCGCAACCTCCACAGCGCCCGATACCCTTAACAGAGGCGACCCTCTCCCCCCTCCCCGATAGCATTAACCCAAGTGCCCCCCCCCCCCCTCCCCCCCTCCTCTCTACCCTCTCCATATCCCGGATTTACCCCTCCCATCTCGTATCTGGATTACGCACACACGCCGACCTCGGCGCGTGCAGCCTCCAACCAGCCCCCAGTTTTCCCGCCACCCAAGGTATTGGTTGTCTGCCTATCTCCGTTCGCGTGGACGTTGCCTGCTCGCTGGTGGGATCAGTTACACTTCGCGCAACCATGGAGTCGATTTAACATGGTAGAGGTCGGTCACTTTATCTTTTATGATTAGTAAAATTATAGTTTTTATGGAAGCATCAATTTTTTTCTCTTTTTTTTTTTGCTTGTACATATGGACCTTCACAAAAGTAATGCCTCCATTTTGAACAAAGGACTTGAGTCGCATCAGAAATGCCAGTCATATGTAACGGAAATCATGGCCATGCGTGATCTACAACTTTCCCGCCTAAAAATAGTCACTGTAATGAAGGTAAATTATTCCGCGCAGCTCTAAGTGCCTAAAAGAGGAGGGTCAGATATTTCTGGATTCTGCCTGTCAGGTCATGCGCGCCGGAACTATGACAGTGGTGAATTAAACCTATTCTTAGCGGACGTTTTAAGATGATGTTCTCGTGACACGCATTCAGTCCCGCCACGCTGCCCACCAGAGCCGCCAGGAACTCGGGGTGACCCCCACGCTCTTACCTCGGGGTGAGACCCCCACGCTCTGACCTCGGGGTGAGACCCCCCACCCTCATCTCGGGGTGAGATCCCCACGCTCTGACCTCGGGGTAAGACCCCCACGCTCTCATCTCGGGGTGAAACCCCCACGCTCTGACCTCGGGGTGAGACCCCCACGCTCTGACCTCGGGGTGAGACCCCCTCGCTCTGACCTCGGGGGTGAGACCCCCACGCTCTGATCTCGGGGTGAGACCCCCACGCTCTGACCTCGGGGTGAGACCCCCACGCTCTGACCTCAGGGTGAGACCCCCACGCTCTGACCTCGGGGTGAGACCCCCACGCTCTGACCTCGGGGTGAGACACAGGAGCTCTGACCACCGCGCTGGGGGAGGCGCCGGCGGGTCGGTGGGGGAGCTTGCTACCTGACTGATAGCTGCCAGCGACGCCAGGAATACCCGGATGATGGCCCGACACGCCGTCCGCCGGGAAAGTATCGGCGGGAGAGAAGAGGGATGGGGGCGGGGGGGGGGGGGGGGGGGGGTCGCGAACTGATCTTCCTCTCATTCTCGCCAAACTCCAGTCTCTAGGCGATTATCTCCTCCTTCGCTCCTTAACCTCTCCCCCCCCCCCCCGCTTCTCCCCGCCGGCCGCTCCCTCACCGACCTCAGCCCGTCCGGCGTAGTGCAGTGCTCCCCCCCGCAGCCCCACCCGCCACACATGAAGACTCTTACGCTTCCCGGGAGTGCACATAATAACATATGGGAACCGCGGTGCAGCAGAGATCTTTCTCCATCAACCAGCAACAGTCCCCCTCCCCCCCCCCCCCCCTCCCCACCCGTCAGCCACCAGCGAGGGGACTGGTGGGACGGGTCGGCTGGTGTAGTAATAGGGGCCTTCGATGGTGAATCACGCACCGCCGTCGACCGACAGCAAGGCTACTGGCCGCCGCGGCCGCCGCTGCTGCCGCTGCTGCCGATGGATACGGCACATCAGGAAGGCTGGGGATGGGGTGTGTCAGGGAAGGCTGGGGATGGGGTGTGTCAGGAAGGCTGGGATGGGGTGTGTCAGGAAGGCTGGGGATGGGGGTGTGTCAGGAAGGCTGGGGATGGGGTGTGTCAGGAAGGCTGGGGATGGGGTGTGTCAGGAAGGCTGGGGATGGGGTGTGTCAGGAAGGCTGGGGATGGGGTGTGTCAGGAAGGCTGGGGATGGGGTGTGTCAGGAAGGCTGGGGATGGGGTGTGTCAGGAAGGCTGGGGATGGGGTGTGGGAGGAAGGCTGGGGATGGGGTGTGGGAGGAAGGCTGGGGATGGGGTGTGTCAGGAAGGCTGGGGATGGGGTGTGTCAGGAAGGCTGGGGATGGGGTGTGTCAGGAAGGCTGGGGATGGGGTGTGTCAGGAAGGCTGGGGATGGGGTGTGTCAGGAAGGCTGGGGATGGGGTGTGTCAGGAAGGCTGGGGATGGGGTGTGGGAGGAAGGCTGGGGATGGGGTGTGTCAGGAAGGCTGGGGATGGGGTGTGGGAGGAAGGCTGGGGATGAGGCTAGAGTCTGGTAAAGACTTACTTGTCTACAACCCTGTGAATGTCATGCCAACCTGCGCAAATAGGTGGAAAACCAGCGCCGGCGGCGAGGAAGCAAGGGACAGCAAACCCAGTCAACATGTGGAAGAGGCGAGGGGCACGGGGGTGGGGGGGGGGGGGGGGCTGGGGAGGTAACGGTTGGTGGAGGCGGGTAATATGGTGGGGCTTATAGCGACTTGCGTGAGGCTGGAAGCTGAATGAAGGGAAGTGAGTAGATACAAGAGGCGGGCAAGGGGCGGGGGCCGTGGGGGCGGGGGCCGTGGGGACGGGGCGGGGCGGGGGCCGTGGGGGCGGGGCGGGGCGGGGGCCGTGGGGGCGGGGCGGGCCCACCGTAATCACTTGCGATAACATCGCTTTGTTTTCCCACTCTGGTTCCCCAGTTTAACATTCCCAAAGCAGAGACACGTCACTAGTAAATCGAGTTTGATCGACGCAGTAAGTAAAAAAACTTACGACCGACGTAAATGCATAATTTCTAGTATTTGGGCAAATATTTAAAAGCGCAATGACAGCTTTGTAACGTAAGTTGAGTTCGAACCACAAAAAAACATGTACACAGAGTCAATTATTATCAAAGCACCACATGTATAGAACGATAACGGAAAGACTCAGGAGCCAAGTCTCGGAGGCTATTCTCCTACTCTTTGCGAAGAACATCCTTCACAAGCAGACATTTGCACAGGTAGGGTTCCAACCAAGCACCGGCCGCTTGGGCTGGCCTAGCAGAGGCCTCTCGACATAAGCCCAATACGTCACCTAGTGGGCCGCAAGGCAAGGGCCAGTACAGGACGACCCCGCCCTTGACAATGGCCGGTACAGGGTGACCCCGCCCTTGACAAGGGCCAGTACAGGGCGACCCCGCCCTTGACAAGGGCCAGTACAGGGCGACCCCGCCCTTGACAATGGCCAGTACAGGGCGACCCCGCCCTTGACAATGGCCAGTACAGGGTGACCCCGCCCTTGACAATGGCCAGTACAGGGTGACCCCGCCCTCGACAATGGCCAGTACAGAGTGACCCCGCCCTTGACAATGGCCAGTACAGGGTGACCCCGCCCTTGACAATGGCCAGTACAGGGTGAATCCGCCCTTGAAAATGGCCAGTACAGGGTGACCCCGCCCTTGACAAGGGCCAGTACAGGGCGACCCCGCCCTTGCCAAGGGCCAGTACAGGGCGACCCCGCCCTTGACAATGGCCAGTACAGGGCGACCCCGCCCTTGACAATGGCCAGTACAGGGTGACCCCGCCCTTGACAATGGCCAGTACAGGGTGACCCCGCCCTCGACAATGGCCAGTACAGGGTGACCCCGCCCTTGACAATGGCCAGTACAGGGTGACCCCGCCCTTGACAATGGCCAGTACAGGGTGACCCCGCCCTTGACAATGGCCAGTACAGGGTGACCCCGCCCTTGACAATGGCCAGTACAGGGTGACCCCGCCCTTGACAATGGCCAGTACAGGGTGACTGCGCCCTTAACAAGGGTCAGTACAGGGTGACTGCGCCCTTGACAAAGGCCAGTACAGGGCGACCCCGCCCTTCAGAAGGCCCAGCACAGGGTGACCCCGCCCTTAACAAGGGCCAGTACAGGGCGACCCCGCCCTTGACAAGGGCCAGCACAGTATGAAGTTACCCCGGGGACATGGCTCCGCTCTTCATTTCCTTCACCCATTGACGCAATCTGACCAGAATTGGTAAAAGCGTCCTGAGTTTTGACAAAGAGCGGTCCCTCCACAAAGGCTGCTGGTCACCGCACTGTGCGTTACTCCCCCAGAGACTGAACGCCCCAGTATCTGCACCAACCGACGCCTCTCAACCTGAGCTATTTATAAACAGCTAAACCACAGCGAAGATCGTTCGTCTGCAACAGTCTGCCCAGAAACAGTTCGAATGTTGTGTGTTACTTTCCCACGGAGCCTTGGCGGTGGGGGTGTGTGTGTGTGTGGGGGGGGGGGGTTAATGGCCTAGACAATGAGCGGCGGAAGGAAGAGAAATCCTCAGCGGCAACAATAAGCTGTCCAAATCAAGAAACACCCCCAGGTGAAACAAAGTGAGCAGCACGTGGTACCCAAGGAGAGGCTTCAGCTCCAGGCGTGTTCATCATAGATATTATTAATAATCAGCCTTCGTTTTTAACGTCTTGTATGCCGCAGCGTGCCTCACGCTGAATGCTACCACACACGTCATACCTCACAACCAATCAGCTATTAAAGAGCCGTGGTATTGGTCGACCAGAGCCAAGGAGCCACCAAGTAGGCGGGACACTTTTTGTTCCCAGTTTTCACTCAGTTCCTGTGCCCTATTGGGAGATATGAGTTCTCAAGGAGGCGGAGCAGGGACAGAAGGGCAATCGGAAGGTTGTCAGCGTGAGGAGGACACCTCGACCTGGCACCAGGGTTGACCTTGTGGGACGGCCAGAGGTCACCTCGACCTGGTACCAGAGCTGACCTTGTGGGACGGCCAGAGGAAACCTCGACCTGGCACCAGGGCTGACCTTGTGGGACGGCCAGAGGAAACCTCGACCTGGCACCAGGGCTGACCTTGTAGGACGGCCAGAGGAAACGTCGACCTGGTACCAGGGCTGACCTTGTGGGACGGCCAGAGGAAACCTCGACCTGGAACCAGGGTTGACCTTGTGGGACGGCCAGAGGTCACCTCGACCTGGTACCAGAGCTGACCTTGTGGGACGGCCAGAGGAAACCTCGACCTGGCACCAGGGCTGACCTTGTGAGACGGCCAGAGGAAACCTCGACCTGGCACCAGGGCTGACCTTGTGGGACGGCCAGAGGAAACCTCGACCTGGCCCCAGGGCTGACCTTGTGGGACGGCCAGAGGTCACCTCGACCTGGAACCAGGGCTGACCTTGTGGGACGGCCAGAGGACACCTCGACCTGGTACAAGGGCTGACCTTGTGGGACGGCCAGAGGACACCTCGACCTGGTACCAGGGCTGACCTTGTGGGACGGCCAGAGGTCACCTCGACCTGGCACCAGGGCTGACCTTGTGGGACGGCCAGAGGTCACCTCGACCTGGCACCAGGACTGACCTTGTGGGACGGCCAGAGGTCACCTCGACCTGGTACCAGGGCTGACCTTGTGGGACGGCCAGAGGTCACCTCGACCTGGCACCAGGGCTGACCTTGTGGGACGGCCAGAGGTCACCTCGACCTGGTTCCAGGGCTGACCTTGTGGGACGGCCAGAGGTCACCTCAACCTGGTACCAGGGCTGACCTTGTGGGACGGCCAGAGGACACCTCGACCTGGCCCCAGGGCTGACCTTGTGGGACGGCCAGAGGTCACCTCGACCCGGAACCAGGGCTGACCTTGTGGGACGGCCAGAGGACACCTCGACCTGGTACCAGGGCTGACCTTGTGGGACGACCAGAGGACACCTCGACCTGGTACCAGGGCTAACCTTGTGGGACGGCCAGAGGTCACCTCGACCTGGTACCAGGGCTGACCTTTTTGTTGGACGGCCACGCCAGAGGGATGGGTGGATCGGTGTTTCAGGCCACTTATGTGCACAAGTATGTATACTAATCACAATTTGCTAAGGATCCCCTCTATGCAGAGATATCTGAGTGTATAACAGGTGACTGTGTAATGCTACTATAATACAAAGACGTTTGCCTTTACCATGCATGGTAGCACACGAGTAACAGATTGGACAGATTGGGGGAAGGTTTATGTGTATTATAGTAGCTTTACACAGTCACCTGTTATACACTGAGATATCGCTGCATAGAGGTGATCCTTAGGAAATTGTGAGTAGTATATATATATATATATGAGTTGAAATGGGTGAAGAAATCGTAATGCCAAGTGTGGCAGCCGCCCCGCCCCCTTTCCCATTCCCGTCTCCCATTTTAGGCAGCCAACCACGCATACTATTGCATTAATATATTATTATCATGTATAAGGCACGCACCATTACATCGTGTGTGTGTGGATGGGGGGAGGGGGGCTGCAACGGATGTTACATTGTGCCCTCCTGTACAATTTTGTTTTCTCTGCGGAACTGTCAGCAGGTCAATACCGAAAGTCTGTCAGACATTTTTTCATAACAAAGGGGACAATTTTGTTCGTGAGTATGCACCCACACTAATTCTTGTTTCAAGGTCAGTCAATAAACAGTTGCTCCTGGCACCCCATAAAACCCCTCTGGGCCATAACGTTATCAACATATTCCAAATCTGTCCCAGTTAGTTATTATATCATATTTTTTAGACCAGCAGGGACACAGTAAAATGCATCCGTTGCGAGTTTTAAACTACGTTGTTTTGATTTAGGATAATATGGCCAATAAACCATATTTCATTTGTAACTTCTATTAAAGTGATTATAGAAAGAAGGAACATAAACCGCTCCCCTGAACAGTGCGTCTTGGTTACTGTTTGACGAGATTATGGTAGTCCAGGACAGAAAGCGGTATGTTCATATACTAAAATTGCTAGATACATTTGTTCATAGTAAAACAGAGTTTTTATCTGATGGTAGCCTGCGACGGAAGGCGATATGCCCACATTTGGCTTGGCTGGCGCGTGTGTTTGTGGTGTGCCGATGTCTCAGTGGTCGCTGACCATGCAACTAGGCTACAAATTGGTAGTTTGATTCACCCACTGGGGTGGCCACCCACTAGGGTGAACTGCCAATTCTACAGCAATTTCCAATTACTTTCCTACCGCTAACTAGACACTTACCATCACTGCTAGCGATGTCCAAATGTTTTTCCCCGGGTTTCTTCTTGCCGGCAAATATTGGCTTGGACCAGTCGTACATATCAGCTGTGTCCTGCTGGTGCTTGGACTTTCTCTGGGGTTTGGAGGCGGGCGGCTGGCGGGGGGTGGCGGCAGGCCCCCCCTCCCCGGCCCCGCTCTTACCCTTGCCCCCATCCTGCTTATCCTTGTTCTCGGCGGTGGACGGCCGGAAAGGCGACGGGTGGTGCCCTCCGGCGGGCGGCATCCGAAACAAGGTGGGCGTGGACGAGAAGAATGGGTCCTTGAAGAAGGACTCAAACACCTTGTCGAAGTCGGAGAAAGGACTGCCACCCCACCCCCCCGCCTTGCCGCCGTCCACCCCGCCGAACTGGTTTGGTGGGTTAAGGTTCATTCCGAAGGAGAAGGTGAAGGTCGGGGACTTACGTGGGAGGGAGCTGTCGTCGAAAGCGTAATGATTATTCCACTCGGGACGCGCAAAGTCGAAAGTCCGGCGTTGCCGAGCCGACGGCTTCGGCTCTTTCTTCTTACCTTGGGATTTCCCGCCCTTGCTGCCTTTAGCGCCGTCAGGTGGAGATTTCCCGCGATTCTCTTTGTTAATGTTCTCGAAGTCGCGTCGCGCGCGCTTGAAAAATTCGTCCTCCTGGAAGGGGCGGAAGTTGGAGCGGAACTTAAAGCCGAAATCGTCGTCGAAGCTCGTGAAGTTGCCCGCCCCGGCGTTGAAGGACTTGTCGTGGAACATCTCACCGCGCATGCGCAGCCTCTCGCGCTCGCTCGCGCGCTGCATGTCGTAGGTCTTGCGCTTGTCCTCATCCTTGAGGATCTCGTAGGCCGCCGCGATCTGCTTAAACTGGTCCTCGGCGCCCTTCTCGTCGTTCTTGTCCGGGTGGAACTTGCGCGCCTGATTCCGGTACGCCTTCTTAATGTCGTCCGACGTCGCCTTGGGGTCGACGCCCAGGACCTTGTAAAAGTCTTTCTCCGTCATCCTGAGGTGGCCGTCACGTCACGCGTCGCTGGCGACCGCTCCTAGGCGCCTTGTGGCATCACCGCAGCGTCTGGTACGCGTAGCCGCCGCATGGAGGCGCCTCCGTTTTTTTTTTTTTTAATAAGCGGTAATACTACTGCTGCAGGGAGCCAGCCTACTACGCGGGGTGGTAGAGACAGGGGACGAGGTCACCGGGAGCGGGGAGGCCGGGCCACGGGGTCTGACTGCTGTCGGTGAAGTGATGAGGATCCCGGGGGCTGTAACAAGGAACACAACACTTAGTGGGTGTATGTCAACCCACATCACATTGCAACACATCAGTCTACATTCCGTACATTTCGTCAAGTATCCACATAGTGCCCATGATGTCCCACCGCTAAGAAATGGCTTACAGTGCTACCTAATAAAAGGACTTAATGTCCTATATCATGACTATGTATTTGCATGACCTACTCAGGAATCCTCTGCTTACTGGTCTTGATATAAAGACAACATACTATTAGACAGTCAAATCACAAAATCTTCACATTCGAATTTAAGTGCGAGAGTCCCACCAGTCAAAGAAAATACATTTTAAGATAATATAAGCTAGTATTTTGCATTTATCTATTCAAGGTGATCCGTCAATGTTATCTTCAGGTACAAATGTCACACAAAGGTTCAGTATTCTTTAAGAAAGCTCATTGCGCTTGCTGGGGGACCCAGCAAAGCCGTTGGGCTTGAATGTGGCTTTTGATGGATTGAGCAGAGCACTTTAACCCATCATCCTATCTCTGGCGAAGGCACCTTCAAGGGTACTGGTCATATATAGCACTGAGCAGGATTTAGCTATTGACAGAACGCCAAAGGGACCTAACAGTGTGCGACAAACGTACGTGGGTGACAAGGAACCAAGTTCTTGAGTCCTGTTTAGCGTGACCATGGCCACACAGGACAACACTGTTTGGGGCAGGGCCTCTCGACAGGACACCAATGCCTGGGGCACGGTCTCTCCACACACATAGCCCGAGTCAGGCCTGTACAGGGCACTGGGCTCTTCTATTTACTGGCCTCTCTGACTGTCGCAGAACTACCGCTGGGCGTAGGCTGCCGAAGGTCAACAGCGTGGCTCTGAGGTCCTCCCTGCGGAAGCCGAGTGCGGCCGAGAGCTGTCAGTCGTCTCGCTTATCCCGAGAGTTTTCCCGCGCTAAGTTGTCGCTGCCATGTAATGTATGATATTAACTAGCATGTGATAGCTCACACAAAGTTCATGACGTCAGCACATGCGATAGCCCACACAAAGTTCATGACGTCACTACATGTGATAGCTCACACAAAGTTCATGACGTCAGCACATGTAATAGCCCATACAAAGTTCATGACATCAGTACATGTGATAGCTCACACAAAGTTTTTGACATCAGTAAATGCGATAGCTCATACAAAGTTCAAGACGTCAGCACATGTGATAGCCCATACAAAGTTCATGACATCAGTACATGTGATAGCTCACACAAAGTTTATGACATCAGTAAATGCGATAGCCCATACAAAGTTCATGACGTCAGCACATGTGATAGCTCACACAAAGTTCATGACGTCAGTACATGTGATAGCTCACACAAAGTACATCCGTAAATGCGATACATACAAAGTTAATGACGTCAGTACATGTGATAGCTCACACAAAGTTCATGACATCAGTACATGTGATAGCTCACACCAAGTTCATGACGTCAGCACATGTGATAGCTCACACAAAGTTCATGAGGTCAGTACATGCGATAGCCCACACAAAGTTCATGACGTCAGCACATGTGATAGCCCATACAAAGTTCATGAGTTCAGTACATGCGATAGCCCACACAAAGTTCATGACGTCAGTACATGTAATAGCTCACACAAAGTTCATGTCGTCAGTACATGTGATAGCCCACACAAAGTTCATGATGTCACTAAATGTGATAGCCCACACAAAGTTCATGACGTCAGTACATGTGATAGCTCACACAAATTTCATGACATCAGTACATGTGATAGCTCACACAAAGTTCATGACATCAGTACATGTGATAGCTCACACAAAGTTCATGACGTCAGCACGTGATAGCTCACACAAGGTTCATGACATCAGTACATGTGATAGCTCACACACAGTTTATGACATCACTAAATGTGATAGCTCACACAAAGTTTATGACATCAGTAAATGCGATAGCCCATACAAAGTTCATGACGTCAGCACATGTGATAGCCCATACAAAGCTCATGACGTCAGCACATGTGATAGCTCACACAAAGTTCACGAGGTCAGTACATGCGATAGCCCATACAAAAATCATGACGTCAGCACATGTGATAGCTCTCACAAAGTTTATGACATCAGTAAATGCGATAGCCCATACAAAGTTCATGACGTCAGCACATGTGATAGCTCACACAAAGTTTATGACATCAGTAAATGCGATAGCCCATACAAAGTTCATGACGTCAGCACATGTGATACCTCACACAAAGTTCATGACGTCAGTACATGTGATAGCTCACACAAAGTTTATGACATCAGTAAATGCGATAGCCCATACAAAGTTCATGACGTCAGCACATGTGATAGCTCACACAAAGTTCACGAGGTCAGTACATGCGATAGCCCACACAAAGTTCATGATGTCAGCACATGTGATAGCTCACACAAAGTTCATGAGGTCAGTACATGTGATAGCTCACACAAAGTTTATAACGTCAATAAATGTGATAGCTCACACAAAGTTCATGACGTCACTACATGTGATAGCTCACACAAAGTTCATGACGTCACGTGATAGCTCACACAAAGTTCATGACGTCACTACATACATGTGATAGCTCACACAAAGTTCATGACGTCAGTACATGTAATAGCCCACACAAAGTTCATGACGTCACTACATGTGATAGCCCACACAAAGTTCATGACGTCAGTACATGTGATAGCTCACACAAAGTTCATGACGTCACTACATGTGATAGCCCACACAAAGTTCATGACGTCACTACGTGTGATAGCTCACACAAAGTTCATGACGTCAGTACATGTGATAGCTCACACAAAGTTCATGACGTCACTACATGTGATAGCCCACACAAAGTTCATGACGTCACTACATGTGATAGCCCACACAAAGTTCATGACGTCACTACGTGTGATAGCCCACACAAAGTTCATGACGTCACTACATGTGATAGCCCATACAAAGTTCATGACGTCACTACATGTGATAGCCCACACAAAGTTCATGACGTCACTACGTGTGATAGCCCACACAAAGTTCATGACGTCAGTACATGTGATAGCTCACACAAAGTTCATGACGTCACTACATGTGATAGCCCACACAAAGTTCATGACGTCAGTACATGTAATAGCCCACACAAAGTTCATGACGTCACTACATGTGATAGCCCACACAAAGTTCATGACGTCAGTACATGTGATAGCTCACACAAAGTTCATGACGTCACTACATGTGATAGCCCACACAAAGTTCATGACGTCACTACGTGTGATAGCCCACACAAAGTTCATGACGTCACTACATGTGATAGCCCACACAAAGTTCATGACGTCACTACATGTGATAGCCCACGCAAAGTTCATGATGTCACTACATGTGATAGCCCACACAAAGTTCATGACGTCACTACATGTGATAGCCCACACAAAGTTCATGACGTCACTACATGTGATAGCCCACACAAAGTTCATGACGTCACTACATGTGATAGCTCACACAAAGTTCATGACGTCATTACATGTGATAGCCCACACAAAGTTCATGACCTCAGTGACGGAGGTTCGCGCCCCGACGTGGCCATGTCTGTGTGGTCGCAGGATAAAGATCCCAGTGGGTTACCCCCGGGGACATGGCTCCACTCTCCCTTCCTTCTCCTATTGATGCGATATGACCACAAGTGTTTAAAGTGTCCTGAATACACAATCAATCAACCAATCCTTAGCCCCCATGAAGTTCACGGCATCGCCATGGGATATTGAGCACACACATTTAGTACATATTGACAGAGAGTCCTAAGATGAAAGAAAACATTATGCATTATAATTTTAATGGTACCGTAGTTGCTTATCTGTAATATTATTCTTAAATAACTCAAGTTACATGTCTGTGTCACTAAGTTACATGTCTGTCACTAAGTTACATGTCTGTCACTAAGTTACATGTCTGTGTCACTAAGTTACATGTCTGTGTCACTAAGTTACATGTCTGTGTCACTAAGTTACATGTCTGTGTCACTAAGTTATATGTCTGTGTCACTAAGTTACATGTCTGTGTCACTAAGTTACATGTCTGTGTCACTACGTTACATGTCTGTGTCACCAAGTTACATGTCTGTGTCACTAAGTGACATGCCTGTGTCACCAAGTTACATGTCTGTGTCACTAAGTTACATGTCTGTGTCACTAGGTTACATGTCTGTGTCACTAAGTTACATGCCTGTGTCACTAAGTTACATGTCTGTGTCACAAAGTTACATGTCTGTGTCACTACGTTACATGCCTGTGTCACTAAGTTACATTCCACAGAGGTGTGGTCTAGAACATTTTGTTCCTATGAGTCTAACCTTGGCCCACGATGTAAAAGGTAGTTGCTATGATAGTCTAAACATGGCCCACAATATAAATGTAGTTCCTATGATAGTCTAACCATGGCCCACAATATGAATGTAGTTCCTATGATAGTCTAACCATAGCCCACAATATGAATGTAGTTCATATGATAGTCTCACCATAGCCCACAATATGAATGTAGTTCCTATGATAGTCTCACCATAGCCCACAATAGGAATGTAGTTCCTATGATAGTCTAACCATAGCCCACAATATGAATGTAGTTCCTATGATAGTCTAACCATAGCCCACAATATGAATGTCGTTCCTGTGATAGTCTAACCATAGCCCACACTATGAATGTAGTTCCTATGACAGTTTAACCATGGCCCACAATATGAATGTAGTTCCTATGACAGTCTAACCATGGCCCACAATATGAATGTAGTGCCTATGATAGTCTAACCATGGCCCACAATATGAATGTAGTTCCAATGATAGGCTAACCATAGCCCACAATATGAATGTAGTTCCTGTGATAGTCTAAACATAGCCCACAATATGAATGTAGTTTCTATGATAGTCTAACCATGGCCCACAATATGAATGTAGTTCATATGATAGTCTAACCATGGCCCACAATATGAATGTAGTTCCTATGATAGTCTAACCATAGCCCACAATATGAATGTAGTTCCTGTGATAGTCTAACCATAGCCCACACTATGAATGTAGTTCCTATGACAGTTTAACCATGGCCCACAATATGAATGTAGTTCTTATGACAGTCTAACCATGGCCCAAAATATGAATGTAGTTCATATGATAGTCTAACCATGGCCCACAATATGAATGTAGTTCATATGATAGTCTAACCATGGCCCACAACATGAATGTAGTTCCTATGATAGTCTAACCATGGCCCACAATATGAATGTAGTTCCAATGATAGTCTAACCATAGCCCACAATATGAATGTAGTTCCTGTGATAGTCTAACCATAGCCCACAATATGAATGTAGTTCATATGATAGTCTAACCATGGCCCACAATATGAATGTAGTTCCTATGATAGTCCAACCATAGCTCACAATATGAATGTAGTTTCTATGATAGTCTAACCATGGCCCACAATATGAATGTAGCTCCTATGATAGTCTAACCATGGCCCAAATATGAATATAGTTCCTATGATAGTCTAACCATGGCCCACAATATGAATTTAGTTCTATGACAGTCTAACCAAAGCCCACAATATGAATGTAGTTCCTATGATAGTCTAACCATAGCCCACAATATCAGGGACGGGTATAACTGACTCCCTGACTGCCTGGGACAGTTGAATTACATGGTCGGATAAGTCAGACTACCGGTTGTATGCCTGACATGACAGGTGAAGATTAAACTGCGCACAGCAGATTGATCACTACAAATCATAACATTAGAATTGTAGAAATGCTAGTAAATAACGCAGTAAATAAATTGTTTTTATTGTTTTCTTTTATTTAAGAATATATCAGGTCTATGCTTTTTGGGAAATTCTCCATCCTAATGATTTAAAAAATAATGTTAACCTTTTTCTCTCTCTTGTAGCACTCTTAATGGTGGAGCATATCAATAGACATGGTTAAATAAAAGATTTTATCCCTTACTGCTATTAGAATTGCTATTTTGATTAATAATATCTGGCCGCTGTTTGTCCCATGTGACGTTTAGGCAGAGGTTTACTAGACCTGTCTCTAAGATCTAAGATCACTGACACTGGGTGCTGTTAGAGCCAGGCAGTATTTACAGTATTTACAGTATTGCATCAGATATTATTCCTGGTGTGCTGATCAAATAAATTTGACACAAAAAGCCCTGACATTGCAAGTTTAAGACAATAAATCAAACTATATAGTTTCACCAGATCAGTAAACTGTATAAGAATTCTGGAAATAAACATTTTTGTCATGGCCACGAACAACTAAAATGATAAATTTTTGGCTTGAGTCAAAATTTTTAAATAGATACCTAAAGTCAAATTCATTAATGCCATTCACACTCGGTTTGGCTGATATCTTCGCTAAAATTTAACTGAGCATTAAAAAATTTACAGACAGGCTGCAGGACCTGGGCCAGATACCTAAATAATTCAATTATATTCAATGCAGACGGTCTGTAACTTTTTTAGCGCTCACTCAAATTTTAGCCAAGCTATCCGCCAAACCCAGTGTAAACGGCTAATGAATTTGACTTTATAAGCTTAGATCCCTAACTTCTTTACTGGCCTTAACTTAATTTTTTTATTTTAATTTCTTCATGATCAAAAACATGTTTCATCAGTTTATTAAACATAAGCATATAAGCCTAGATCTATATAACTTATAAGAGTCAGTAAAAATGTTAGAGAAGGACATTTGGCAGTCATTTCATGTTATCTCTCTGTGTTATCCGTCTATGTAGCACTGTCCCGCTTACTAAATAGTAAATGTCTTTAATCTTAGTTTGTGTTGTGCTGGCCTAAATCCAATGTTACCAACCAGCCAACAGTCAAATCCCGTCAAATAGTGACGTCAAACGGTGAAAGCGGAACCTCGCTGAGGCTGTGTCTGTGACAGTGTGATTGTGAAATGTTAACTTCTCTCACCTGATTTGAATCCGCAGAGTAACCAATTAAACAGTCCTCTGTGGGTTTTTTTTCGGAGGGACGACTTACCATGACATGAACTACACTTGGTACATATCCCTGAGGCTGTTTAATCCATGACGCTGCGGCCTCACGTTCTAGAGGGGAGCTCCAAGCAGGATCATCATGGCTTCTCTGGCAACAGTCAAGTTTCAGACAAGGTCAAGGCCGCAGCTCGAGCTCGCAGGCTGGTTCCCCCGCCTCCCCGTAGGAATGGGTTAGGGCTGTTCCAAGAAAGCAGGTCACGACTGCGAAAAATCGTCTTGGGTGAGTTCTTACACAGGACTAAATCCGTTTTTTTCAAACGAGCGGCATAATTTAAAAGGCACCTTGTGTTCGCATTACTCAAAGCTATAGTCTAAACGGAAACTCTCCGGACATCGAAATTTGCGAATTATTTGTTTACTCTAAGGGTTGAGGACGAATTCTATGCATATTCCTTACCTATGAACTGGGGCCTGTCTGAACAATTGTTTATCCGATCTGCAGTTCGATTCCTATCCTATTATATTCATTATATTCATATTTTCGGAGCCGTACCGCTACTGATATGGGACCAATCATTCATGTCATGCCACCTGGCGGTCAAGCTTGCCGGAAAAGTTTGGCGGCAAAGACGTGCGTCACTGATCCGCTACTGCCAAGAAAAGCAGCTAACGCAATTTGGATGTGGATGACAACAGCAATCTGCTTTATGGAGGGATGTTTTTTTTATGGAGGTACATGGTCTATACAGCTATGAAAAAATTAACTCAGATGTGTACAGATGTATTCACTTTGGCAAGAATGGCCTGTTAAAATGGAAGTTGCTGTTTCGCACGAGAACTCGCGGAGCAAAGAGCTCACTACCGGAAGTGCATTTGAGGTAAAAATGAATGTAAACATTGGTAGAACCTCGCGTTTTTGGACTTATTTCAAGTCAGTGGGTAATTATCTTTGAAATAAGTTCTAATTTATTACATTTAGTGGCTTTTAATAGAAACGATTCAACATGAACAGCGAAGTGATCCACTACTGCCTGTGATCCGTTACTGCCCGACAAGCTGTATACGTCCTTGACCTTGCTACACCCTGCAACAGCAGTCTCGGTCAAAATAGGGAGTAATTATTATTTTCTAACGGCCTGGTCAGAATTGAAAAGAAAGTCAGAATCGACAACAACAAACGTGGGACAGTACAAATCTGGGTTAACAAATTGACAGTTTGCAACATATTTATTTACCGCCGTACGTGTTGCGGTTTTTAGAAACCTAGCTTAAAGGGAACCGCCAGCTTGGCCTCTAACGCTGCTTTATCGATTCATATGATACCCAATTGTCTATCCTCCAACTTACAGAATTTTTCGTTCTATCTGTAGCTCACAGTAAAATTTAAAAGTGACCGCCAGGCACGATTTCGCTGCCTACCCAGGCGGCAGCCCTTTTTGGAGGCGTGTCTGTGATTGACCAATCAGGAGGCGATACTCTAATTTATTCAAACCGGAAATTGCGCCTATTGTGTGAGCAAAACAAGAGCGTGTGATAATCTCTACTATAATTAGCTGCGATTCTAACTCCAATCAAGGCATTGTTGCGGAGTCAATCGTCGCAAGACGTATATCATTTTGTTTGGACGGTAGTTTTCCATAAAAGACTAAGATCTTGCGCTACTGTGCGGCTTGGAACTGCCGCTGTTCATTTGTAAATCGTGGCCCTGATCTCTCTCTCCGCGTGTTATAACGTTTGGCGGCGCCACATGAATAGTCACAATATGAGTCACTGCTCACGGCAAAATGGCTCTCTGCGTGACATTGCTGGGGGCGGGTTGCCTTAATTTTTTTCTCCTTACCAGTCGGCCGAAACGAAGAGTTAACACTCGCCAATTTAATTTCAAGATGTGAACTTTCGTTGCAGATCGCGATTAAATTAGGTTAGACGCCCGCTTTAACCCTTTCTAGTTTACGTTATGACGGGATACAAAACCGACGCGGAGATTCGAGAGGCAGGTGGAGGATGGACCCGCCGACAATACACGGGGTTCATTTTTTCAGACAAAAAATATTAAAAAGATTTGAATTTTGTTCTAAAGTCATTATTTTAGCAATAAGTAAACGTTTCGGTGGAAAGGGCTTCGTGAGTTTGTGACTTCAGAGGCAGGTCCATTGAAACGCCGCCAGTCACTATGAAACCCGGCTCGTTCAGTTGGTGGAATGCTTTCTTTTTATTGAAGGGGTTTTCTTCAATTCACAATGCGGTCAAGTACGCACCTATATTTTTTTGGTCTGCCCCACGAGGAGCATTAGAAGAAATGATCAAGCATTGTCTGCCGTTATTTTACGAATAATCATAAGATTATTTTAGGCGAACAGGTCGGTATAGGCTGGTTTCCATTTTTTTTTATTTTGACTAAATTGACACGGTTGCCCGTTTTGCGCACGCCCAACATGGGTGGAAGCAAGAGTTGGTTGAGCGACATATATTTAAATGTACTATTATGTACTAGTATGTTTTGAAACCATTATTCACCCTTAATCCTATTGTTTATTTATTCAGTTAGGTATACAGATATAAGTTACAATATCTTTTAGTTTTGGCTAGATTTTTAACAAGGAAATGTAAAATTTCAGAAGAAATTGTCTTCACATATACTATTGAATGCATTGATTTATTTAATATAACAACATTCAGAATTGAGAATGAACAATAATAAATTTTGTGTTGTGTGAAATGTATTTTTAGCAAA
Organism: Arenicola marina; assembly: GCA_964019135.1. Lineage (NCBI taxonomy): Eukaryota > Metazoa > Annelida > Polychaeta > Arenicolidae > Arenicola > Arenicola marina. Next base: position 40,854,496 of record OZ025250.1, read on the forward strand.
ATGTCACCTTTTTTGTCACATCACCACCCCACCCGCCCCCCCCCCCCCACCCCAAATAAAAAAATACACAAAAGTTCAAAAAGGCCACACCTGCACCTTCACCAAACTGATTAAATATTTACAATATTACCGTGGGTCATAATAAAGTCGCTAATTCAACTTATCTACCGCGAAACAGATACATTTCTATGGGCCTGGCGACAAATGAAATACGTTATGATGCACAAACTGAACCAGAAATAAAGGCTCAACTCACCGGTTGCCTTATGACGTTTTCGGATTTTGTGCAACTTGCTTGCCGCAATCCCCACTGCAGCGAATGGCGCTTGCTTGCGCTTGACGAATGGCGCTTGCTCTAGAAATAAGAGGCCTTCCCTTTTTCTTTTCTTTTTAAAAACATGCCGAAACGTTTAAAATAATTCGATCGCTCTCCATTTTGGAACGCTCTATGTGACGTCACATATAAGCGCCCTCTAGCGAATGAAACACGCGGTTTAACACGTAAACAGCAATGGTGGCCGCAAAAGTTTCGCTACGAGAACAAAACACGTCTTATTTATTTTCGTAAACATAATAGAATTACAGTTCAAATTGGAGGACCTACGTTAGACAATTTCCCTTTTATTACAAATGTAATAAATTATATTCGGCAAACTACAATATAATAAACACATGTTTGTAACAATTAAAAATTGGTGAATGTACGCTCCGGTATGTCGCTACATTTTTACCAACGAGCCCGTTCCGCATTTTGCCAGGCTGAAGTTTAGTCGTCTGCTGCCAATGTTACCAGAGCTGGCCTAAAGGCCAGAGCCGACAGCTTGCTGAAAGCCAGCGATTGTGAGAGTTGGCATTAAATTGACAAAACGCCTAATTATGTTATGTGTTTGTCCCCTATATATGAACACCTGCCTAACTGAAAACCTTTTATAATTCAAAAATATCTGTCCAATAGTCCCGGTGACTCTTGTAAAAGACTCAGCGCTCATTTGTGTCAGAGCACACCCTGTCGCAAAGATTGCTTTCGGCCGCCATTGTCGTTGTTCTCTAAAGTCCAAAGTGTCCAATGTTAGTGGCCCCACTCTGCTTATCACATACGGTGTTTAATGGCCTGCTTTCAGGCCCACGAAAAAAGGCAACCGTTGAAAACAATCATGGCGCCTAAGCGGTCAGCGTAGACGTTGGGCTCTCGTTATGAAGCCCAACGATTCGCACATCAGACATTTATTTGCGAAAAAGTAAGCTACAAATGAAAAGTCGCAAGATGTCGGTTTTAAAGAAATGTGAAAACAGCAAAGATGTTATTGTGAAATTGCATTTTTTTATGCCATCAGGAGCGTTTCACCGGCAAAAAGGCTGGTGTCTGCTGCCATTTTAGTGCGAGCGCGTGAGCGATGAAGTGGCCCGTCGTAACTGCTAATGGAGTGTCAGCATGGAGAAATATTGTTTGTGTCATAAAAAAGAATAACCTCGCAGTACAAACGTAAGTTTGGTATCATTAAAATGGTCTAGTGTTGCTTTGTCACGCCAGGGATTTTCAGAGCGATCGCGGGTAAATCACGGAAAATATGGGCCGAAACGTGTGTCTACGGCATTTATGATGTTGACTTGAGCTAGGCAGTATACGGCTACAACATACTTGTCACGCAGATCGAAGGTCAAGGTCACAGCGATTTTTTTTTTGGAAAAAATAACTAAAAACGCTTATATCTCCGTTAATATTAAAGCTATGGATCTCTGGTTACTTGCACAATGTGCTAGCATTCAAGGCGCAGATTTTGGGTATTGTTCACTTTTTGATGTGTAACATTCATTTTCGAGTAAAATGAGGTCATAAGTTTCGCGGAAAACGCATTAAATGACATCTGTCATTTTTTTCGCTTTTTGCCATTAATCTATCGCTATAATGTTCTATATGTTATAGAAATATGAATTGAGATGACTTGTGTCGAATCATGGAGTTTTCTGATACGTCACGTGACGTCACAATGACGTCATTTTTGGTACCGGTCCCAAAAATAATAATGAGCCAATGGAGATTGTGTCCATCTTGAAAAAGCGTCAAAAATCAGAAACACATATGCTAGAGCTGTGACATTTGCGGCAAATGGTAGGAAGCCTTCGTCTTCAGATAAGTAGCAACATAAACTAATTAGTTGCTGTATCACTTTGCCTGCAGTGTTCTTTTTTCTTGTCCTCGGTCTTCGTCCCTCCCCAATGATGAACTAATGAAACTCTTGGCCATTCCGTCGAGGCATAGCTGGAGGACTATTCTTTCTATCGCCTAGCTCTTTAATCCAATGAGTTGTGACAGTAAACTTTGGTCCATTGCTACTTGGACGTTGTCGTGCGTCACGTCATGACGTCACCATGATGTCACGACGTCATAGTTTTACAAAGGTTATTACTCGGTTATTATACCTCATGGCAAATTCTTATTTATTTGACGTTGTACCTTATATCCAGGGACAAATGCTGCCGTGGGGAACTTTTTTCGCGGTACCGAAACGTGTGCGTCAAAAATGACATCGAAGTTTACGTTGCTCGACGAAATTGTGAAATCGTTTCATTTTCACCTATTTAGCCACTAGGTAATATCACTATAAGTTCATAAGTAGGTAACATGAAAAGTTAGAAGCCAATTTCATTTGGTAAGAGTCAGTGACGTCATGTGTGCAAAATGGCAAAGATGTGACAGGATTAGTTGACGTCCACTTCGCTTTAAGTGGCGTTTTTAACTTTGAAGGGTCATAACTCGGTTAATATTTTAGCTAGAAAACCCAGATTTTGGCATGAAGCGAGAGACAAAGGTAAACTGATATATGGTAAATTGCCATAGAATTGCTCTAGGACGCTTAGTTTGGCCGCTTGATGGCTCGCAAGAGGTGCACCTCACATTGCTGAGGCTCCCATTATGAGTCAACGGCGATATCGACCGGCACTGCTTCGGGTTGCGATGGCCGCCGTTCGCGTAATAGCGACGCTCGAGAGTCAGGACTGGTTGCAAAAGACGGGCGAACGTCGACTTGGGTAAGGCATCCGCGTTTGCTGTTAGCCTAGTGCGCTTAGTTTCGGCGCTAGAGGGCTCCGTAATTTAACAGGGATTACGGCATGACCAAACACACGTAGAAAGCCGGTATTGGGACGTATTCACTCGAAATAGCGCCCTCTCTCTGGGTGAACAGCCCGCGTTGAACAGCAGCCGTTAGATTATGCTCATCCAGCATCCGCATCCTAGATGTCCAATTTGGGCTAAATTGCGCTTTCCAGCGAGCCCAATGCAGCTTTCAGTGGACAATTTGGGCTCGAACGCCTTCAGAAATAGACTTCCAAATTCATCAAGCGTTGCTTGCGGAATAGCCATCTGAATAATAAAAACAATACGTTCCAACCTTACTTCCGGTTCCGGAAGTGACGGCAGTAAAAGCACGATTTTACCTATAAAATTATGTTAATCGCGGTTTTTACAGTGCGCACATGGTTCAAAGTAGTGTCCACAGCGCCCAATTTGCCCTTCATGGCCATTTTTAGCCTTAATATATTCCAACTTGGCCACCTACTTAGGCGACCGCTACCATCACTATGATTCCAAAAGTAGTTATAATAAGACAGAAAGGGCCATTGGTAACACCGTTCACCCACGCCGCTGATAGAATTTCTGGGCCACGCCTTGACGCCAAAACGACGCTTTTCTTTTCAATTTAAAGTTCAAACCAAGGGACTCGGTATATGCAATAGTTAAGCTACGGGAATAGACTCAGTTATTAATAAGTGAATTAATAATCATAATCATCGTATAACGTTGCGGTTTCTGTTCAGCATGTTTCAAAAGACACGCTGTTTGACCCAAAGTCGATTTTCGTCATCATCAGTGTCCCTTGTGTCCCTTGAGTTCTTGTTGATTTGTATGATTTCCACTTAGGCCAGTCAGATATGTGATATTTAAGAATACTTTATAATTATGTTTGTGAACGAATCGACAGCTCGTTGGATACGGTTGAGGGTTCGTGGTGATTGGTGCCTCGAATGAGGAATGGAGAAGCGAATGGATAAAAACATAAATAATATTTCGTATTGTATGCGTAATGTGCTGGTGCCAAGGGATCTGGTGTAGCGGCACCGTTAAACATGCTGTGGGTCACCCTAATGAAGATATAAATCCATTGGTTGTTGTTTCAAAGCGGCCTTTTGACACTCCCCTTCATTTTGCTGTGTCCAGTTTTCAGCCATGGTCTCCCTCTCTCGTTAAGCTGACGTATACAAGCATTAGTGTCATTTCTAAATGCTGTGTTTAGAATTACAACTCGGAAGTTAAATAATATATTGTAGAGCGAGGCACACGAGGTTCTGTTTTGACTTCAAAGCCATTTAAACTCGTTTCCCGCCAAAATCATGCCAGTATCTGAAGTTGTTACATTTTATGGCCTGATTAGTGCAAACATTATTTATTTATTCATATCGCTTGGTTGGCTCTAAAATGCATTTCCGATAGGCTGCTCAACCTCCCTGAAACGGCGCAAAAAAACAAATAACACGAATCTGTGACGTTGTTGACATAGCTTCCAACAATCTGTCAAGCTAAAAAATACCTTTTGTGCCAGATTGACCATTACATTTTCAATGCAATTTTGCAGTTTTGTTAAATGTGACGACAGATCTTTCATTTCAGTTAACTATGCAGATGTTTATAAATTGGCGGGAAACAACTGTTAAAGCGAATAGCTTTAATTGATCAATGTTGCAAGTAAGTACTGAGTATGATTTTACTCTCATATAGAGTTGAAGGTGAAGGCGGTGCCCTTGGTTAGGCGTCCACTGTTTTGACGACCACCGTGAAGGGAATGGGGAGCATGTCGAAGATGGACACGCGGTGAGCGCCCGTCAGTGTCTCCCCCGGAGCCTCGTGGAAAGAGAATCTCCGGGTGAGCTGCGCCACGATCATCATCATCTCGATCTTGGCCATGGACTCCCCGACACAACCCCTGGTGCCGGCGGAGAATGGCAGCCAGCCGGGCCTCGTCACGAACTGGCCGTCGCCGTCCAGGAAGCGCTCCGGTTTGAACTGTTCCGGTTCCTCCCACTCGCGCGGATCCAGATGGATGCCCCGTACGTCGGCGTTCACCATTGTCCCCTTCGGGATGTCATATCCGCCTGGAACCACATAGTTGTAATAAGTATGTTGAGCGGCACGCTGGAAAGAATGTGGACAAACTGCAGCAAGTGCCAGTGGGAAAGGGAGGCGGGGTAGGGGGGGGGGGCACTATTATACAACTCTGCTGGGGGAGGGGGGGGGGGGGTGTTGCCTGGCTGCCCGGTGATGCCCCACAGAGCGGACATTTCTGATGAAAAAGATAGAATGATATATCATTTTTATTCGACGGGGGGCCGTGAATAGAGCGGCTTTGCCGGGAAACAAGAATAAATCGAGCGGGTCTACAAGGTGCGGCATTATGGAGCGGGTCGACAGAAGCTAAAGTACATAACTGCTCGTATGGGCTCGTTCTCGGGTTACTGCGGGCGCGGGCGCGGGGGCGGGCGTGGGGGCGGGCGCTGGCGTGGGGTTGGGCGCGGGCGCAGGTTTGGGCGCGGGGGCGGGCGCGGGGTTGGGGGCGGGCGCGGGTTTGGGCGCGGGGGCGGGCGCTGGCGCGGGGTTGGGCACGGGTGCGGGCGCTGGCACGTCCAGTGTGGGGACAAAATACATGCTGGCCGGGGGGGGGGGGGGGAGGCGCGGGCGCGGGGGCGGGGGCAGGCGCGGGCGCGGGCGCGTTTAGTCTGTGGGGACCTTATTGCTTGCCAGTTTGCGGGTGGGGTAGAGGAGGAGTGGGGGGGGGGGGGGGGGTGGGCAGTTTGATATGAAGGAGACATTTGGCATGAATTCACTTACTCAGCTTGGTGTCTGTGGCTGCTATGTGGGGGAGCAGCAGAGGGGCAACAGGTCTGAGGCGTAACACCTCATGAAGGAAGGCGTACGTAAAGGGAAGATTCTCACGGTCCGTCCCTCTCACCTCCCTCCGCGAACCTGAATAGTTCAAGGCCAGGGGCAAAGGGCAAAGGTCATTTAGGATCATATCTGACTCCAACGAGGTCTACGTCGTTGATCAATTCATTATTTATAAAATGAATAATGAAATTAATAATAATAACTCCGGACATGTAAATTTAAACATATAAAAGTCGTCAGGTTACCGCAATTCCGGTGTTGAATTAACACGTTATTTGCATAAACCTCGAAAACAGGTTGCCTGCCCTGCAACATATGCCTTGTATGATATAATAAATAATGGTATTGACTGTTATATAAGAGACGGTAGCCTACCCACGGCATCTTGTATCTCTGTCCTCATTCTAGTCTGCATCTCTGGATACATTACCATGTACTGCACAACCCACGTGACGGACATACGAGTGGTCTCCGTCCCCCCTGGAGACGAACAACAAAGTCATGCAGATACACAAATACACTGTAAGCTAATACGTTATTCATTCCGTGGCAACATCAATACCAGATGAAAGTTCAGAAGCCTGCATCGCTGTATTAAAGGGTTTTATCAGTAGAAGTCGAGTACACACACCGAAGATCAAGTTCGACATGAGTTGTATGATGTGGGCCTCTGTCATCTGGGACAGGACGCCCGGATCTTCCTCCTCCGAGACTTCCTGCTCCATCTTCAGCAGGTGGTAGGTGAAGTCAGTGATGCTGTCTGCCAACAACAGCGAAACCACAGTTATCTTACACTTCAAAAACAAATTCCAAAGTCACAGTTAGAAAATATCCAAAATCACGCACAATTATCATCCATTTCCAAGTCACAGTTATCACACAGTTCAAGGCCATCGTGATCACACACCCATAAGGCACATTTATCACCTATGATATGCATGGATCAGATCAGACCCACCGACGTTGCAGTTATAGCGAACCCACAGTTGTTACAACCTTCCAGTTATAGACAGTCACCATGAACCTTCATAACCGCAGTGACACCAGGAATGCTATGTGGGCCATTACATCATCTCGAGAAGCTATGTGACTGCCTATGGTTTAGACATATTATACATATAACATGCATTTCAAAATTAAATACCCTTATAATGACGAAGAGCAGAAGTAATATTAACCTGGGTTGTAGGTTTCTCTGTGTTCCCGGAGTGCAGTCTTAAGGTAATCAGTGAACATCTTCATGAATGCCTTAACTTCTCGCACGGTCTTCGTGGGTACGTATTTCATGATGGCAATGTAGTCAGCTACCAGACCGTTTGCGTTTTTTTTCATTCAGACGCGCGATTTCGTCAATAAAAAAATTGAAAAATTCGTCGTCCAACTCCAATCTGCATGTATAAACAATCTGGTACAAGCCCAAGAAATGGCAAAGTTTAAGGTCTACAAACGCATTAGTTAAACGCGCGCACGACATAACTAATCAAATTGTCATGACACTGCAAAATGCCAAAAGTATATAGGACATGAAAAAGCTAATTAATTTCTGCAATAGTTCATTCTAATTCTTGTTTATTAATTATTTCTAATCCACGGGGATTTCTTTTGTGGAAAACTGATATACCAATGAATCAAATGAAATAATTTCGAGAAGCTTTGAGTAGTTGGCACACAATTCCATATATTAAATTATTTAATGTATGAACTAAAACGTGGCATATTAAGCCGGCCAATATGATACATGTGCAGACTTTGGTAAACGCCACCAAGGCACGACCGTAACAGATGCTAAGGATAGGAAGGTGCGTACCGTTTCCCACTGGTCATGGATAGCATGATATTGTAAACAACCAGGGTGATATACCGCTGGATATTCACGGGTTCCGAGCCTTGCTTCTCCAGCGCCACCGCCACCATGTCAACCGCATCGCACACCAGTTCCTCCAGATGACCACCGCTAGTGTATGTCCTGCCGTAGTAAACACTTATTAGAGTGTAATTTATGGCTGGCCCGCCCCTCCAGATGACCACCGCTAGTGTATGTCCTGCCGTAGTAAACACTTATTAGAGATATGAGCCGCCATATTGTGTTATATCGTTGTAGATGTCCCTAATATCCTTGCAGATATATCTAATGCTATTGCAAATATCTCTTGTACCATTACAGAAATCTCTTAATACTTTGCAAAAATGTTTAATACAACGGCATATATCCCCAACACCATTGCATACATATTTATAATACATTGTATGTAGCTTTAATATATTTCGTATATATCTAATAGACAATGCACATATATCTAAAACGATATATCACTAATAATATTGTAGATACTCCAATACCATTTCGGGGACCTCTAATATCATTTAATATATATCTGCAATATCATTACAAGTACATGCAGCGCCATTATATATGTCTCTAATACTATGCACACATCTACATGTGGATTGCAGTTATCTTCTATCCGATGCTTACCTCAGCGCGCCATGTAGAATCTTCCACTGGGCTTTCCACAACTCTGTAGCCTGACTACAAGAAATGTCCTTGCCATTGTCGCTCACCAAGTCAACTAAAACGTTGTTACCATTTATATAACAGTAACATGTTCATATCAATATGATTTTGGAAAAGGCCGCCTTAAATGTGTGAGCTCACCAATCATGTTGACGACGAGGGGCCAGGGGGTGGGCCCGGGGGGTAGGTTGTAGCGTTTCTTGGTCACGCTGCGGTAAACCAGGAGGCCTACCACGCCCGTGGCTATTGCCCCAGTCGTCACCATGGAAACGCCGTTGTTATCGCCGAAAAGACTGCTCGCTAGCTGGGTAATTCTCGTATACATCGCCATAGCTACCTGCGTGGTAATCAAAGTAATGAACACAAAAATCAGATACATGTTTTGCTATAACGACCCTGTCGCTCTGTGGCGGGTCACTGAATAGTGTGCAACATACCAGGACCGTCGGGATATGTCTGATTAATCAATTTCTAAATACCAAGCGCGCATAACATTAAAATCTGGAGGACGACTTTTCTTCGGTATAAACACCGATATTGACAGTTACAACCCAAATGAGACCCGGAATTGATGGGGGTGTCCGTGCATCGTGTAGCTTTTGTGCCGATACTTTGTGTCCTTAATCAATAAATAGCCAACCAACCAAAGTGATGAAAATTTATGCACAAGTGTTGAGCTTTTCTTTCGTTGTCTATCATTCGCTGATAAAAACCGGCCGCGCTGACACGGGCGTCAGGAGGTGAATGCAGAAGTGCTGTGTCGCATCTGCGCAGTTTTTACGGTGACTTTCTTTCCGGTCATGCATCGAACCATTTCCGTCATCCGACATTTGATTTGAACACAGGCGCCGTAAATCAGCGGGGGGGGGGGGGGTGGTACTCTCATAAAAACCAGAGTCTTGTTTATAAGGGTCCCCCCCCCTGCTGATTTACGGCGCCTGTGGTTTTGAAAATCAGCCAGACAGGTCGCAGATTTCGTTTTGGTGCCAATCTTCATACCATAGAATACCAGACTCTTCTTTAACGTATTTATAAAATTGTTATAACAAGGCATGATATGTACTCACGTTTAGACACAGGAATTGACTATTGTGTTCATTGCACTGCCCGATGAATACATGAGGCACATTGTGGAAACCACGGTTCCTCATTGTGAAGCCCCAGGGGGGAGGGTAGGGGTGGGAAGGCGTGGATGAAGTAGATATAACCCCCATCCCGCTGTCAATACAGAGAAGATACGGGCCCCCATCTCCCAGTAAAGACTGATCCTCCAATACGGGCCCCCATCCCCCAATAATGACTGATCCTCCAATGCGGGCCCCCATCCCCCAGTAATGACTGATCCTCCAATGCGGGCCCCCATCCCCCAGTAATGACTAATCCTCCAATACGGGCCGCCATCCCCCAGTAATGACTGACCCTCCAATGCGAGCCCCCATCCCCCAATAATGACTGATCCTCCAATACGGGCCCCCACCCCCCAGTAATGACTGATCCTTCAATACGGGCCCCCATCTCCCATTGATGACTGATCCTCCAATGCGGGCCCCCATCCCCCAGTAAAGACTGATCCTCCAATACGGGCCCCCATCCCCCAGTAATGACTGATCCTCCAATGCGGGCCGCCATCCCCCAGTAATGACTGATCCTCCAATGCGGGCCGCCATCCCCCAGTAATGACTAATCCTCCAATGCGGGCCCCCATCCGCCAGTAATGACTGATCCTTCAATGTGGGCCCCCATCCCCCAGTAATGACTGACCCTCCAATGCGGGCCACCATCACCCAGTAATGACTGATCCTCCAATACGGGCCCCCATCCCCCAGTAATGACTGATCCTCCAATGCGGCCCCCCATCTCCCAATAATGACTGATCCTCCAATACGGGCCCCCATCCCCCAGTAATGACTGATCCTCCAATGCGGCCCCCCATCCCCCAATAATGACTGATCCTCCAATGCGGCCCCCCATCCCCCAGTAATGACTGATCCTCCAATGCGGGCCACCATCACCCAGTAATGACTGATCCTCCAATACGGGCCCCCATCCCCCAGTAATGACTGATCCTTCAATGCGGGCCCCCATCCCCCAGTAATGACTGACCCTCCAATGCGGGCCACCATCACCCAGTAATGACTGATCCTCCAATACGGGCCCCCATCCCCCAGTAATGACTGATCCTTCAATGCGGGCCCCCACCCCCCAGTAATGACTGATCCTCCAATACGGGCCCCCATCCCCCAGTAAAGACTGATCCTCCAATGCGGGCCCCCATCTCCCATTGATGACTGATCCTCCAATGCGGGCCCCCATCCCCCAGTAAAGACTGATCCTCCAATACGGGCCCCCATCCCCCAGTAATGACTGATCCTCCAATGCGGGCCGCCATCCCCCAGTAATGACTAATCCTCCAATGCGGGCCCCCATCCGCCAGTAATGACTGATCCTTCAATGTGGGCCCCCATCCCCCAGTAATGACTGACCCTCCAATGCGGGCCACCATCACCCAGTAATGACTGATCCTCCAATACGGGCCCCCATCCCCCAGTAATGACTGATCCTCCAATGCGGGCCACCATCACCCAGTAATGACTGATCCTCCAATACGGGCCCCCATCCCCCAGTAATGACTGATCCTTCAATGCGGGCCCCCATCCCCCAATAATGACTGACCCTCCAATGCGGGCCACCATCACCCAGTAATGACAGATCCTCCAATACGGGCCCCCATCCCCCGGTAATGACTGATCCTCCAATGCGGGCCGCCATCCCCCAGTAATGACTGATCCTCCAATACGGGCCCCCATCCGCCAGTAATGACTGATCCTTCAATGCGGGCCCCCATCCCCCAATAATGACTGACCCTCCAATGCGGGCCCCCATCCCCCAGTAATGACTGACCCTCCAATGCGGGCCACCATCACCCAGTAATGACTGATCCTCCAATACGGGCCCCCATCCCCCAGTAATGACTGATCCTCCAATGCGGGCCACCATCACCCAGTAATGACTGATCCTCCAATACGGGCCCCCATCCGCCAGTAATGACTGATCCTTCAATGCGGGCCCCCATCCCCCAGTAATGACTGATCCTCCAATACGGGCCCCCATCCGCCAGTAATGACTGATCCTTCAATGCGGGCCCCCATCCCCCAGTAATGACTGACCCTCCAATACGGGCCCCCATCACCCAGTAATGACTGATCCTCCAATACGGGCCCCCATCCGCCAGTAATGACTGATCCTTCAATGCGGGCCCCCATCCCCCAGTAATGACTGACCCTCCAATGCGGGCCACCATCACCCAGTTATGACTGATCCTCCAATACGGGCCCCCATCCCCCAGTAATGACTGATCCTCCAATGCGGGCCACCATCACCCAGTAATGACTGATCCTCCAATACGGGCCCCCATCCCCCAGTAATGACTGATCCTCCAGTGCGGCCCCCCATCCCCCAATAATGACTGATCCTCCAATGCGGGCCCCCCTCCGCCAGTAATGACTGATCCTTCAATGTGGGCCCCCATCCCCCAGTAATGACTGACCCTCCAATGCGGGCCACCATCACCCAGTAATGACTGATCCTCCAATACGGGCCCCCATCCCCCAGTAATGACTGGCCCTCCAATGCGGGCCACCATCCCCCAATAATGACTGATCCTCCAATGCGGGCCCCCATCCCCCATCCCCCAGTAATGACTGATCCTCCAATGCGGGCCCCCATCCCCCAGTAATGACTGATCTTCCAATACGGGCCCCCATCCCCCAGTAATGACTGACCCTCCAATGCGGGCCCCCATCCCCCAATAATGACTGATCCTCCAATACGGGCCCCCATCCCCCAGTAATGACTGATCCTCCAATGCGGGCCCCCATCCCCCAATAATGACTGATCCTCCAATACGGGCCCCCATCCCCCAGTAATGACTGATCCTCCAATACGGGCCGCCATCCCCCAGTAATGACTGATCCTCCAATACGGGCCCCCATCCCCCAGTAATGACTGATCCTCCAATACGGGCCCCCATCTCCCAGTAATGACTGATCCTCCAATGCGGGCCGCCATCCCCCAGTAATGACTGATCCTCCAATGCGGGCCCCCATCCCCCAGTAATGACTGATCCTCCAATACGGGCCCCCATCTCCCAGTAATGACTGATCCTCCAATGCGGGCCGCCATCCCCCAGTAATGACTGATCCTCCAATGCGGGCCCCCATCCCCCAATAATGACTGATCCTCCAATGCGGGCCCCCATCCCCCAGTAATGACTGATCCTCCAATACGGGCCCCCATCCCCCAATAATGACTGATCCTCCAATGCGGGCCCCCATCCCCCAGTAATGACTGACCCTCCAATACGGGCCCCCATCTCCCAGTAATGACTGATCCTCCAATACGGGCCCCCATCCCCCAGTAATGACTGACCCTCCAATACGGGCCCCCATCTCCCAGTAATGACTTATCCTCCAATACGGGCCCCCATCCCCCAGTAATGACTGATCCTCCAATACGGGCCCCCATCTCCCAGTAATGACTGACCCTCCAATGCGGGCCCCCATCCCCCAATAATGACTGATCCTCCAATACGGGCCCCCATCCCCCAGTAATGACTGACCCTCCAATGCCGGCCACCATCCCCCAGTAATGACTGATCCTGCAATGCGGGCCCCCACCCCCCAGTAATGACTGACCCTCCAATACGGGCCCCCATCTCCCAGTAATGACTGATCCTCCAATACGGGCCCCCATCCCCCAGTAATGACTGATCCTCCAATACGGGCCCCCATCCCCCAATAATGACTGATCCTCCAATACGGGCCCCCATCCCCCAGTAATGACTGACCCTCCAATGCCGGCCACCATCCCCCAGTAATGACTGATCCTGCAATGCGGGCCCCCACCCCCCAGTAATGACTGACCCTCCAATACGGGCCCCCATCTCCCAGTAATGACTGATCCTCCAATACGGGCCCCCATCCCCCAGTAATGACTGATCCTCCAATACGGGCCCCCATCCCCCAATAATGACTGATCCTCCAATACGGGCCCCCATCCCCCAGTAATGACTGACCCTCCAATGCCGGCCACCATCCCCCAGTAATGACTGATCCTCCAATGCCGGCCACCATCCCCCAGTAATGACTGACCCTCCAATGCCGGCCACCATCCCCCAGTAATGACTGATCCTGCAATGCGGGCCCCCACCCCCCAGTAATGACTGATCCTTCAATGCGGGCCCCCATCCCCCAGTAATGACTGATCCTCCAATACGGGCCCCCATCCCCCAATAATGACTGATCCTCCAATACGGGCCCCCATCCCCCAGTAATGACTGATCCTCCAATACGGGCCCCCATCCCCCAGTAATGACTGATCCTCCAATACGGGCCCCCATCCCCCAATAATGACTGATCCTCCAATACGGGCCCCCATCCCCCAGTAATGACTGACCCTCCAATGCCGGCCACCATCCCCCAGTAATGACTGACCCTCCAATGCCGGCCACCATCCCCCAGTAATGACTGATCCTGCAATGCGGGCCCCCACCCCCCAGTAATGACTGATCCTTCAATGCGGGCCCCCACCCCCCAGTAATGACTGATCCTTCAATGCGGGCCCCCATCTCCCAGTAATGACTGATCCTGCAATGCGGGCCCCCACCCCCCAGTAATGACTGATCCTTCAATGCGGGCCCCCACCCCCCAGTAATGACTGATCCTTCAATGCGGGCTCCTGTCCCCCAGGTATGACTGATCCTTCAATACGGGCCCGCATCCCGCAGGTATGACTGATCCTCCAATGCGAGCCCCCATCCGCCAGTAATGACTGATCCTTCAATGTGGGCCCCCATCCCCCAGTAATGACTGACCCTCCAATGCGGGCCACCATCACCCAGTAATGACTGATCCTCCAATACGGGCCACCATCCCCCAGTAATGACTGATCCTCCAATACGGGCCCCCACCCCCCAATAATAACTGATCCTCCAATGCGGGCCCCCATCCCCCAGTAATGACTGATCCTCCAATGCCGGCCCCCATCCCCCAGTAATGACTAATTCTCCAATACGGGCCCCCATCCCCCAGTAATGACTGATCCTCCAATGCGGGCCCCCATCCCCCAATAATGACTGATCCTCCAATACGGGCCCCCATCCCCCAGTAATGACTGATCCTCCAATGCGGGCCCCCATCCCCCAGTAATGACTGATCCTCCAATACGGCCCTCATCTCCCAGTAATGACTGACCCTTTAATGCGGGCCACCATCACCCAGTAATGACTGATCCTCCAATACGGGCCCCCATCCCCCAGTAATGACTGACCCTCCAATGCGGGCCACCATCATCCAGTAATGACTGATCCTGCAATGCGGGCCCCCACCCCCCAGTAATGACTGATCCTTCAATGCGAGCCCCCATCTCCCATTGATGACTGATCCTCCAATGCGGGCCCCCATCCCCCAGTAATGACTGATCCTTCAATGCGGGCCCCCATCCCCCAGTAATGACTGATCCTGCAATGCGGGCCCCCACCCCCAGTAATGACTGATCCTTCAATGCGGGCCCCCACCCCCCCTAATGACTGATCCTTCAATGCGGGCTCCTGTCCCCCAGGTATGACTGATCCTTCAATACGGGCACCCATCCCCCAGTAAAGACTGATCCTTTAATACGGGCCCCCATCCCCCAGTAAAGACTGATCCTTTAATACGGGCCCCCATCTCCCAGTAAAGACTGATCCTTTAATACGGGCCCCCATCCCCAAGTAATGACTGATCCTTCAATACGGGCCCCCATCCCTCAGTAAAGACTGATCATTTAATACGGGCCCCCATCCCCCAGTAATGAATGATCCTCCAATACGGGCCCCCATCCCCCAGTAATGACTGATCCTCCAATACGGTCCCCCATCCCCCAGTAAAGACTGATCCTTTAATACGGGCCCCCATCCCCCAGTAAAGACTGATCCTTTAATACGGGCCCCCATCCCCCAGTAAAGACTGATCCTTTAATACAGGCCCCCATCCCCCAGTAAAGACTGATCCTTTAATACGGGCCCCCATCCCCCAGTAATGAGTGATCCTTTAATACGGGCCCCCAACCCCCAGTAAAGACTGATCCTTTAATACGGGCCCCCATCCCCCAGTAAAGACTGATCCTTTAATACGGGCCCCCATCTCCCAGTAAAGACTGATTCTTTAATACGGGCCCCCATCCCCCAGTAAAGACTGATCCTTTAATACGGGCCCCCATCCCCCAGCAAAGACTGATCCTTTAATACGGGATCCCCATCCCCCAGTAAGGACTGATCCTTTAATACGGGCCCCTATCCCCCAGTAATGACTGATCCTTTAATACGGGCCTCCATCTCCCAGTAATGACTGATCCTCCAATACGGGCCCCCACCCCCCAGTATTGACTGATCCTTTAATACGGGCCCCCATCCCCCAGTAAAGACTGATCCTTTAATACGGGCCCCCATCCCCCAGTAATGAGTGATCCTTTAATACGGGCCTCCATCTCCCAGTAATGACTGATCCTCCAATACGGGCCCCCATCCCCCAGTAATGACTGATCCTTTAATACGGGCCCCCATCCCCCAGTAAAGACTGATCCTCCAATACGGGCCCCCATCCCCCAGTAATGACTGATCCTTTAATACGGGCCCCCATCCCCCAGTAAAGACTGATCCTCCAATACGGGCCCCCATCCCCCAGTAATGACTGATCCTCCAATGCGGCCCCCATCCCCCAGTAAAGACTGATCCTCCAATACGGGCCCCCATCCCCCAGTAATGACTGATCCTTTAATACGGGCCACCATCCCCCAGTAATGACTGATCCTCCAATGCGGCCCCCATCCCCCAGTAAAGACTGATCCTCCAATACGGGCCCCCATCCCCCAGTAATGACTGATCCTTTAATACGGGCCCCCATCCCCCAGTAAAGACTGATCCTCCAATACGGGCCCCCATCCCCCAGTAATGAGTGATCCTTTAATACGGGCTCCCATCCCCCAGTAAAGACTGATCCTCCAATACGGGCCCCCATCCCCCAGTAAAGACTGATCCTCCAATACGGGCCCCCATCCCCCAGTAAAGACTGATCCTTTAATACGGGCCAGTCGCTCGACACCATTGTGGATAAGATCGTCAGTGACAATTGCCGAAGGGAAGACACCGGTAGAGTTTGCCTAAAATGTCATATCTAGTATGAATAATTTCCAACTAGGCACACACATTAAAGCTCACATTTTAATTAGGTTTCTTTGAACTAAAACTGTTTAGATTTTCTAGAGTATTTGATATGGATTTTTTGCCTCTTTTGCCAGGTATGTTTTGCCGCTACAACGCTCTTGGGGGAAACATGTGTTATTGTAGGCGGGGCGAATGCGTCGTGAGACCTACAAACGGAACCAAATGTGTCGGTAGATGTCGGAACAAAACAATTGTAGTAGTTCGAACGACTAAATTGAAACGATGCACAAGTAATAAAACTTTTTTTTTATTGATGCCAAAGCATCTGGTGCACGACTCCGGAGTTGTTTGCCCAGTGGAGCATTATATTAGCGTAAAATCAGCCTAAAACACGAACACCTAAAACTTCTTACTTGCCGCTCGCTGAATTTACTTACTAAGATTTGTTAGAATAATCACATATAATCACATATATATCACATATTGTGTGATCTCATGCCAGAGGTGCTTCCATCGTAGTAGTTCTGCCATCTCTCTTCAGATTCGGACGAGTGTACTCAGGACCATGGCCATTGCCAACAGCGCTATGTGAACGGGGCTGCGAGCTGCTGTTGCACGTGTAACGAGAGCTTCTTCCTGTCGGAGGACCTGACCACTTGTCGGGGTGCCTACCACGTGGTTTATGTCGGACCTACCACAACGTATCTGTCTTAAAAGCCAGCTTCTGAGTAAATTAATTTGTGGCGTTAATATAGATATAATATAGATATAAGTAAATAAGGAAGAAATCTGGGTGGTTGTGCAAATTATGTGGCTCTTAATTTGGTAAGTGTGGCAGGTTTAAGTCACGAATCAACTCTGAACGGTGAAACCCGCAAGTGACGTAGATGCAGGTTCCGGTTTAATTGCTAAATATAGTACTAAGTAAAGGGCTTATAGCGATTGTTATTTTTATAGAAGGGGCTAACCAGTAGGCATTCGATGTGATTAATGGGTATTCGATTTTGATGGAGCAATACATTGGGATTAATATCTTAAAAATCCCTTTGGACATAGGGCTATACAGTTCTCGCGATCGGGCCGCGGGACAAACAAACACACGTGCTGCATGTTGAAGTATCGGCAGCTATAAGTCAATTTCTTTCCAGGTTTATTCTAAAGACTACGAGTACCATTTCACTAAACATGGCTATGGGAGATATACGTTAAAAATGGCGAGAGCAAGTGATCGACTAACCATTCCGCTGTCAAAATGTGCAGTGAATGGAGTAACAACACACGGGTGTTAGGGCCCAAAACGTCATAGTGATGAAAACGTCAGATCATACGGTCTGAGCCATCTAGGAGCAAATGTACAGTTTCACACTGTGCCTCGATCGCAGTGTCTGTTGGCGGGGGCTATGAATATATGAGGCAGTAACTCTTCAGTTTCAGATATATTTAACTGCTTTCATAAACAATGGAATATGGGTATCGCCCCCCCCCCACCCCTACAGACCCTTGATTGTTTTTAAGGTGTTCTTGTGATGAAGGTGGTTAAACACCCGATGATACACTAACTCAAATACGATGGCCATCATTTTCCCTTCTATCGGTTTGAAACCTAGAGCATTATGCGGACGGTGGGCCAGGTAGGTGCTACCAATGCCCGCATACCTGTAGACCTGCATTTTCAATAGTTAGTTTATATGAATTTGGCTCCAATATGTTATCAGACAGATGCCTAGGTGGGTAAGAGGGTTCCTACAATCTTCATATTTGAATTCATATTCAAATATTTCCTGGGTGCAAGAAATGTGGCTGCACGAGGGTGGGCCGACAATGTTACCCAGTGATTCTTGTTGCAACACCAAAGCAGGAATGCAAAATCCAAACCATAAACGATCTTGTATTCCCGTATGCCAATAAATCTTTGCAGATTTATCCATTAGTATCAACGCTCTCACGCGTCTTTAATGTCTTGTTAAAATTACTTATCAGGAACAAAATATCGAATACAAATTGCCGAATGTATTGCATTTATTAGATCGGCATGTATTCTAATTGACCCATATTGCTACCGTTCTCACTGACTACGTTTCGTCCTAGTACTAACTGCTCGGAAATCATCGTTCGCAAAAAACTTTACCGTTATTCTGCACCAGTTCTTCATACGACACACCCAAGACAAGAGACCGTGGTACGCTAATCGATGCATTGACCGGGGTTGGTGGCCCTGCCCTTTCTGTAGCCGCATTGTTTACAGCACAGATGTCCCACAGCTCACATTGTTTGTGTGGGAGCCATCCATGCAATCCTCACCGGCCTGACATAACGTTCTGCCATTCTTGGCTTCTCAAAACACTTGGGCAGTTTTTTAGCCACCATTGTGTACTAACCATTCAACGAAACCATGAAAAGAGTTCTTCGAATTCCCATCAAACAGATATAAAATGATGCAAATTTTGTTCAGCTGGTTTTGTTACATTAATTTATTAGGCTATGAGCCACCATATGACGGCGCAATGTGCGGTTAAGTACGTGCCAGCAGTCACTGTGGAACTACCACTGAGTTACGAAGTCGGCGTATCTTTTGATTGGTGAAAACTGTCCCCAGCAAATATGAAACTACTTCATCGTACTTCACGAGACAAAGATATGCATACTACATGTAATGCCAATGGAACGTTCTCAGTTGAAGCACGTACAATGCGCATCTGGCACAAGTGATACACATGTTTATCCCTATGTTTTTTAGTGTACTACATAACTCCATTAAGACTTGAAGGAGACACAATGCCACCCTGCGCTCACACGGTATATAGGGAGAGCGGGGACTCCTTGGAAGTCACATCTGCCTTGCAGACCGTGCGGCTTCTTTCTCGTGGACTTTAGGCCGAAGCGACAGCCATCGGGTCCAGAATTAAGGTATGGTCTTCACTTGCTACTCACTCTCTGTTACATTTCATCTCTGTCATTTCGAGGATCCGTCTTTATTATTACATTGTCATTTAGTTATACATATGTCCATCGTGTGGTTTGCCCACGCCCATATATATAAGCGTTATAAGCGAGCACTAAGCACGGGTTCCAAGCTGATATAGGAAATGCGACATAACATGACATCAACCTGGGACGCGGCATGTCACTCCTCTGGTCTCAACAACGCAAACAATTCCAGAAAAGAATCTTTACCAGCGAGAGTTACTAATATATGTCAGTTGCATACCACATGCCACAGATGACGTCACTTCCCGTGAGCCTCGTTTTGATCCTGTCGCTGGGCAGCACATTGACATGGGGTCAAAGTGTCGAGCTCCTCCAGCAATCGATGGAAGTGGTTACCAGGCAACTGATGCAGCTCCAGTCCAATGTGGAGAACGCGAAGAGAACCTCGGCGTCGTCGGGTATCAAGGCCATGAGGAGCAATTACGTCGGCAGCAGACCTTACCTCAGCGGTTCCTTCGTGGAGCGCAATCTCTGCGGCATCCACAACCACGCTGACCACACCCACGCCGTCGGTCTGGGGGAGTTCACGGCCGTCCTCAACGGCGTCGAGTTCACGACCCGCCACAACGACTACAAGATGAAGATGAGATCCACGACGACCGGTGACTACAACGAGCTGGAGGACGTCCCCATGCCGGAAGTCCCACCCGAGGTGAGGATCTGAGGTCCACCATGCCTCGTGTTTAACAACTTACTATATCTTCATGACTAAGATAGATTCCCTGCAATGCAGAAAATACGCAAGAAATAGTATGCAAAGAAATTTACATATGTGGCGACATGCAACTGAAGTAAATGTATTGTTGTGCAAGAATCCTGTCAGTGAGCGATCTGTTTTGTGATACTAGGTGCTGTCGAAGACTACTGTCGAGGAACAGATTGATGAGATGAGGGAGTGGTTCAAGGCCTGGGCCATGCAGGATCACTCCGTCCGTGACTATCGTCCGTACTTCAGACCCGTCCTCTGCTACCTGGAGGGCGCCTGGTATCACACGGACCAGTCCACCATCGACGAGTCCTTCGAGAGCGACCGCCACCACTTGGACGCCAGCAGCTGGCTGGATCTGCAGGAGAAAGCTAGGTTCAACATGGAGACCGGCCACAAAGATCTGCTGGAGAACTACGCTACGTTACCGACCATGATTAACTGATTCACCAGTGACGGCGTTCCGAAACTGGCCCAGTGGAACTACAAGATCCTGTGCCACCCTCTGAAGGACGATCTGCCATTGAACCGGTTTGAGACAGTCAATGACCTTCAGAGCCGCATGAAGCCAGAATGCGGAGAGACCATGAGAGACTTCAAGGTGAGCAGAGTTGCACGATTCCGACTGAACAGTTATGATGAAGACAACTGGACGTATGACAGCTCTCGGTCCTGGCGATTGTTGGATCAGAGAGAATAGTCCATCGAAAGCGTACAATGGTACCAGCGCGAAGATCTATTATCAAGTGCCAGGCGCCTTCTTTCAGGGTGAGGTTGATCGCGACCCCGCGGACACCGCCTCCGACGGGGTCAACGTCCTGGACTCGAAGGGAGAGGTGCGCCACGTGCGCGCCAGTGGACCCCGGCTGCTGCTCCCGAATATCCCCGGCGTGGGCATCCACAGACAGCGCTACCCGATCTTCCCGGTCTACGACGAGGGAACGACCACTTGGAAGGAACTCTCCGCCCTCAAAGACGCCGTCCTATACCCCGGCCGTTTCCCCAGAATAGTCAATGACCCAACTGAAGCATCTCCCTATTACGAACCGAAAGGTCTGGTTGATTACGGCCGCGATGTCATTCAGGAAGCTGTTGACGGCATCTTCGAGCTGCCAGTCATCCTGTCGATGGGACCTACGACAGGACTGGACTCCCACATCCATTTCATCCGCATGACATCAGAGGAGGTGCAGGCGGCCCTGACCAGTGGGGATGTGGCGCTCAACACGACGGCAAGCAACGGCCACTCCCACGCCGTCACGGTCACCATCAACACCCGCACTCGTGACGACGGCAGTCGTTACGCGGTCCTCATTGCGACAAATTGTGACGGGGAGAAGCTATGTCCTGACGGTCACAGCTCCAGACTCTCGGTCATGTAGGGGTGGCGCCGGCGGCCCTGGGTAGCACACCTGTCAGCAGCGCACCTGGTATATGTCATCCCCGTCATCATCCCACACTGGCGAACGGTGCGGCGAGTCCCTCGGCTCGTATCACGGCTGTGTTTTCACAATAAAATGAACCATTCAAAAGTTCAACATATAGTATGATTCTTTCCTTCATTTCACTTCCTCGGCGGGAAATAATTATTTTTTGTCCATGCGGGACCACTGAAACGGAAGGCTGATGGGCGGCCAATCGCTAAATGAATCGATGGACATTTTGTTTGTGCGAGACGTGGACCATTTGTTCATGACAAAGGAGTACATATAGCAGCAATATATCGCCCAACTGATTCGCATACTCTATCACTTATTTAGCTCCTAACCGGCGTGTCACCTGCGTGATGATTTTCAATTTGTTCAATTTCGGGTAAATGCATTGAACCCACTATCTGACAGCGTAAATGTCAACTCTATCAAAATGGCACAAGCGGCAGTCAGGGTTCTAAGATGTCAGAGGGGTCGGTAAACATGCTCTTTTATTTACTGCATGCACAAAGTGTGTTCTTGTATAATGAAAACCTCAATACATCATTTGCATTCAAAATATTTGACAAGTTTTACAGGGAAATATTGATGAATGAATAATAATAATAATAATAATAATAAGGTAATATGCCTCCAGAAAAAAGGTCCGAGTGTCAACGTTAATTCTTAAACAATGCAACGCGTACATGACAACAGTTAGCCAGCTAAGGTCACAACTAAAGCTACAATCCCTAGCGACAATATACTCACAAACAGACTTGCACTGTCGACCACATTCCAATGTTTTATATATTTAAGATTACTGACACACATAGGTACACCCAATCACAGCAAATAAATATGGGAAATCCAAATAAGGAATCAATACCAATTCTTAGCTTTTAAATGGGCGCTAACTTACATGTGCAACAGCAAATAGGGAATTACATACGGCAAGTAAATATACATGTACTACTTATATCAAGTCGAGGAGAAGCAAGAAACTAAAACTTAGCAGAATGTATTTAATTTATTTTCTCCACTCGCTGGAGAGCTCAAGCAAAGTATGTTACTGACAAATACATAAATAACACAGTAACAACGGTAACCATAATAACAATAGTACAACAAAGATGAATATTAAGACACAATTAAGTATTTACCGTCGTCTTTACATTAACAATAGGGCAGACGCGGCTCAAATGACAGAACCTGCTAAGCCCTTTTACATATTGTGGTGAAAAAGTCAAAATCATTTTTCCGTTCGGATGTAGTATATGGCATAAAATGTGGTTACTCTATTTTCGCCTGGTACTTGTCATAGTGAGAAGTGAGAAGAGTAATTTAAGGGGACACATAATAGTTTTTTACAATATTCACAAGCAAATCTGTTAAGCCGTCCTAGTGTTGCCTTTTCTCGTTAAGCCTCGTGCTTTCCATTGGCCAGTAAATATGTATTTGCCTTATACCATAGGTCAGAGCCATATACGCCATTAAATAATTATATTTTTCCTGAACAACTCTAACTTGTATTTATTCTACTCCCGCTTAGAAGGAATGCATGCGTTTCAACAGTTTCTTTGCAGATATGGTAAATGAATAGAAGAGGAAATCTGCCAGGTAACAGCTTTATAAAATACCATCCAATTTCTATTCTCGAAGATATTTGATTTTTGAACAATGGCGATATCATACATCAATACATGCAGCTGGCTTGGTGATAATCAATAGCAACGTGGCTTGGGTACTTTTACAAGACAGGAAGGACAGCGCCAGCCTGGAGTACCGAAATAGAACCGCATGAACACGCAACGGCGGTTCTACGGTAGTCTGGTGGCCGGCCTCTCGCGGTCTACAACTGAGCACCGCCTGAGCACACAACGGCGGTTCTACGGTAGTCTATGTCTGGCGGTTTTAATCATATACGGGATAAATGCATATTTTGCGTATTCTTACACTTCTGGGGTAGTGTGTAAATGGCTGGACGTTTGGGATACAACCAGTGTCTGTGCCAGACTGCATATTCGCGGCGCAGAGTCGCTATATTGGAGGCCGGCCCGATAGCTCAGTGAGTCGGAGCGCTCGCATTGAGCGCTGTGTCCCCCTGAGAGGCTAGCGGTACGTGGATCGGTGGTTCGCGCCCCGCTGTGGCCATGTATGGGTGGTCGCAGGCGATCCCATGTCGTTCTTCGCAAAGAGTAGGGGGTTCCACTCTCTTCTTTTTCTCATTCACCCGATATGACCGAAGGTGCTTAAAGCGTCCTGAATATACAACCAACCGTCGCCATATTGTTACCTGACTTGAAAGGACAGGTGATTACCACATAGAGGCATATCTAAAGCTTGGGTCTCTGCCATCACCCACTGGACGGTTCGGGTGGACTGATCGTTCAAGAAAAGAAAAGAGATTCAGAAAGGCCTTTGCGACTAAAGTCCTGTAGAGACCGCATTAGGTATTAGTGCTGACGTCCGCTGGACGCGTTCGCGGCGCGGCGACGGCACTGACGCGGCGACTGAACCGAGGCGGCGCCTGGTACCTTACCGGATGAATTAATTTGATTTTGATTAACTAGAAGCCATGTTATTTTCGAATTATGTTTTCGAGTTTGATCAAGGTCAAAGGCCTGAATCGCTCTGAACTATGACCCCTTGTTATTTTGAAATTGTTTTTCGTTTAACCCTTTTATTGTGATCGTACGACAGCGGAATGTCTTTCTTTTTCAAATTATGCATACAAAATTCAAAATTCAGCCTAAACAACCATCTAAAAGCATTTGTGACCCCAGCACAGTTGAGATCAACCGTGAGGTTGTCGGTTATGTGGGGCAGAGGTGATGTGAGTAACGAGATCCCTCTGCTGGCAGAGTGGTTTTCCCGCAAACCGATCCCGCAAACGTATCTATGTAGGTCAGGAAACACCCCGAATTCTGATTACGTCATTGCTCACCCGGTTACATTTAGGGATACGTTCAATCGAAAACTTAGTGCAATAACTCTCTATTGCTCAAGTAAGCACAAGGTTACTGGGGTTTCAACCAGACGCAAAGTTTTCCTATGAAGAAACATGTTCACTCCAAGAAAATAGCGAGGTCTTTAGAAAGTACCCGGAACTTATTCAGTAACGGTACGCCACACATGTCTCATTTTATACAGCCTATGCCATTAGTTACCCTGCCATTAGTTACCACCGGAGGTTGACTTCCGGTGGATTTAGCCAGCCCATAATAGTATGTGATTCAGATATAGATTTTATCCTCTTAATGTCTGTATTATCTAATGAGTTCTCTACGCTCGCTATGACATGGCTGGGGAGTTTCAGACTGCCCATAATTACATCTAGATGGTTGTACTGTATGCGGGAACGAGCGTATTTAATCAATGCGTTGACGCGGTTACATATTTTTCATCGAAACAAAACAAACGTTTAATGACAATATAATCTCCTTTTTGGTAACCTTTAGCGGCATTTACTTTTTGTGCATGACAACAAGAGCAAATAAACGCTGATTTTCTGCTCAGATTATGATACGGTACTTATACTATCGATCTATACTTTAATACATACTTTATTTTATAAAACGATCGGCAGATACGTTGTTGCAATACTGTATTATAAATGTAACAGGGCGCCAGAAAGAAATTCTAACCACTCTGATGGGGTCGGTGCTCAGGCAAGTTTTATTCTGTAGAAAAGACAACATAACAAGATAGTTCACAAAAATGCCCAGACTATAGCCAAACATTAGTATAGATAAACCCAGTACAAGAAATGCAGACAGACGCATGAAATTGACACAGGAACAATTAGAAAACAATAAAACAAAATACAACGATAAACAGTATCAAAACGACATGGTCATGTCATGAATATGGCCGACAGAGCACATGGTCTAAACTTCCTCAAAAATGGTAGCTGAAGGTCAAAGCATATGGAAAGTAACCATGCAAAATACTTTAGTACCTCTAGAAGCAATATATAATTACTATAACCCCTCGAATCTAAGAGAGAACTAGCATTCAGGACCGAAATCACTAATTGACAGATAATGACATGTGCAGACACCTCTCGTCAAAGACCGCATGGCACTGTTTATAAACAAACCCACAGTAGACAAATAGCACACGCATATAAGCTTAATTTATCTCGCCACTACTATGCAAGAGACAATTAAAATAACGGAACATACCTGTAGAAAAGACTTCAAGACGACATGCCCCGGCGACACGTTAGGCTGACGTAAGGTCCCGGAGGGGGTCCAAACCACCTTCACGTGAAGCAAATGAAGAGAGAGAGACCATCCGGCGTGCGACCCTATTTATACACAGTTCGAATCTTCCCGCCATGCAACAGTCATAACTCGGCCAGGTCAGCTTAGGTCAAGGAAACCCGTATGAACACTGATGAAGCATGGCCAGCGACGCGAAGTTTTTTTACTAAATATGATACAACTTGAAACATCTATGGATTACCGTAACACTGGATTACATCGAGAACTCAACCTCCCAAACCACGTGTGGACACCCAAAGACCATTCCGGATGACAAAGACACAATGAACGTGGTACAAGAAATCAGAGACAATTCAGATGAATTTCCATAGGCATAGCGTGCTTGTGACTGGCCAAGTGTGTCAAGACTCAGGTCAGTGGCAGGGTCAGTGAACTTTACACCACTCACCGCATCTGTCAAACAGGCTCTGTGACATAAATGAATTATAACAGACTTTTCAAGTTTGGCAGTACGAACACACTATTAGGGCAAGTGTTTAGTTATTTTGTTGCAGACTATTTCCTATCGGCTGTCCATATTCACAGAATACACGGCGTAATTTCATGGCTTTGCGAGTCTGACACCTGATGTGAGCGTTCACTGTTTGGCGAGAGATAAACACGAAGTCTTTATATGCTGATAATAGTGCATTTTATTGAAGACATTAAGGGTCATAAACAACGTCGTTACGACGTCCATTACAGCGTTCGGTCAGCTATCTGGCCAACTCTACATGACAAAGAGTCTGGAGCTGTGACCATCAGGACATAACCTCCCACCGTCACAAGCTTTCACCCTGATGACCACGACCAGACTGCCATCGGCACGACTGCGGGTGTAGATGGTGACCGTGACGGCGTGGGAGTGGCCGTTACTGGCCGTCGTGTTGAGCTCCACGTACTCACTGGATATGGCGGCCTGCACATCCTCGGCCGACATGTGGATGAAGTGGGTGTGGGAGTCCAGTCCTGTCGTAGGGTCCATCCTCAGGAACACTGGCAGCTCGAAGATGCCGTTAACAGCTTCCTGAATGACATCGCGGCCGTAATCAACCAGACCTTTCGGTTCGTAATAGGGAGATGCTTCAGTTGGGTCATTGACTATTTTGGGGAAACGGCCGGGGTATAGGACGGCGTCTTTGAGGGCGGAGAGTTCCTTCCAAGTGGTCGTTCCCTCGTCGTAGACCGGGAAGATCGGGTAGCGCTGCCTGAGGATGCCCACGCCGGGGATGTTGGGGTGCAGCAGCCGGTGTCCACTGGCGCGTACGTAGCGCACCTCTCCCTGCGAATCCAGGACGTAGACCCCGTCGGAGGCGGTGTCCGCGGGGTCGCGATCAACCTCCTCCTGAAAGAAGGCGCCTGGCACTTGATAATAGATCTTCGCGCTGGGACCATTGTACGCTTTCGATGGACTATTCTCTCCGTTTCTTCTGTTACCATCGGCATCTCTTTCCACAAGTTGTTCCTCATTCATGAGGATGTTGTAAGGGTTCCAAGATGTCAGAGAGGTTGTGTTAATAATCTCCAAGGGCACCGCGTACGACCAGCGCTGGGTCCAGCTGTTGCATACTCTTTTCTTACAAATCGTGATTTCGTTGGGGCTGATCTTTGGCTGCGTCGTCATGGCCATGTAGAGTTCGTCATCCTTGAAGGTCTTGGCGGCAACATTGACTCCGTTAGCGTCTTTGGCTGACTGTCTGGTCCAGCGGTGGTAGTAGCCGGCATTTAGCGCCCCTCCGGACTTGTCGAATACCATGGCTTTGGCGCCATAGACGTCATCAATGAGCTGTGCTTGGTAGTTGTCCATGCCGGGAACCGCCGACATCAGCCGATCCATCAATCGCTAGGACCGGGAGCTGTCATACTTCCACTGGTCGTCATCATAACTGTTAGGTCGGAATCGTGCAACTCTGCTCACCTTGAAGTCTCTCATGGTCTCTCCCCATTCTGGCTTCATGCGCCTCTGAAGGTCATTGACTGTCTCAAACCGGTTCAATGGCAGATCGTCCTTCAGAGGGTGGCACAGGAGGGTGGCATAGTTCCACTGCGCGAGTTTCGGAACGCCGCCGCTGGTGAATCCGGTAATCATGGTCGGTGACGTAGCGTAGTTCTCCAGCAGATCTCTGTGGCCGGTCTCCATGTTGAACCTAGCTTTCTCCTGCATCTCCAGCCAGCTGGACGCGTCCAGGAAGTGGCGGTCACTCTCGAAGGATTCTTCAATGGTGGACTGGTCTGAATTGTGCCATGCGCCCTCCAGGTAGCAGAGGACGGGTCTAAAGTACGGACGATAGTCACGGACGGAGTGATCCCGCATGGCCCAGGCCTTGAACCACTCCCTCATCTCATCAATCTGTTCCTCGACAGTAGTCTTCGACAGCACCTAGTATCACAAAACAAATCGATCGCTGACAAGATTCTTGCACAACAATACATTTACTTGAGTGGCATGTCGTCACATATGTACATTTCTTTGCATGCTATTTCTTGCGTATTTTCTGCATTGCAGGGAATCTATCTTAGTCATGAAGATATAGTAGGCTGTTAAACACGAGGCATGGTGAACCTTAGGCCCTCACCTCGGGTGGGATTTCCGGCATGGGGACGTCCTCCACCTCGTTGTAGTCACCGCTCGTCGTGGATCTCATCTTCATCTTGTAGTCGTTGTGGCGGGTCGGGAACTCGACGCCGTTGAGGACGGCCGTGAACTCCCCCAGACCGACCACATGGGTGTGGTCAGCGTGGCTGTGGATGCCGCAGAGATTGCGCTCCACGATGGAACCGTTGAGGTAGGGTCTGCTGCCGACGTAATTGCTCCTCATGGCTTGATACCCGACGACGCCGAGGTTCTCTTGGCGTTCTCCACATTGGACTGGAGCTGCATCAGTTGCCTGGTAACCACTTCCATCGATTGCTGGAGGAGCTCGACACTTTGACCCCATGCCAAGTGCTGCCCAGCGACAGGATCAAAACGAGGCTCACGGGAAGTGACGTCATCTGTAGCAGGTTAAACTTGTATGCAACTAATAAATATAGTACCGCTGGTTGATAAAGATTTCTCAAGTTTACCCTTCTTTTCTGCCTGTGTGTGAATTAATTAACCGATTAACCGAGTTGAGGTGTGGAAGTTTTCTGCCATTGTTGCCTTTGCATTGTTGCGACCTGAGGCACGAGTTGTAGCGTCTCAGCTTGATGTCCCGCCACGTTTCATATATAACCTTAAAAATCGTGATTGTAACTATCAGCTGAAAGACATCACCGTGTTCGAACTACACGATGCAATCAACTTCCGTTGAACTAAATGACAAATGAATACGAATTCTTGAAACAAATATGCGGCAGAGAGTGGCAAGTGAAGCATGCAGTTCTAGGCTTGAACTTAAGCGTATGCACTAACGACATGCGCAAATTAATGTACGAGGCACTGTATTGAGTAGCAATTAGGTTGACATTATGTGTCTTTAGACATACCGTGGCCAATCCGTGCTGTATATAGATGTTGGTCGAACCGTGAGCACAGTCTGCATGCAGTCTTGTCATCATCAGAAGACCAGGGTCCTCTATATATAATACCACGATGGCGGTGCACAGACCCGCTATTGAAACCACGTGTCTTTTGAGCGCCGACAGCCTATTCATGGCCCGAAATGCATTACGACGACGTCACATTGTCTGTTAGACAGTGAAACAATTCAACCGAAATGGTCTAAGTAGTAAGAACGCAAAAAATGTGCATTACGTCTTACACAATGATCAAAACGTTTCTTTGCTGCCTATACATCATCTTGATGGGTCGTCTCTGCTATTGGTGAGTTCCCATTGATCGATCAATGCCGTAGTCCCACCATGAAGATGGAAAAATATTAAAACAAGCTTAAGCGCTTCTATTATCCTTTCTTTGGCCTCCTCCTTTGTTATCAATACATTGATATTCGACTGTGAAATACACTAAACAGGTGTTCCATATCGTTGAGAGACCATAATGATAACTTCATACAGAATATAATATATTCTATTACAGCACCGCGACAAAAACTTTTGAGGAAGTCAAATATACAGTTAATATATTTCATACAACATAAAATGGCACCGATATTGCACATTGTACAAGTTTCATGAATATGAACTTTGGTTGTTTTTTGCGCTGATATCCGTTATTGTCTCGATGGTTATGATGGATTGTTTATGGGTTTTTGTGTGCGGATAGTGACGACTGTTGGGTGACTATTGGGTGTACTCGGCCAGATGGTCCTGCCACCACTGCTGTTATTGCAACTCACAAAAGAAACCCTTTGTCAAAATAACACAGGGACAAATCGCTTGAGATTGTTTTGCGCGTTCTTGCCGGCTGCCAGTTGGTCTATGTCTGCGTGGCGTATTCAGCGGTATGGCGAGCCAACAGGCTGAGTGCAGGCTCACTGCACTGCCCTGGGGACGACTCGTGCTCTTCTTACTGGGTCTCACCCTTAACAATGTAACTAAACGCCAAGGAAACGAAAATTACTTGGAAAATCCAACATATCTTTGTTCTTTGTCGCTTTCCCCTTATGTTTAATGGCAGTCCTTCTCCTGTTCCAAGCCTTGTCAGCCAACTAATAAATATAATTACACTGTGTATATCGTATACCTTTGTAACGTCTTTATTGCACGACCGCATAGTTTTTACGGTTTCTTTTTCCGGGTTCAAACCTCGACCCCCATGGTCTAACCTCGACCCTTATAGTCTAACCTCAACCCCCATGGTCTAACCTCGATTCTCATGGTTTAACCTCGACCCCCTGGTCTAACCGCAACCCCCATAAACTAACCTCGACCCTCATGGTCTTACCTCGACCGCCATGGTCTAACCTCGACCCTCATAGTCTAACCTCGACCCCCTGATCTAACCTCGACCCCCATGGTCTAACCTTGACCTCCATGTTCTAACCTTGACCCACCTGGTCTAACACCGACCCCCATGATCTCACCTCGACCCTCATGGTCTAACCTCGACCGCCATGGTCTAACCTCGACCCGTCATAGTCTAACCTCGACCCCCCTGGTCTAACCTCGACCGCCATGGTCTAACCTCGACCCTCATAATCTAACCTTGATCCCCCTGGTCTAACCTCGACCCCCATGGTCTAACCTTGAACCCCATGATCTAACCTCGACCTCTATGGTCTAACCTTGACCCACATGGTCTAACCGCGACCCCCATGGTGTAACTATGACCCCCATGATCTAACCTCGAGCCCCATGGTCTAACATCAACCCCATGGTGTAACCTTGAACCCCATGCAGGGGGGATTGCTCTCTGAAACTTGCGACCGGGGGAAGTGCTTGGGGAACCCGACTTTTACAGAGTATGTTTAAGTTCCCAACGGAGTACTAATGCACTTATTGCACTTAATGCCAAACTCAGTATCGATGCATGCTGGGTTACTTCCCCAAGAATGAAGCAACATGTGCAAATTTCGAGATGTTCTTTTTTTAGAATAATCAATGTAGCCGACGTTTGTCACATAAAAGTCAAATTGTTTGCCTCATTGGTTTCCTCCCCAGCTCCAATAAAACATCCAAGTTATTGCTACAATAACAAAATCAAATGTCAGCATGATGCATTTGTTGGCATTACCAGATCACAAGCCCTGACCCAACGCGGAAATAAATCAGCACAGGTACATCATATTTGCATTGCCTTCACTTTTACCGATCAATAGCGAAACATTTTTGATGAGGAATTATGTTACCGTTGTGCGGACAAGACTGCCCGGTCGAGCCAGTACCTTCTCATTGTTAGCATGTTCTTCTGGAGTATTCATGTTGTGCAACAGCTATAGTCGCCACTACAGCGCCCGAATATCTGCGCAGCTGCTTCCCGCGCGTCATTGTTCCTCCTGGGTTACCATGGAAACACCTGGTGATCTCACTGATCACGTGATACATCCGAGCCGCGAGTGTCAGTCAGTGCGGAGGGTACAGCCATGGCGCCGAGTGGGACACGCCAGGCTGATCAGTCTGGACATGGAGTGTAGGGAGCTGGAAGGGGCAACTGGCGACACGCGACACAGGCTTATTTGAAACATCCACATTCGACATTGACTCCCAAATTCCGACATTGAGGATCTGACTAAGCGACGTCGACACAGAGAAAAAAACAGTTCCAACACCCCCCCCCCCACCCCTACAGACCCTTGATTGTTTTTAAGGTGTTCTTGTGATGAAGGTGGTTAAACACCCGATGATACACTAACTCAAATACGATGGCCATCATTTTCCCTTCTATCGGTTTGAAACCTAGAGCATTATGCGGACGGTGGGCCAGGCAGGTGCTACCAATGCTCGCATACCTGTAGACCTGCATTTTCAATAGTTAGTTTATATGAGTTTGGCTCCAATATGTTATCAGACAGATGCCTAGGTGGGTAAGAGGGTTCCTACAATCTTCATATTTGAATTTATATTCAAATATTTCCTGGGTGCAAGAAATGTGGCTGCACGAGGGTGGGCCGACAATGTTACCCAGTGATTCTTGTTGCAACACCAAAGAACATATATCGAGAAACAGGTAAACAGGAGCAGACTCTGCATCTACGCCTTGTTATTGATATAGTCATACAGTTTAGAACTCCCATCAAGTACAAAACGTCATACTTGGGGCCAACGACACCAATGCAGGAATGCTTGGCATTTTGAAACATTTTTAAATTATTTTGCAAAATCTAAACCATAAACGATCTTGTTTTCCCGTATGCCAATAAATCTTCGCAGATTTATCCATTAGTATCAACGCTCTCACGCGTCTTTAATGTCTTGTTAAAATTACTTATCAGGAACAAAGTATCGAATACAAATTGCCGAATGTATTGCATTTATTAGATCGGCATGTATTCTAATTGACCCATATTGCTACCGTTCTCACTGACTACGTTTCGTCCTAGTACTAACTGCTCGGAAATCATCGTTCGCAAAAAACTTTACCGTTATTCTGCACCAGTTCTTCATACGACACACCCAAGACAAGAGACCGTGGTACGCTAATCGATGCATTGACCGGGGTTGGTGGCCCTGCCCTTTCTGTAGCCGCATTGTGTACAGCACAGATGTCCCACAGCTCACATTGTTTGTGTGGGAGCCATCCATGCAATCCTCGCCGGCCTGACATAA
The DNA here is from genome assembly GCA_964019135.1 of Arenicola marina. NCBI lineage: Eukaryota > Metazoa > Annelida > Polychaeta > Arenicolidae > Arenicola > Arenicola marina. The sequence goes on from OZ025250.1 coordinate 40,887,669, forward strand.
CGTTCTGCCATTCTTGGCTTCTCAAAAAAATTGGGCAGTTTTTTAGCCACCTTTGTGTACTAACCATTCAACGAAATCATGAAAAGAGTTCTTTGAATTCCCATCAAACAGATATAAAATGATGCAAATTTTGTTCAGCTGGTTTTGATACATTAATTTATTAGGTTATGAGCCACCATATGACGGCGCAATGTGCGGTTAAGTACGTGCCAGCAGTCACTGTGGAACTACCACTGAGTTACGAAGTCGGCGTATCTTTTGATTGGTGAAAACTGTCCCCAGCAAATATGAAACTACTTCATCGTACTTCACGAGACAAAGATATGCATACTACATGTAATGCCAATTGAACGTTCTCAGTTGAAGCACGTACAATGCGCATCTGGCACAAGTGATACACATGTTTATCCCTATGTTTTTTAGTGTACTACATAACTCCATTAAGACTTGAAGGAGACACAATGCCACCCTGCGCTCACACGGTATATAGGGAGAGCGGGGACTCATTGGAAGTCACATCTGCCTTGCAGACCGTGCGGCTTCTTTCTTGCGGACTTTAGGCCGAAGCGACAGCCACCGGGTCCAGAATTAAGGTATGGTCTTCACTTGCTACTCACTCTCTGTTACATTTCATCTCTGTCATTTCGAGGATCCGTCTTTATTATTACATTGTCATTTAGTTATACATATGTCCATCGTGTGGTTTGCCCACGCCCATATATATAAGCGTTATAAGCGAGCACTAAGCACGGGTTCCAAGCTGATATAGGAAATGCGACATAACATGACATCAACCTGGGACGCGGCATGTCACTCCTCTGGTCTCAACAACGCAAACAATTCCAGAAAAGAATCTTTACCAGCGAGAGTTACTAATATATGTCAGTTGCATACCACATGCCACAGATGACGTCACTTCCCGTGAGCCTCGTTTTGATCCTGTCGCTGGGCAGCACATTGACATGGGGTCAAAGTGTCGAGCTCCTCCAGCAATCGATGGAAGTGGTTACCAGGCAACTGATGCAGCTCCAGTCCAATGTGGAGAACGCGAAGAGAACCTCGGCGTCGTCGGGTATCAAGGCCATGAGGAGCAATTACGTCGGCAGCAGACCCTACCTCAGCGGTTCCTTCGCGGAGCGCAATCTCTGCGGCATCCACAACCACGCTGACCACACCCACGCCGTCGGTCTGGGGGAGTTCACGGCCGTCCTCAACGGCGTCGAGTTCACGACCCGCCACAACGACTACAAGATGAAGATGAGATCCACGACGACCGGTGACTACAACGAGCTGGAGGACGTCCCCATGCCGGAAGTCCCACCCGAGGTGAGGATCTGAGGTCCACCATGCCTCGTGTTTAACAACTTACTATATCTTCATGACTAAGATAGATTCCCTGCAATGCAGAAAATACGCAAGAAATAGTATGCAAAAAAATTTACATATGTGGCGACATGCAACTGAAGTAAATGTATTGTTGTGCAAGAATCCTGTCAGTGAGCGATCTGTTTTGTGATACTAGGTGCTGTCGAAGACTACTGTCGAGGAACAGATTGATGAGATGAGGGAGTGGTTCAAGGCCTGGGCCATGCAAGATCACTCCGTCCGTGACTATCGTCCGTACTTCAGACCCGTCCTCTGCTACCTGGAGGGCGCCTGGTATCACACGGACCAGTCCACCATCGACGAGTCCTTCGAGAGCGACCGCCACCACTTGGACGCCAGCAGCTGGCTGGATCTGCAGGAGAAAGCTAGGTTCAACATGGAGACCGGCCACAAAGATCTGCTGGAGAACTACGCTACGTTACCGACCATGATTACCGGATTCACCAGTGACGGCGTTCCGAAACTGGCGCAGTGGAACTACAAGATCCTGTGCCACCCTCTGAAGGACGATCTGCCATTGAACCGGTTTGAGACAGTCAATGACCTTCAGAGCCGCATGAAGCCAGAATGGGGAGAGACCATGAGAGACTTCAAGGTGAGCAGAGTTGCACGATTCCGACTGAACAGTTATGATGAAGACAACTGGACGTATGACAGCTCCCGGTCCTGGCGATTGTTGGATCAGCTGATGTCGGCGGTTCCCGGCATGGACAACTACCAAGCACAGCTCATTGATGACGTCTATGGCGCCAAAGCCATGGTTTTCGACAAGTCCGGAGGGGCGCTAAATGCCGGCTACTACCACCGCTGGACCAGACAGTCAGCCAAAGACGCTAACGGAGTCAATGTTGCCGCCAAGACCTTCAAGGATGACGAACTCTACATGGCCATGACGACGCAGCCAAAGATCAGCCCCAACGAAATCACGGTTTGTAAGAAAGGAGTATGCAACAGCTGGACCCAGCGCTGGTCGTACGCGGTGCCCTTGGAGATTATTTACACGACCCCTCTGACATCTTGGAACCCTTACAACATCCTCATGAATGAGGAACAACTTGTGGAAAGAGATGCCGATGGTAACAGAAGAAACGGAGATAATAGTCCATCGAAAGCGTACAATGGTACCAGCGCGAAGATCTATTATCAAGTGCCAGGCGCCTTCTTTCAGGGTGAGGTTGATCGCGACCCCGCGGACACCGCCTCCGACGGGGTCTACGTCCTGGACTCGATGGGAGAGGTGCGCCACGTGCGCGCCAGTGGACCCCGGCTGCTGCTCCCCAACATCCCCGGCGTGGGCATCCTCAGGCAGCGCTACCCGATCTTCCCGGTCTACGACGAGGGAACGACCTCTTGGAAGGAACTCTCCGCCCTCAAAGACGCCGTCCTATACCCCGGCCGTTTCCCCAAAATAGTCAATGACCCAACTGGAGCATCTCCCTATTACGAACCGAAAGGTCTGGCTGATTACGGCCGCGATGTCATTCAGGAAGCTGTTGACGGCATCTTCGAGCTGCCAGTCATCCTGTCGATGACACCTACGACAGGACTGGACTCCCACATCCATTTCATCCGCATGACATCAGAGGAGGTGCAGGCGGCCCTGACCAGTGGGGATGTGGCGCTCAACACGACGGCAAGCAACGGCCACTCCCACGCCGTCACGGTCACCATCTACACCCGCACTCGTGACGACGGCAGTCGTTACGCGGTCCTCAGGGCGAGAAATTGTGACGGCGAGAGGCTATGTCCTGACGGTCACACCTCCAGACTCTTGGTCTTGTAGGGGTGGCGCCGGCGGCCCTGGGTAGCACACCTGTCAGCAGCGCACCTGGTATATGTCATCCCGTCATCATCCCACACTGGCGAACGGTGCGGCGAGTCACTCGGCTCGTATCACGGCTGTGTATCCGCAATAAAATGAACCATTCAAAAGTTCAACATATAGTATGATTCTTTCCTTCATTTTACTTCCTCGGCGGGAAATAATTATTTTTTGTCCATGCGGGACCACTGAAAGGGATGGCTGATGGGCGGCCAATCGTCAAATGAATCGATGGATATTTTCTTTGTGCGAGACGTGGACCATTTGTTCATGACAAAGGAGTACGTATAGGAGCAATATATCGCCCAACTGATTCGCATACTGTGTCACTTAATTAGCTCCTAACCGGCGTGTCACCTGCGTGATGATCTTCAATTTGTTCAATTTTGGGTAAATGCAGTGAACACATTATCTGACAGCGTAAATGTTAACTCTATCAAAATGGCACAAGCGGCAGTCAGGGTTCTAAGATGTTAGAGGGGTCGGTAAACATGCTATTTTATTTATTGCATGCACAAAGTGTGTTCTTGTATACTGAAAACCTTAATACATCATTTGCATTCAAAATATTTGACAAGTTTTACAGGGAAATATTGATGTATGAATAATAATAATAATAATAATAATAATGTACTAATCCTCCAGAAAAAAAGTCTGAGTGTCAACGTTAATTCTTAAACAATGCAACGCGTAGATGGCAACAGTTAGCCAGCTAAGGTCACAACTAAAGCTGCAATCCCTAGCGACAATATACTCACAAACAGACTTGCACTGTCGACCACATTCCAATGTTTTATATATTTAAGATTACTGACACACATAGGTACACACAATCACAGCCAGAAAATATGTGAAATTCACATAAGGAATCAATACCAATTCATAGCTTTTAAATGGGCGCTAACTTACATGTGCAACAGCAAATAGGGAATTACATACGGCAAGTAAATATACATGTACTACTTATATCAAGTCGAGGAGAAGCAGGAAACTAAAACTTAGCAGAATGTATTTAATTTATTTTCTCCACTCGCTGGAGAGCTCAAGCAAAGTATGTTACAGACAAATACATAAATAACACAGTAACAACGGTAACCATAATAACAATAGTACAACAAAGATGAATATTAAGACACAATTAAGTATTTACCGTCGTCTTTACATTAACAATAGGGCAGACGCGGCTCAAATGACAGAGCCTGCTAAGCCCTTTTACATATCGTGGTGAAAAAGTCAAAATCATTTTTCCGTCCGGATGTAGTATATGGCATAAAATGTGGTTACTCTATTTTCGCCTGGTACACTATAGTGAGAAGTGAGAAGAGTAATTTAAGGGGACACATAATAGTTTTTTACAATATTCACAAGCGGGATCTGTTAAGCCGTCCTAGTGTTGCCTTTTCTCGTTAAGCCTCGTGCTTTCCATTGGCCAGTAAATATGTACTTGCCCTATACCATAGGTCAGAGCCATATACGCCATTAAATAATTATATTTTTCCTGAACAACTCTAACTTGTATTTATTCCACTCCCGCTTAGAAGGAATGCATGCGTTTCAGCAGTTTCTTTGCAGATATGGTAAATGAATGGAAGAGGAAATCTGCCAGGTAACAGGTTTATAAAATACCATCCAATTTCTATTCTCGAAGATATTTGATTTTTGAACAATGGCGATATCATACATCAATACATACAGCGGGCTTGGTGATAATCAAATAGCAACGTTTCCACCGTGGCTTGGGTACTTTTACAAGACAGGAAGGACAGCGCCAGTCTGGAGTACCGAAATAGAACCGCATGAACACGCAACGGCGGTTCTACGGTAGTCTGGTGGCCGGCCTCTCGCGGTCTGCAACTGAGCACCGCCTGAGCACACAACGGCGGTTCTACGGTAGTCTATGTCTGGCGGTTTTAATCATATAGGGATAAATGCATATTTTGCGTATTCTTACACTTCTGGGGTAGTGTGTAAATGGCTGGAAATTTGGGATACAACCAGTGTCTGTGCCAGACTGCATATTCTCGGCGCAGAATCGCCATATTGGAGGCCGGCCCGATAGCTCAGTGAGTCGGAGCGCTCGCATTGAGCGCTGTGTCCCCCTGAGAGGCTAGCGGTACGTGGATCGGTGGTTCGCGCCCCGCTGTGGCCATGTATGGGTGGTCGCAGGAGGAAGATCCCATGTCGTTCTTCGCAAAGAGTAGGGGGTTCCACTCTCTTCTTTCTCTCATTAACGCGATATGACCGAAGGTGCTTAAAGCGTCCTGAATATACAACCAACCGTCGCCATATTGTTACCTAACTTCAAAGGACAGGTGATTACCATATAGAGGCATATCTAAAGCTTGGGTCTCTGCCATCACCCACTGGACGGTTCGGGTGGACTGATCGTTCAAGAAAAGAAAAGAGATTCAGAAAGGCCTTTGCGACTAAAGTCCTGTAGAGACCGCATTAGGTATTAGTGCTGACCTCCGCTGGACGCGTTCGCGGCGCGGCGACGGCACTGACGCGGCGACGGAACCGAGGCGGCGCCTGTTACCTTACCGGATGAATTAATTTGATTTTGATTAACTAGAAGCCATGCTACTTTCGAATTATGTTTTCGAGTTCGCTCAAGGTCAAAGGCCTGAATCGCTCTGGACTGTGACCCCTTGTTATTTTGAAATAGTTTTTCGCTTAACCCTTTTATTGTGATCGTACGACAGCGGAATGATTTTCGTTTTCAAATTATGCATACAAAATTCAAAATTCAGCCGAAACAACCATCTAAAAGCATTTGTGACCCCAGCACAGTTGAGGTCAACAGTGAAGTTGTCGGTTATGTGGGGCAGAGGTGATGTGAGGAACGAGATCCCTCTGCTGGCAGAGCGGTTTTCCCGCAAACCGATCCCGCAAACGTATCTATGTAGGTCAGGAAACACCCCGAATTGTGATGACGTCATTGCTCACCCGGTTACATTTAGGAATACGTTCAATCGAAAACTTAGTGCAATAACTCTCTATTGCTCAAGTAAGCACATGGTTACTGGGGTTTCAACCAGACGCAAAGTTTTCCTATAAAGAAACATGTTCACTCCAAGAAAATAGCGAGGCTTTTAGAAAGTACCCGGAACTTATTCAGTAACGGTACGCCACACATGTCTCATCTTATACAGCCTATGCCATTAGTTACTCTGCAGAACGGAGCTATCAAAACTTTTTTTTCCCAAAAACATCGCAATAAAAACACTTCTTGTCAACCATAACCGCTATACTATCATCTGACATGAATGAATACTATCCGTGGCGGGATGACGTATACTATACACGTGCACGTTCGGTTGCTTAGGAACTCCGATTTTGACGTCATTTTTGTAACATTTTGACGTCATAACTATTCAGTATATATAGCCACGACAAAGTCACGAATTTGGTTTTTAAACGTTAAATTCATCTTGTTAATAAATCAGCAAGTTTTGTTGATATATACATATATACCTTACACTAATCAATGTTCGACGAAAATAAAAACCCACGCACGCGTACGTAACATACGTACATACATATCTTGCGTTTTCCTCAGTGGAGGTTGACTTCCGGTGGATTTCGCCAGCCCATAATAGTATGTGATTCAGATATAGATTTTATCCTTTTTATGTCTGTGTTATCTAATGACCTCCCTACGCTCGCTATGACATGGATGGGGAGTTTCAGACTGCCCATAATTACATCTAGATGGTTGTACCGTATGCGGGAACGAGCGTATTTAATCAATGCGTTGACGCGGTTAACAAAACAAAAGTGTTATGACAATATAATCTCCTTTTTAGTAAACTTTAGCGGCATTTACTTTTTGCGCATGACAACAAGAGCAAATAAACGCTGATTTTCTGCTCAGATTATGATACGGTACTTATACTATCGATCTGTACTTTAATACATACTTTATTTTATAAAACGATCGGCAGATACGTTGTTGCAATGCTGTATTATAAATGAATTATAACAGGCTTTTCAAGTTTGCAGTACGAACATATTATTGGGGCAAGTGTTGAGTTATTTTGTTGCAGACTATTTCCTATCGGCTGTCCATATTCACAGAATACACGGCGTAATTTCATGGCTTTGCGAGTCTGACACCTGATGTGAGCGTTCACTGTTTGGCGAGAGATAAACACGAAGTCTTTATATGCTGATAATAGTGCATTTTATTGAAGACATTAAGGGTCATAAACAACGTCGTTACGACGTCCATTACAGCGTTCGGTCAGCTATCTGGCCAACTCTACATGACAAAGAGTCTGGAGCTGTGACCATCAGGACATAACCTCCCACCGTCACAAGCTTTCACCCTGATGACCACGACCAGACTGCCATCGGCACGACTGCGGGTGTAGATGGTGACCGTGACGGCGTGGGAGTGGCCGTTACTGGCCGTCGTGTTGAGCTCCACGTACTCACTGGATATGGCGGCCTGCACATCCTCGGCCGACATGTGGATGAAGTGGGTGTGGGAGTCCAGTCCTGTCGTAGGGTCCATCCTCAGGAACACTGGCAGCTCGAAGATGCCGTTAACAGCTTCCTGAATGACATCGCGGCCGTAATCAACCAGACCTTTCGGTTCGTAATAGGGAGATGCTTCAGTTGGGTCATTGACTATTTTGGGGAAACGGCCGGGGTATAGGACGGCGTCTTTGAGGGCGGAGAGTTCCTTCCAAGTGGTCGTTCCCTCGTCGTAGACCGGGAAGATCGGGTAGCGCTGCCTGAGGATGCCCACGCCGGGGATGTTGGGGTGCAGCAGCCGGTGTCCACTGGCGAGTACGTAGCGCACCTCTCCCTGCGAGTCCAGGACGTAGACCCCGTCGGAGGCGGTGTCCGCGGGGTCGCGATCAACCTCACCCTGAAAGAAGGCGCCTGGCACTTGATTATAGATCTTCGCGCTGGTACCATTGTACGCTTTCGATGGACTATTCTCTCCGTTTCTTCTGTTACCATCGGCATCTCTTTCCACAAGTTGTTCCTCATTCACGAGGATGTTGTAAGGGTTCCAAGATGTCAGAGAGGTTGTATTAATAATCTCCAAGGGCACCGCGTACGACCAGCGCTGGGTCCAGCTGTTGCATACTCCTTTCTTACAAATCGTGATTTCGTTGGGGCTGATCTTTGGCTGCGTCGTCATGGCCATGTAGAGTTCGTCATCCTTGAAGTTCTTGGCGGCAACATTGACTCCGTTAGCGTCTTTGGCTGACTGTCTGGTCCAGCGGTGGTAGTAGCCGGCATTTAGCGCCCCTCCGGACTTGTCGAAATCCATGGCTTTGGCGCTATTGACGTCATCAATGAGCTGTGCTTGGTAGTTGTCCATGCCGGGAACCGCCGACATCAGCCGATCCATCAATCGCTAGGACCGGGAGCTGTCATACTTCCACTGGTCGTCATCATAACTGTTAGGGCGGAATCGTGCAACTCTGCTCACCTTGAAGTCTCTCATGGTCTCTCCCCATTCTGGCTTCATGCGCCTCTGAAGGTCATTGACTGTCTCAAACCGGTTCAATGGCAGATCGTCCTTCAGAGGGTGGCACAGGAGGGTGGCATAGTTCCACTGCGCGAGTTTCGGAACGCCGTCGCTGGTGAATCCGATAATCATGGTCGGTAACGTAGCGTAGTTCTCCAGCAAATCTGTGTGGCCGGTCTCCATGTTGAACCTAGCTTTCTCCTGCATCTCCAGCCAGCTGGACGCGTCCAGGAAGTGGCGGTCACTCTCGAAGGATTCTTCAATGGTGGACTGGTCTGAATTGTGCCATGCGCCCTCCAGGTAGCAGAGGACGGGTCTAAAGTACGGACGATAGTCACGGACGGAGTGATCCTGCATGGCCCAGGCCTTGAACCAGGCCTTGAACCACTCATCTCATCAATCTGTTCCTCGACAGTAGTCTTCGACAGCACCTAGTATCACAAAACAAATCGATCGCTGACAAGATTCTTGCACAACAACACATTTAGTATACAGGAGTGAAGTGCTGGTCGAGTTGTCATCGATGGCGTCCTGCGTCACGTACCGGCTGCCATGGTTCGCCGATTTTTCGGGGGGCTGATAACTCTGTGTGGTTGCCCAGGCCTTGAACCAATCCCTCTTCTCCTGAAACGGTTCATCAACTGCTCCGCGATGACACCTGACAGCTGAAGGATTGTTCATTGGGTCATGTTGAGAGCGACGCGAACATAGTAAGTCCCCGGGGCTCCTTGTAACCCTTTAACCAACACTGATTCCCATGATCCAACATGGTAGGGGGACGTCTTTGTTCCGCCGACCACAGGGATAAAGTTATTTCTCGACGTGGACAAATGGTGTAAAAATGAAAATGGAAATATCTACAGCATGTGCATCTTGTCACCAAACGTTCCACCAGCTCTCAATCCGCCCTGTCAAGAGACGACGTCACCTCGCACTCATGCAAATACCAATATGAGAAGCACAGAAGGATTACAAGGCACGCTCACCTCGGGTGGGACTTCCGGCATGGGGTAGTCCTCCAGCTCATCCAAGTCACCGCTGTTCGTGAATCTTATCACCATGTTGTAGTCGCTCGGGCGGGTCATGAACGCGACGCCGCCATGCCCTGTTTAGACGATGCAATATATCGGAAAGTTTATTGCAATAAATCAAGTTTTCGACCAGCTCTTACATTAGAGGGCCGGTTTTCCACGCATCGTAAGCTCGCATGTTCTGAAATTTTAATCAACTTCACGATTTGGGAAATGTCAACCAATCAGCGTCGAGCATTTCCGCCAATCTGCGTTGAGATGATCATGTTGACTTTAGTGTTGGCATTATGACAATGATGAATGTATGTGTGCCTTGTATGCAAGACGCTATGACGCACGATGCTCTATGGTATGTTCGCTAGGTGGCGGTAGTGAAAATTGTTGAGTCGGTTGGTACGTGGTTTGACCGTGTGTACTGACCGACCGATACTTGTTGTTAGGACTGTTGAAGGAATGATCATTCCGTGCAAACCCGGCGAAAAGGACACCGACTGTCTCTAACAGACCTCACTAGGTGGCAGCACTTCACTCATCGAGAACCCCAGATGGGGTCTCCAATTGTGAGTTCGGGTATGCGAGTGTCGGACTCCGCGGAGTGCATAACCGAACGCAGAGATTGTGGTCCAATAGCGCGGTCACGTGGTACATTTTACTCCCGAAACTTACTCCCCACCCAGAGGAGGATCACGAGGATTTCCAACGTGGCGTCCAGACCCAACAATACGCAAAATATATATAAAGTAGCATTTCGACCTGCAAAAAATCTGTAAATAATATTATAACAACCAGAATGAAATAATGAACACAACACGTATCCGTTGATTGATTTTATGGTACTGTTTAACGATCTTCATGATTTGTGCACTTCAGGAAATGCAACATTCACGCGGACCGCGGATTTTGCGTTCGGTTTATCTCGATCCGCACATGAGCGGAAAGTATGAATGCGCATGCTATAGGCATTGCCAGATAATATGATCGTCCGTTACGGTGAAGTTAAACAAAAAATTAAACCAAACTGCCTCAGTTGCTGCTGTTACACGACGTCATAATCACCGGGTAAGACACATCCGCTGAGAGAAATACTTCTCGCTAGCGACACTAAATTATTCTGTTTAAGAACACTTTCGATTAAACGTGTATATTTCTGGTCACTTCGTACTTCGCTAATATAGCCTGCGCTTGCTCATCTGTCGGTCTGTTGCTCGTCTCCAATTCTACAAGCCCCAATCTCCGACCCTTTGGGAGGGACCGGCGCGACAGCTCATTGGGCTAGAGCGCTCGCATTGAGCGCTCTGATCACCTGAGAGCCTAACGGCACGTGGGTCGGTGGTTCGAGCCCTGCTCTGGCCATGTCAGTGTCGTCGCAGGATAAAGATCCCATGTCTTTCTTCGTAAAGAGTAGGAGACACGGCTCCACTCTCCCTTCCTTTTCCCATTGACGCGATAGTCCTGAATTACCAACCAACCAACCGACCCTCTGGGTCAGCAGTGGCTCCACCGCGTGAGTGACGTACGAGTTATTCGAATGCGTTTGATCAGTTTGGGGCTGAGCAGTCCAGGGACACCGACGAACTCTTCCATGCCGATTGCGGGGGCCTCCCTGGTGTAGTGGTTAGCGCACTAGACCGCAGATCAATAGGTCCTGGGTTCGAATCCGGGCTCGGGCACCTAATCTGGGGCATGTTTCATTCCTTAATCCTTCATCGTCTCGGGAGGTTCCTTGGCCCAATTTAGCCTGTATGTGCACGAAAGTGGCCTAAAACACCAACATTCCATTCCGGAGTTGTTTGCCCAGTGGAGCATTATATTAGCGTAAAATCAGCCTAAAACACGAACACCTAAAACTTCTTACTTGCCGCTCGCTGAATTTACTTACTAAGATTTGTTAGAATAATCACATATAATCACATATATATCACATATTGTGTGATCTCATGCCAGAGGTGCTTCCATCGTAGTAGTTCTGCCATCTCTCTTCAGATTTGGACGAGTGTACTCAGGACCATGGCCATTGCCAACAGCGCTATGTGAACGGGGCTGCGAGCTGCTGTTGCACGTGTAACGAGAGCTTCTTCCTGTCGGAGGACCTGACCACTTGTCGGGGTGCCTACCACGTGGTTTATGTCGGACCTACCACAACGTATCTGCCTTAAAAGCCAGCTTCTGAGTAAATTAATTTGTGACGTTAATATAGATATAATATAGATATAAGTAAATAAGGAAGAAATCTGGGTGGTTGTGCAAATTATGTGGCTCTTAATTTGGTAAGTGTGGCAGGTTTAAGTCACGAATTAACTCTGAACGGTGAAACCCGCAGGTGACGTAGATGCAGGTTCCGGTTTAATTGCTAAATATAGTACTAAGTAAAGGGCTTATAGCGATTGTTATTTTTATAGAAGGGGCTAACCAGTAGGCATTCGATGTGATTAATGGGTATTCGATTTTGATGGAGCAATACATTGGGATTAATATCTTAAAAATCCCTTTGGACATAGGGCTATACAGTTCTCGCGATCGGGCCGCGGGACAAACAAACACACGTGCTGCATGTTGAAGTATCGGCAGCTATAAGTCAATTTCTTTCCAGGTTTATTCTAAAGACTACGAGTACCATTTCACTAAACATGGCTATGGGAGATATACGTTAAAAATGGCGAGAGCAAGTGATCGACTAACCATTCCGCTGTCAAAATGTGCAGTGCATGGAGTAACAACACACGGGTGTTAGGGCCCAAAACGTCATAGTGACGAAAACGTCAGATCATACGGTCTGAGCCATCTAGGAGCAAATGTACAGTTTCACACTGTCTGTTGACGGGGGCTATGAATATATGAGGCAGTAACTCTTCAGTTTCAGATATATTTAACTGCTTTCATAAACAATGGAATATGGGTATCGCCCCCCCCCCCCCACCCCACTCCACCTCCCTCCGGGTCCATCCCTTGGAACCTCCTATTTCAAGAAACCTTAGATTTCCTTATTTTCATGCGCCTTAATTCGCAATTTTCGTCCTCCAAGAGGTCAATCAATCAATCAATCCTTTAGCTCGGAGTGGCCCCGCCCCGTCTCCTTCAGAAACGCCACGCAAGGTTGTGTGAGCGATAACCGGGATGGTTGAAATTAAACTTCAATCTGTATATTTCATTCTACCAAGGTATGACGTTTTGGTCACTATGACGTTTTGGGTTCTAACACACGGGTGTGTCACTAAACCACGTGGATATTTTCGTATCACTTTTGGATCACGAAAAAATCGTTTTGTGAAGCTATACTTCTTAAATATTCTTAATCATATCGCCAGGCCTTCCGCAATGGACCCACCCCTCGGCGCCTGGCTTTTGCGCAGGTATTCTGGTTCCCAGTCTCTCTCTTTGCGTAACATACACGTCACGCATACTCACAGATAGTCAGGATACCAGTGTGCGCAGAGATTCTAAACTCGTTCCGAACACGTGCTGCCCCAGCTAACACAAAAACGTTATTTTGACGTCGTAGAAACGACACAAATTGGTTTCGGAAACGTTTAAAAAAACCGTTATAATTGCGTTATTCTGTAGAGGTGTTTTAATGTTTTTAAAGCGTTTTCGTAAAACGTTATTATTACCTTTTGTAACGTTTTAGGAATTTGTTCAAACGATCTAAAACGTTTATTGGACGTTATAAAACGTTTATTGGACGTTATAAAACGTGTATTGGACATTATAAAAATGCGATTTTGCAGTGGTTTTTATGCATTTCATAACGTTAATGAAATGAATGTAATATTAATTCTATGTCACGCGAGAAAAAAGAAATTCATGCAACGACAAATTAGTTCAGTTCAAAGGCTCTTTATTGCCGAATTACATGCAATAGATTGTTTAAATCAGGCTGAGGTCTCGTTCGGCTCATTCTGGAACAAGAACGTTCAGCAGAGTTAATATATGAGGCTTAATTGGAACTCTCCTGGCAGATTGTAAGTAATTAACTTATGTGTAGAAAAACCAACTATCCAGTACATACATGAAGGTGTGTTACTTGACTGGGAAGCGAAAAAAATATGGTTGTGCTCGACCGCAAGAGATATCACCGCAAGTTCGGAAAAAGTTTGCCTTCCCACCCTTCTGCCAAGGAGCAGACTTGAGCACATAGCACACTTTTCGTCGATGGAATGGTACTTCATGCTGGCTTCGGAAAAAAATGGATGAAAATTCTAACTCTGGTCTATTTTTGAGAAACTTTACCAGGCGATTTAAATTTATTTTAAACACGTAAAATAAATAACTATGCAATAAATGTATGTGAATATTTTCTTAAGACATTAAAAAAACGAAATACATCAATGGAAACCCGTAATACAGTTAGCAATCATGCAATCATGATATAGCAACTTTGAGTTAAACTTTGCAGACGTTGGTAGAGTGGAAGGAAAGTTTGGCTTTTTGCCCTCTAACACTGTGAGGTGTGCTTCCAGCTTGACGACTTCCACTTGGACGACACCCCATTTTGGTACTTCCAGTTGGACGACTTCCAGTTAGACGACAATATATATAAATACGTTAGGTATCGCAAAATAAGCAATTCATATAGATGCATCATGATTAGTAAGACTATTTGAGAGGTTTGCAGATAACATTGGGACAGTTTAAAGAATAGTACAAGCATTTTTTCGGCATCTCGTCAAAGATTTAGCTTTACTGTGTCGTGGCCGACCGCCATTGCGTTGGCGTCGTGTTACATCATATATTATATATAAATACGTTAGGTATCACGAAATACTCAATCCATATAGATGCATCATGATTAGTATGACTATTTGAGAGGTTTGCAGATGAACTTGGGACAGATTGAAGAATAGTACAAGCATTTTTTCGGCGTGTCGTCTAAAATTTAGCGTCACTCTGTTGTTGCCGACCGCCATTGCGTTGGCGTCGTGTTATTCTTACAAAGAGGTGTGAACGACACCTGCACCCTTTGATGTTCAAGATCGAATATTGGCGGCCTTCCCGCTTTCACACCTCTTGAATTAAACACTTGAGACCTCCAGCTTGTAAGTTAATAACGTTTGATGTGGCTTGTGACTAACATAACGGAATACAATTGAGTTCTTATTGCACTTTTTATTGGACAAAGACCACTGATAAACATATATTTCTATTGTGAAAACGTATGTGGCACAAACAAATCTATCTAATTCACACCTCCAGCTTTGAAGTGTATTTTCCTAATTGCACTCAACTGTCAACATCATTTTCGTATATCTATGTCATTGCTTTATTAAGCTCTGTGATTGCAATTTTCAACAGTTGACCTGGCTTGGGACAACCTGGCAGTTGTATTCCATTCGCGGAATCTTTCACGGGCACTTTTTTCTCTTTGGTGTACTGTCTCTTACCAGACAAGAGCCGCGAAACCTACTACAAGATGCTTACAATTGTAAAGACGAAGATGGCAGAGTTGGACCTTGTGTTCAACCCAGAGAGTATTATGACTGACTTTAAAAGTACCTTGATCTCCACGCTACGTTTGCACTTCCCGACCTCCACCCACAAGGGCTGCTACTTTCATCATACGCAAGCGGTATGGCGTCATGTCCAGCAGCTTGGTCTCACATCCACCTATCGTCAGGACAATCACGTCCGTAAAGTCATTAGGATGCTAATGGCACTTGCATGTTTGCCCGTTGTTAGTGTCAGGACGTCATTCCGGATTCTACAAGAGTATCCAGTCGTCCAGGAACATGCCCAACTGAACGCACTGTTCCGCTATTAACAAGACACATGGCTGTCCTCCACATTTCCTCTGTCTCTGTGGAATGTCCATCAACTGCAGACAAGGACGAACAACCACCGATAAGGATGGCACCATAGACTCAACACAGACGTCCAAAAAAGCCATCCAAATATTTTCGAGCTCCTGACCGTCCTCAAAAAGAAACAATCAATCACCAATCTGACAAGTCGTCGCGCCCGGCTGGATGTCGCCCCTGAATCCAGACGCCTGAAGTATAGAAAGATTGACGACCGCCTGGACCGGCTAAACGTCGGATTCACATCTGGTGACCTCAACAGCGAGAATTATCTTCGTCATGTGCGGCACATTGTGCACAATTACTAAGAACATAGTACGTAAGAGGGTATAATTATGTCACATGTGGATATACCACTGATGTTCAAAACCGCAAAGAGTATATAGTTGTGTCATATTTGGATATATCCCAGTTATTTGTTATACATATGTTTTCGTAACTGAAATATAGGTTTATCAATTGTATTCCGTCATCACAAGCTACATCAAACATTATTAACTTACAAGCTGGAGGTCTCAAGTCTTGAAGTCTTAATTCAAGAGGTGTGAAAGCGGGACGGCCGCCAATATTCCACCTTGAACATCAAAGGGTGCAGGTGTCGTTCACACCTCTTTGTAAGAATAACACGACGCCAACGCAATGGCGGTCGGCAACGCTAAGTGACGCTAAATTTTAGACGACACGCCGAAAAAATGCTTGTACTATTCTTCAAACTGACCTAATTTTATCTGCCTAACTGTCAAATAGTCATACTAACCATGATGCATCTATATGAATTGCTTTTTTCGCGATACCTAACGTATTTATATATAATGTCGTCTAACTGGAAGTCCCCAACTGGAAGTACCAAAATGGGGTGTCGTCCAAGTGGAAGTCGTCCAAGTGGAAGTCGTCCAACTGGAAGTAGTCCGGCTGTGTAGCCCCCACAGCCTGTCCCTACCTAAGCGCTTCATCATATTTCTGATCAGGTCCACAACTGTGCTCATGACACTAATCTGAAGGTTAATGTGTGAAATAATAAGTTTCCTATAAAACCATTGCTACGTTCACAAAATCAAAATAACTGCACTTCCGATTATAATAATTGAAGGAAATGTTGTAGATGCCCAATCAGCCAACGCGTGTGTATTACTCACGACCACTAATGCCTTCATTCACTGATTACAATTTGCCTGTATGAAAAGAAAAATCAGCGTTGGGTCTGATTGCGACAGCCCATTTCCGTCATAAAATACCGATATAGACACATGTGCAGAGAAACCAACACAGTATGTTAAGGCTGCACACCGAGCTGTTTCCCGCCAAAACTAAAGAGGTCGAAATAAAAATAAAAATCGGTCCCTGAATAATTCAAGATTTCTTTTGTCTATATTCCACGCATGCCAGACTGCCAAATTGAGTCTCTTAGCATTGACCGTGATATCCATTTACCACAAGTTTTCATTTTAGTGGTAAACGTCATCAGTTTGTGTGCTTCGCGATGCTTTGTTATAAGTAGAAGTGCCGCGACATAGTTCTGTGGTGTCCCGGGATCGACATGCTTGCCACATCACAGCCGAAACGGCGATGTTTATCAGGTTTCTCAATTAATAGAATGAAACAATCGAGTTTTCTGCCAATTTTGACATAAATTTCGGCTGGGCTTAGTTTTGGCTGGAAAGAGCTCGATATGCAACTTTAACAAGTCTTAGAGGATAATGAGAGGATTTACAATCTTTGTACTAAGGTTCATACAAATAAGGACAGACGAAGATTTCATGAAACTGGCCCCAGGCTAGTGCCGTAGTGGCAGTATCATCTGGGGGCACGTAGAACCACAAACTTTAGAGAGAGGGGGGGGGGGGGCAGGTCGACCCCCCACTGCCTCCGGCGTTTTCCATTTCAACCGGCGTTTAGGGTTCCTGTACTGTAGTGCAGAGGGTTCAGTGGCTGCACAAGCGCCGTAAATCAACTGACACAGGCCGGGGGGGGGGGGACCTATTCCTTGAATTGGGCGACTTGGGGCTTGGGTGATTGTAACCTGAATGTTCAGACGTTACAGTTTGCCAGTCTGATGATGTATTGTAATAACTGTTACAGTCACAAGAACAAGTGTCCAGACTGTACCGTCTGAACTTTCAGTTTCAGGCTGGGGTGTGACTAGCCATACATGACCATTACATGCAGAGAGCTGTGTAAGGTCATACTAACAAGCGCACGTTTGCTGTGCAAAACGGCACATGACATCGCCACAAGCATAACAAGCATACCTTCCGCTAACTCGAAATACTTAATATCTTCTTCATTCTTATTTCTAATGTGGGGTAGGTCTTATAAAGGCTAAACTCACGCACAGACTGTACAATTCCGAGTCCTTTCCAAGCTTTTTACTTCACATCACTTTGTCTGCCATGACAGTTCTCGTTTAGGTCACATGACACATAAAAATATGGAGGTGTACGCGAGATGTCACATGCTTCTCAATGATGTGTCAGTAAGACTTTGTTTACATCTAAAATGTCCTCTAATACGGTCACTAATAGAACTTGCTCTATTTGTGACAACGAATTTTCCAAAAGAGGACACGGCTACAACAGGTTAGATATATATATATACAAGCTAATTTGTGGGAAAACTGCTACAATGGTGTAAATAAGGAAACTTATTGCTGGCCCATCCCAAATTATGTCCAATTTGTTGGTCTATGTGTACATGCTGTGGCCGTTTAAAGATGTCTAATATGAGAAGAAAATGAAATAACATATTGATATGGGTCTAATTTTTTTATATTCACATTTCTGGAGAAAAATATTTTTCTAAGACACGTCATCTACAAAAAATTGTATAATGTTGATGAACTAATTAGTTATTATCGTAATAATATGTCATATGCATACCTGTGATAATGTGTAGCATAAATATTGATATCCTATTGTAACAGGAAATAATTCCGCACAACGTTAATTATTCATAGTTACCTGACCTGACTTGACCCTGATTCAATCGCACTGATTGGTTCTTTCTTGCTAGTTGCAATACACAACTATCTACTATAAATAGGCTTTGGCGCGAAACGCCGGCAGTTTGCATTGTATGTATCGACAGGGACAGACCGTCCACTGCTCTATTGTTAACATACTTTGACAATGCCATCTGTATTTACAGGAAATAAACCAGTTCAAACCACATGATACGAGTCGCTACAACACTATTTTGATGGATGTTATATATGTTTTAATTTTTGTAAGAACGGTTTGTTTCAATGTCACGTGCGTTTCAAACACGTCTGTATAATAACACGAACACGTCTAGTTTGTTCGACATCCAGGATTAAAGTGCCTGTTTTAATACATCAAAGTTGCAACAATGACATGGCAGTTCAGAGGTCAGATCAATTAGCTCAACCCTCTAGCCACCTAGCGAGTCCTATAACGCTATGATACAGACGCATCATAACGTTACCATTAATTACTAATCGTTACATCCTTTCTCTTTTAAATGACAGTTTCAAAATTCATCCATCTAAGAAAACAATCAAACAACATATCAATCACACATCTTCAATCCAAGATAAACATTATAATATATACATTATTAATCAAATCTTTCAATGAGCAATTTCAATACATTGAACGAGTCATGAGTGAATGAAGTCACTTGTAAATAATAAAGTCTTTAAATCTCGAAGGAAGTTTCACATCTCTCGTCTGCCTTGAGGGACGAGGGCTGCTCACAGGTTCGCGAACAGGGTGAGTCTGCATCGTAGGAGCACAAATCAACGGGGAATCCGTAGACGTCGGAGCGGGAGTCAGAGCAGGAGTTGAATCAACAGGATCCTTGGCCTCGGGTTCAGGAGGGTTATTGGGAGATTGACGATGATCACTATCCGTAACAGATTCTCTCTCGGGTGTTTTACGAAGATGCACGCGGTTTCTCCGATATAAACCGGAGTCTGTAGCGACTTCATATGACCGTCGATCCAGGCATTTGGTCACCTTAGCCGATTCCCAGGTCTTTTTACCAAGAGTGAATGGCTTGATTCGGACATAATCCTCCTCCTCCAATGGTTGCAAATCCTTGGCACTTCGGTCGTGATACCAGGCGCTACGACGATGTTTAAGGTGTCTCGTTCTCACTTCTCTTCCAGTGTTAATCCCAACTGGTTTCAAGAGAGACGCTGCTGTTGGCATCAGCGTACGAGTTCTCCTCCCTAGGAACCGTAGTGCTGGGCTAGCTTCCTCAGGCCCTGGTGGAGTATTCCGATGATCCAGAATTGCCATGAAAGGGTCATGACCACTGGCAATTGCTCTCTGCAATAGTCTTTTGGCTGTCTTCACAGCAGACTCAGACATGCCATTAGATCTCGGATAGCCCGGGCTGCTGGTACAGTGATTGAAATCCCAGCTGCGGGCAAATTGTTTGAAAAAATCGTTCGAGAATTGTGGCCCGTTATCGCTCACCACTTTGCATGGTACACCATAACGCGCAAAATGGGCCTTCATCTTACGAATCACAGTTGTCGCTCGTGTGTTTTCCAAACGATCGCATTCCCAAAAGTTACTGAAGTAATCAACTAGGATCATGAAGTCTTGTCCTTGCAAATTAAACAGATCGACTCCTACTGTTTCCCACGGACGATCAGATACTTCGTGGGGCATCAAAGTTTCCTTGCTGGGGGGGACATAGATGGGTATGTATTACACACGTCACAAGAGCTAATAAATGCTTGGATTTCAGCGTTCATCCCAGGCCAATATACACATTCCCTTGCCCTCCTCAGGCATCCTTCAATGCCAATATGTGAAGAATGTAAAGCAGTCTTGATTTCTGCACGTAGACTGAATGGGATGACTATCCGCTCTCCCTTGAAGATCAGTCCATCGTGAGCTGTCAGCTCGTCTCTAAATGGAAAGTAAGAGGTAATGAGCTGCGGCACTGCCTCTCTGTCCTCTGGCCAACCCTTCAAAATGACACTTTTTAGGGTTTGCAATACATCATCAAGGTCTGATGCCTGTCTAATCTTGTCGATTCGTTCTTGACGGATAGGAAGGAATTTCATTACACTCACATGTTCAAACTGGTTTCCTCCTTCTGTTGTCTTTAGATATGCTCTCGATAAGGCATCTGCAATTTTGAGTTCTTTGCCTGGGCAGAAATTTAATGAAAAATCATACTCCTGTGCCCTCATTAGCATTCCTTGTAGCCGTCGAGGAGCTTGATTAGCTGGAATAGCAAATTGGTTTACCATCCTGCATTAGACATGCTCCAAGGCCTTTCTGGCTAGCATCACATTGAATGTACAAAGGTTTACAAGAGTCATAAAAACCCAGAATAGGTACATCTGTCATCATGCGTTTTATTTTGTTGAAGGCCTCTTCTTGTTCAATGCTCCATAACCATTCAGCTTCTTTTGCTGTCAGCCTTCTGATTGGTTCCATGGCATCTGAAATCTTTGGCAAAAACTTTGACAAATAATTTATCATGCCGCCAAGAGTTTGTACTTCACAGACATTCTTCGGCGCTTCCATTTGAATAATAGCTTCAATTTTCCGAGGATCTGGTTTCAGACCACCCTTTGAGACGATGTGACCATGGAATGAGATTTCATTTTGTTTAAGTTCAGTCTTGCTCTCATTCAGTCTGATTCCAAATTTCTTACATCGCTCCAGTAACTGTTTCAGTTTACAGTCATGATCTTCATTTGCCTCTTCAAGAGTATTACCACAACCATACACCAAAATGTCATCCGCAATGCAGCAGATTCTAGGTAGGTCCTGCAGCGTTGACCACAGACGTTTCTGGAATATCTCGCTACTTACAGCCAGACCGAAAGGTAACCTCAGCCATCTGTATCTGCCAAAAGGGGTTTGTACAGTTGTAAGTAAACTCGACTCTTCATCAAGTACACAGTGCCAATATCCACTGGGAAGATCAAATTTGGAGAAGACTTTTGCACCGCTGAGATCAGGTAAGATGTCGTCAAGTATAGTCAAAGGATGAAGTTCACGCTTCAAAGCTGTATTAAGACTTTGAGGATCAATGCACAGCCGAAGGTCTCCATTTTTCTTCGAACCAATAGCCAGTCGGCTGACCCAGTCGGTAGGTTGATCAACCTTAGCTATCACTCCTTGATTCTCTAGTTCATTAAGTTTATCTTCAAGTTGTTTCTTCAGACTAACAGGAACCCGGCAAGAAGAAATGGCCACAGGCTTTATCGTCTCGTCTATGGTTAATTTCACCGTACCTGGTAAAGTTCCCAACTTCTTGTCAAAGACCTCTTGGTGAGTAGACATCAGCTCACTCACAGTGCAGATATTTTCGTAATGTACAGTTATGAGGTTCATCTGTTCACTGGCTTTCTTTCCAAGAATAGGTATCAAATCATCATCAACAACATGAAATTCAATGGAGTACTTTTTGCAGTTCTTGCAATTTCTTACCACAGTACGACATTTACCAAGTGGTTTCTTCTTTGTCAAATTCCACATCACAAGTTCAGTGTCACAGTCCTCAAGTTGAATATCTCTAACATACTTGCGAGGTAGAACATTAACGCTGGCACCACTGTCTACTTGGAATTTAATAATCTGTCCAGCCAATTCCATGTTTGTCATGATATTCTTGTTGAGTGAATCTTCTTTCCCTTTGACCATTAATATCATTTCAGTCTCTGAATCTGATTCTTCTCTTCTATTGATATATTGTATCTTTCTCTCATTCGACATACATTTGCTTGCAAAATGTTTTTTTCGGCCACATTTGTTGCAAGTCTTACCAAAAGCTGGACATTTTTCTTTTATCCATAAATGTCGTTTCCCACAGTAGCGACACTCCTTGAGCATTTTGGTTTCAGTCTTTTCTTTTACCCTCTTGTCTTGTAAACGATGAACCTGGCTTTCATGGTCCTCCTTAAAGATACGCATCTGTTTGATAGACATTTGGTATGCCACACCTAATTGTACTGTCTTGTCAAGCGTTAAATCTTCTTCCTTGAGCAACTTCTCTCTTAATTGGTCATCCAGGCATCCAAACACAATTTGATCCCTTACCATTTTCTTTTGTTGACCCTCAAAATTACAGTCTTTCGCGAGAAGTCTGAGTCTGGTGACGAACGTATCAAGAGTCTCACCTTGCATTAGCTTCGCTTCATGAAACATATAACGAGCTGTTAACTCATTCTTTCGAGGGGCAAAGTATTGGTCGAATTTCTCCAGTACAATTGGTAACTCTTTGGAGGGGTCGCGGTCACCTTCTGGTGCAGGAAATTCACAGGCATTATAAACTTCCAGCAACTCGTCTCCTCCACATGTCAACAAAATGGCTACCTTTTCTTCATCCTGCTTGCTCTTTTTTCCAGTGGCTAAGATGTACAAATCAAATTTCTGTTTGAAATGCTTCCATGCTTGCGCCGTATCTGTCGTAGCCGTTGTACTGAATTGTCCTGGTGGTTGAATAGCTTGAGCCATCTTCTTTCTTTCTTTCTTATGTCTTCTCTTTACTTTCTTATAAACTCAAACTAACACACCGCTGCCACCATGTTTCAATGTCACGTGCGTTTCAAACACGTCTGTATAATAACACGAACACGTCTAGTTTGTTCGACATCCAGGATTAAAGTGCCTGTTTTAATACATCAACGTTGCAACAATAACATGGCAGTTCAGAGGTCAGATCAATTAGCTCAACCCTCTAGCCACCTAGCGAGTCCTATAACGCTATGATACAGACGCATCATAACGTTACCATTAATTACTAATCGTTACACGGTTGACATTCGATATCAAATCGCGCGCCGACAAAGAGGCCATGAAGAAGCGAAAAAATTCAACGACCAATTTCAGACCGCACGGTAGCACCTCTACGTCATCTCGCAGGCATAATGAGAACCTCGCGAGAACTGTCATGGCAGACAGAGTGATGTGAAATAAAAAACTTGGAAAGGAATCGGAATTGTACAGTCTGTGCGTGAGTTTAGATGAAGAAGATATTAAGTATTTCGAGTTAGCGGAAGGGATGCTTGTTATGCTTGTGGCGATGTCATGTGCCGTTTTGCACAGCAAACGTGCGCTTGTTAGTATGACCTTACACCGCTCTCTGCTTGTAATGGTCATGTATGGCTAGGGTTAGCCTGAACAGACGTTAAGTCGCTGACATGTTGATAGGGCGACGAAATAACGTCTGAACATGACCCATACACAGCCCTGTGCACCAGAGTATTTTTCCTTAATTACTGCAGAATCGTACCTGTCCGATGTAATCCGAGATACCCCAGCGATTCTAACACTCACAATGTAACTTGGGGACGCAATAAAACGTGTCTAAAAGCGACAGCTGGAGACCATTTCGCACTTTTATTTCTGGATTTTTCGCTGCACTCAACTTTGCTGCACACGACGCCATGACAGAGACAACTGCGCTCGCTTGGCGGCGCTGATTGCCGCTGGAGGTAAGACCGTTAGAGCCACTGAGTACGCTCAGAGATATGGCCGCGATGGACACTGGCACTACTTCTCCAACAAGTTTCAGGTGATTTGCGGCTCCCATATAAACACAACGAGGAGCAACTAGAAGCAATTCGTCGGCTTTATTTGGGAGAAGACGTATTTTGTGTCCTGCCAACCGGGCATGGTAAAAGTGACATCTATGTCACAACAAGTTTATACAAACATGCTCACTATCTCCCTTGCCCCCCCCCCCCCCCCCCGGCCCAACATGACTCAAATGTGTTCGCCACACACCCATAAAAACATCAATTACTCAATTCATTTCGACTCTCACGTACGACATCTCCTGAGCTTATTGCTCTTACGGCTATTGTACACGTCTTTGCCTAGTAGTTCTCATGCTTATGTTGGATCTTCACAAATACAACTGCTTCAATGTGTGGCTCAATCCGGCTCATTGCACAAATTAGGTAAACATCCCGCAAAGGCATTATGAAAGGAAACTATAATGTACCGTTAGAATAATATCACATATATAATAATATTAATAATAGTAACAACAGGGGTCACTATGCAAATGTCCTTAATAGATTATAATTACCTTGAAAATCCACGTCCACTTCTTTTCTTCCGGAAAGGTTCGCCACAAACAACACAAGTCGCTTCAGCCATGACGCCACCCGCTTACTGAGCTCGTCACAGCGAAGTGATTTGAGCGTATAAAGCCGTGTGGATCTCGTGTTACCTCTAGTGGCGCGGGGCATCATGGGTATCAGCATGGCGGCCCACCCTCGAAGTACAAGTGTTTTGGAAAACAGTGAAAAATAAATCGGAAACTGTGCAGTCCCTTTCTAGGATATGACCGTTTTATTGCGTCCCCAAGTTACGTTGTGAGTGTTAGAATCGCTGGGGTATCTCGGATTACATCGGACAGGTACGATTCTGCAGTAATTAAGGAAAAATACACTGGTGCACAGGGCTGTGTATGGGTCATGTTCAGACGTTATTTCGTCGCCCTATCAACATGTCAGCGACTTAACGTCTGTTCAGGCTAGGCTAGGGTGTGACAAGACTATCAACAAATGTAAAAGCTCTTCTTGGCCTTGTGCTATGGTGTCACTCTGAAACCTGGGTGACTTCAGGTTCTGTACAGTATAGTATTTATAAATACATACCTTTCATCCATATACATAAACAAATATTCGTGAATATAAGCTAATCGTACACACATGCCGTAGGACTCCGCTCGCCTTTCCGCAATATTTTTGAAACTTCGCGCATGCGCCTTAATTGCGATTTCTGCTGCGCATCTCCGCTAGGCGGCGGCTGCCGCCTGGTGGCCCGCAATTCACTTCGCGGGCTGTGGAACGCTGCAAATCTTACTGGTGTTCTATTTGTAACATTGCTCTCCCGGGGGGGGAGAGAGGGGTGGGGAGGGGAAGGGGGGGGGACTTAGTACATTGCTGGGTTTTCGGGGGAGGGGGAGGTCCGCCGTAAAGCCACTCGTACTTCACCGCCACAATACTTGGACCCGCTCGGTGTATTATTTTCCCCGGCAAACCCGGTCTATGAACGCACATGTTTCTGCGACCGAGCGGAATTTGGCGGTGGAAAATCGGGAAGAGGGCTTTTCTGCCCCCCCCCCTCCAAACCCAGCAGAAAGCACTGCCCCCCCCCTTGTGCTGATTATAACTCTTGTGGGACAATGACTTAACATATTATTTCATAGTAATACTGCACTATAACATGGTTGCATGGAACCCTTGGTAGAATGACATACCAGAGTAATATCATGATATTACCATGGTGCCAAGATATTACCATGGTGCCAAGATATTACCATGGTATCGTGATATTAGCATAGTGCCAGGGTATTACCATGGTATCATGATATACCAGTTATACCATGATATACCAGTTATACCATGATATACCCAAGTAATACCATGATATACCAAAGTAATACCATGATATACCAAAGTAATACTATGATATACCAAAGTAATACCATGATATACCAAAGTAATACCATGATATTACCATGATCTATTATGGTACAGTATGGTAAACTATGGTCTGCCATGATAAACCATAATATTTGATGGTAAACCATGATATACCATGGTATACCATAGTATATCATGCTGTACCATGGTATATCATAATTTACCATGGTAATACCATGGCATACCATACTAATATCATGGTTTATCTGGTTGTACCATGGTAAATCATAATTTACCATGGTAATACCATGGCATACCATACTAATATCATGGTTTATCTGGTTGTACCATGGTAAATCATAATTTACCATGGTAATACCATGGCATACCATACTAATATCATGGTTTATCTGGTTGTACCATGGTAAATCATAATTTACCATGGTAATACCATGGCATACCATACTGATATCATGGTTTATCTGGTTGTACCATGGTAAATCATAATTTACCATGGTAATACCATGGCATACCATACTAATATCATGGTTTATCTGGCTGTACCATGGTATATCATAATGTACCATGGTAATACCATGGCATACCATACTGATATCATGGTTTATCTGGTTGTACCATGGTATATCATGGTTTATCTGGTTGTACCATGGTATATCATGATTTACCATGGTAATACCATACAGCACGCATGGTCATTAAATGTCTTTATAACGTCATTATAACATTACGAAACCCCAAAAAAACGAAAAGATTTAACGCAAAATATAAATAATTCGAAGATTTTTCAAATCTTTACAATACGAAAATTCCATGTGATTTCTTGGATTTTATCATCTGTTGCCAAATATAAAATAGTTGCTTTGTTTGACAAAACGTTTCTAAAATGTTAATATAACGTTTCTGACCCACCTGTGGAAATATGGATTATATGAAACGTTTTCAAAACGTTATCTTAACGTTTTTGAAAAATGTAATGTAAATAGAACCATTTTAAAACGTTACAAAAACGTTATGTGTTTGCTAGGTCGTTTGTGTGTCCCCAAATTGAGTAAACCGGAAGTCTAAGCGAACGAGACTTTATAGCCCTATAGGACCTGGACGTTAAACACATGCTGACTGTTCTTGAGTTTTCCCCATTGCTCGAATGAAACTTGGCCACTCCTGGTCTAATTTATTCCTTTTACAAATAAACGAGTTCGAGACTACGAACCTTTGTGGCTCCACGGCAAGCTGTGTGAATACCTATGGCAGCTACCAGTGTATGAAGAGCGAGGGTATGTTTATGTGATCTCACGAAGTGGGGAGCAGGTAGGTTATCAGACACATTCTTGTGGCAGTGATAGGACCATATATCTTCTACATATGATAGTGACAACCTTATAGCTTATGTATATGGTAGTCTGTACGCTCACCGTTGTAAAAGGACAGTTTCTGTATTTCCAAGGTTTGCGAATTTATTCTTATTCCAGTCGTTGCTGAGCGACTGTTCGGCGCCGAGAACACGTTGGGCTCAACCGGAAGCGTCTCCATGGCGACGGTTGGCGTGTCTTCAGCCCCCTCAGCCGTGCTGGCCACGCTGATGGTGGTGGCGCTGCCGTTGGCGGTACGCACGGTACGCCGCTGGAAGAGGCGGCCCAGGACCACGTCCACTCGGCGTACACCAGCCAGTACGACTCCGGGCGTCCCGCGGAGCCGGATGCGATGTCTACAGCCAGCGAGAACCCCAGCGTCTTCTGAGCTCTCGGTTCGTGCATTGTGATCGGTCCGAAATAAAAGTCCATGAACTGAACAAGATATTTTGTTTTCATGATTTTCATTTTTCTCCATACAATTAAACATTCGGGGGCAATTGTAAACGGTCGACTCCGGTTTCAGGAAATTGAACGAAGAATAAATCATTGAAGCAGACTGGTTAAATTCATTGGTTTAGCTTATTATGGGCCTTTCAGACAAGATGAAATTGTACAACTCACCACAAGGGAAGATTGGTCTAATGAAGAAAAGGGAAATCTCACTAATTATTGAAATAATACGAAAAACAAGCGGTGCGAGACAATTCAGACCTTTCATGAAAAAAACATTACTGTCTAGACCTTGCAGGAAAATATGTTTAACTCACATTGTGGTTGTGAATGAAAGCCGATTGCGCAAAGGGCGACATCATTTATTAAATTTAATATTTAATGCATTAATTAAGTTTCATTCAGTTCATCTTTTGTCATGAATGCTAAACCAAATAAAACGATACTGATTCTGACTCAGGACCAACAATCGGGGAAATCTCTTCTGCCACATGTTTCATATCACGCTGAGAAATGCAGGCCTTATTGGGCTCGTCAGCGGTTTGTACGCCGTACCTTTTGTAAATCGCCGGACTAGCGTCTATAACGTAACATCCAAGGTCAAGGTCACAGCAAGGTAAAGGTCGAGTAACTTATTTTCCCGTGCTTATATATACTGTTTGTTTCAGAGTATTCTTCAGAAAAAGCCGGAGAAGTAATATTAGCTCAGATTGTTCATCCAAAGTTTAGTTTTTGAGTTATAGGTCAATGAAACTTCAGCGCTGTCGAAATTGTCAAAATTTAGGTGATTACATCAGTGAAGGTGGATGACCAAAATGTGGTGGGGTACGTACTAATGTTTGTGACGTTATGTGTGCCAAATGGCATCGAAATGGCACGAATTGTTCGCACGCAAAGAATAATCAAACTTTAAAGCAATTTATTCTGTAATTTTTTTGTATTACCAACCTCTTCCCCATGTCAAATAAGTATAGTCTGTCTTGAAGTTACATCCTGAAAGCCTGTGGGCTATCCGGAGAGAAGCAATTTGGACACCGGAGCAGAAGTTTGTCGCCGGCTTTATATCCCTGCGCGCCTGTTTGCTGTTCGGTATCACGTCCGCGCGCGATATAAAAAAAAGTAGTTTTATGTTGAAATTGTGGTTTTACAGACTCTCAGAGGTATAAAACATATGTGCATCATAATTTTGAGATACTTTTAGCCTGGATTCTAAAATGTAAAAAATCTAGGAAGGCGCATGTAAGTATATTGCTTTAACTAAAGCACACTTAGGTTAACACAGCACGGCTTGGTCTGTTTTCCGGGTCATTCTTCCAGATAATAAACACTTAAGACAAGGACGTGACATCACACATTTTTTAAACAATTGACTGAAATAAATAATATAACAACATATTCGCGCATACAGTCAGATGATGAGAAGAACATGTGTAACGTGCCGACGGGGTGAGGCGGCGTAGCGTCTTCGTGGCTTAGTCTACTTATGGAGTTATCAATTATCAATTTGGTAGCATTTGACTTCTCATATCAAAATGGGCCCTAGCATTACTGTCACTAAATCGGTTCTTTGCATACTCTCCATTTCGTCACAAGATCTCGAGTTCGGTAAAGCAGACACAAGCAGTTCGAAAAGAATTATGCCAATATACCTTTCAATGATTTATTTGCATATAACACACCATACTCTGTACAACAACATAAATCAATATTCTTTCCTCCAGGCTGATACTGACTATATTCACATCATTATCCCTATAGACTCTTTACATGTTACATGTTTGCATACTAAACGAATAGCAAAAACCTTTTACAGAACTGACTCCTCAGCAGTAACATAAAACTATACCAAATAGCTTCCTATCATACAGACAAAGTCTTGTGAGATAAACCTAATCCTAAATACTTAGGTCTTTAACCAAGAACAAACCTCAGGGATGATGATTGCAATAGTAGCGGCAATGGCGGCATACACAAGCAAGCATAAATCCCTCTCCCTAAACCTATAACTGTACAAACTGGATGAAACCTGAAGGCTACCGTGCAATGAAATATACCTCAGAGGCTACCATGTATCGAAGTATACACGACCAGGGCTACCATGTATCGAAGTATACACCACCGGGGCTACCGTGTATCGAAGTATACACTACCGGGGCTACCATGTATCAAAGTATACACCACCGGGGCTAACGTGTATCGAAGTATACACCACCGGGGCTAACGTGTATCGAAGTATACACCACCGGGGCTACCGTGTATCGAAGAGACTACCATGTACTATACAATAGAGACCATTCATCCCAAGGGGCTACCATGCATTAAAGCATAGGCACCATGCATCCCAAGAGGCTACCGCGCATCGAAAGACCTGCATGGGGCCCACACCTACTATAGCTGCGGCCATCAGGCGGCAAGCACATAGCAGGCGTGAACCCCGGAGTCAGCAGCAGCATCTCTCTCTGTGTGTCTGTGTGTGTGTCTCTGTCTGTCTCGAGGCCTCCCGATGCACCTCTATTTATACCAGCCTGAGCCCCAAGCGTCCCCCAGGCCCTCTCAGCCCATGGGCGATAATCAAAGTCACTGTATCTCTACGCTTGAAAATGGAACTAAAATACGCCTGGCTACACTTCAAAGTACTGGAGAAACCTGCTACATAACCTACATAAAAAGATAGCTAAACTATTCATACAGATACTCACGATAACAACTTTGATTCCTCTATTCTTCTTTATATTAACTTTGCCTCTCTCTCTCTCTTCTATTCTGGCGGAAGTTTACTAAACCCAATCTCACCCGCGCTCCCTACCGAGTTACCGTCCTACTTCCTGTCCTGCTACCCTAACTCCCCCTAGCGAGTGCTCTTCTACCTATCCTGATTTACGTTGCCGCTATCCACTAGATGGCGTCACTAAACATGTAAGTCGGCGCGAGAAGGGGCCTTGTCGTTACACATACATACAGATTGGATATTTTCACAAACGGTTGGTCGACTTGGGCTCTTCTATTTAGCTTTTTAGTGTCACCCTTATCTCAGTTCGTAGCCATGTACTGATCCTTCATCCTGGGCACAAGCAATGCCTTACTAGCCACACGGTCTCAAGGCCAACCTCGCTTATGGCCATCTGTTCACCCACTGAACAGCGAGCACAGGTCCATCAAGGGGACTGCCTCACAACCTCTGACAGGGAACATATACCATGAGGGGACTGCCTCACAACCTCTGACAGGGAGCATGTACTCCGAAGGGACTGCCTTACAACCTCTGACAGGGAACATATACTCCGAGGGGACTGCCTCACAACCTCTGACAGGGAACATATACTATGAGGGGACTGCTTCACAACCTCTGACAGGGAGCATGTACTCCGAGGGGACTGCCTCACAACCTCTGACAGGGAACATATACTCCGAGGGGACTGCCTCACAACCTCTGACAGGGAACATATACTCCGAGGGGACTGCCTCACAACCTCTGACAGGGAATATATACTCCGAGGGGACTTAGTCACAACCTCTGACAGGGAGCATATACTCCGAGGGGACTGCCTCACAACCTCTGACAGGGAGCATATACTCCGAGGGGACTGCCTCAAAACCTCTGACAGGGAAACATATACTCCGAGGGGACTGCCTCACAGCCTCTGACAGGGAGCATATACTCCGAGGGGACTGCCTCACAACCTCTGACAGGGAGCATATACTCCGAGGGGACTGCCTCACAACCTCTGACAGGGAACATATACTCCGAAGGGACTGCCTCACCACCTCTGACAGGGAACATATACTCCGAGGGGACTGCCTCACAACCTCTGACAGGGAACATATACTCCGAGGGGACTGCCTCACAACCGCTGACAGGGAGCATATACTCTGAGGGGACTGCCTCACAACCTCTGATAGGGAGCATATACTCCGAGGGGACTGCATCACCACCTCTGACAGGGAGCATATACTCCGAGAGGACTGCCTCACAACCTCTGACAGGGAACATATACTCCGAGGGGACTGCCTCACAACCTCTGACAGGGAGCATATACTCTGAGGGGACTGCCTCACAACCTCTGACAGGGAGCATATACTCCGAGGGGACTGCATCACAACCTCTGACAGGGAGCATATACTCCGAGGGGACTGCCTCACAACCTCTGACAGGGAACATATACTCCGAGGGGACTGCCTCACAACCTCGGACAGGGAGCATATACTCCGAGGGGACTGCCTCACAACCTGTGACAGGGAACATGTACTCCGAGGGGACTGCCTCACAACCTCGGACAGGGAGCATATACTCCGAGGGGACTGCCTCACAACCTCTGACAGGGAACATATACTCCGAGGGGACTGCCTCACAACCTCTGACAGGGAGCATATACTCCGAGGGGACTGCCTCACAACCTCGGACAGGGAGCATATACTCCGAGACGACTGCCTCACAACCTCTGACAGGGAACATATACTCCGAGGGGACTGCCTCACAACCTCTGACAGGGAACATATACTCCGAGGGGACTGCCACATAACCTCTGACAGGGAACATATACTCCGAGGGGACTGCCTCACAACCTCTGACAGGGAACATATACTCCGAGGGGACTGCCTCACAACCTCTGACAGGGAACATATACTCCGGGGGGACTGCCTCACAACCTCTAACAGGGAGCATATACTCCGAGGGGACTGCCTCACAACCTCTGACAGGGAGCAAATACTCCGAGGGGACTGCCTCACAACCTCTGAAAGGGAGCATATACTCCGCGAGGACTGCCTCACAACCTCTGACAGGGAGCATATACTCCGTGGGGACTGCCTCACAACCTCTGACAGGGAGCATATACTCCGAGGGGACTGCCTCACAACCTCTGACAGGGAGCATATACTCCGAGAGGACTGCTTCACAACCTCTGACAGAGAGCATATACTCCGAGGGGACTGCCTCACAACCTCTGACAGGGAGCATATACTCCGAGGGGACTGCCTCACAACCTCTGACAGGGAGCATATACTCAGAGGGGACTGCCTCACAACCTCTGACAGGGAGCATATACTCCGAGGGGACTGCCTCACAACCTCAGACAGGGAGCATATACTCCGAGGAGACTGCCTCACAACCTCTGACAGGGAGCATATACTCCGAGGGGACTGCCTCACAACCTCTGACAGAGAACATATACTCCGAGGAGACTGCCTCACAACCTCGGACCGGGAGCATATACTCCGAGGGGACTGCCTCACAACCTCGGACAGGGAGCATATACTCCGAGGGGACTGCCTCACAACCTCTGACAGGGAGCATATACTCCGAGGGGACTGCCTCACAACCTCTGACAGGGAACATATACTCCGCGGGGACTGCCTCACAACCTCTGACAGGGAGCATATACTCCGAGGGGACTGCCTCACAACCTCTGACAGGGAACATATACTCCGAGGGGACTGCCTCACAACCTCTGACAGGGAGCATAAACTCCGAGGGGACTGCCTCACAACCTCTGACAGAGAGCATATACTCCGAGGGGACTGCCTCACAGCCTCTGACAGGGAACATATACTCCGAGGGGACTGCCTCACAACCTCTGACAGGGAGCATATACTCCGAGGGGACTGCCTCGCAACCTCTGACAGGGAACATATACTCCGCGGGGACTGCCTCACAACCTCTGACAGGGAGCATATACTCCGAGGGGACTGCCTCACAACCTCTGACAGGGAACATATACTCCGAGGGGACTGCCTCACAACCTCTGACAGGGAGCATAAACTCCGAAGGGACTGCCTCACAACCTCTGACAGAGAGCATATACTCAGAGGGGACTGCCTCACAGCCTCTGACAGGGAACATATACTCCGAGGGGACTGCCTCACAACCTCTGACAGGGAGCATATAATCCGAGGGGACTGCCTCACAACCTCTGACAGGGAGCATATACTCCGAGGGGACTGCCTCACAACCTCTGACAGGGAGCATATACTCAGAGGGGACTGCCTCACAGCCTCTGACAAGGAACATATACTCCGAGGGGACTGCCTCACAACCTCTGACAGGGAGCATATAATCCGAGGGGACTGCCTCACAACCTCTGACAGGGAACATATACTCCGAGGGGACTGCCTCACTTCCTCTGACAGGGAGCATATACTCCGAGGGGACTGCCTCACAGCCTCTGACAGGGAGCATATACTCCGAGGGGACTGCCTCACAACCTCTGACAGGGAGCATATACTCCGACGGGACGGCCTCACAACCTCTGACAGGGAACATATACTCCGAGGGGACTGCCTCACAACCTGTGACAGGGAGCATATACTCCGAGGGGACTGCCTCACAACCTCTGACAGGGAGCATATAATCCGAGGGGACTGCCTCACAACCTCTGACAGGGAGCATATACTCCGAGGGGACTGCCTCACTTCCTCTGACAGGGAGCATATACTCCGAGGGGACTGCTTCACAGCCTCTGACAGGGAGCATATACTCCGAGGGGACTGCCTCACAACCTCTGACAGGGAACATATACTCCGAGGGGACTGCCTCACAACCTCTGACAGGGAGCATATACTCCGAGGGGACTGCCTCACAACCTCTGACAGGGAGCATATACTCCGAGGGGACTGCCTCACAACCTCTGACAGGGAACATATACTCCGAGGGGACTGCCTCACAACCTCTGACAGGGAGCATATAATCCGAGGGGACTGCCTCACAACCTCTGACAGGGAGCATATACTCCGAGGGGACTGCCTCACTTCCTCTGACAGGGAGCATATACTCCGAGGGGACTGCCTCACAGCCTCTGACAGGGAGCATATACTCCGAGGGGACTGCCTCACAACCTCTGACAGGGAACATATACTCCGAGGGGACTGCCTCACAACCTCTGACAGGGAGCATATAATCCGAGGGGACTGCCTCACTTCCTCTGACAGGGAACATATACTCCGAGGGGACTGCCTCACAACCTCTGACAGGGAGCATACACTCCGAGAGGACTGCCTCACAACCTCTGACAGGGAGCATATACTCCGAGGGGACTGCCTCACAGCCTCTGACAGGGAGCATATACTCCGAGGGGACTGCCTCACAACCTCTGACAGGGAACATATACTCCGAGGGGACTGCCTCACAACCTCTGACAGGGAGCATATAATCCGAGGGGACTGCCTCACTTCCTCTGACAGGGAACATATACTCCGAGGGGACTGCCTCACAACCTCTGACAGGGAGCATATACTCCGAGGGGACTGCCTCACAACCTCTGACAGGGAGCATACACTCCGAGAGGACTGCCTCACAACCTCTGACAGGGAGCATATACTCCGAGGGGACTGCCTCACAACCTCTGACAGGGAGCATACACTCCGAGAGGACTGCCTCACAACCTCTGACAGGGAGCATACACTCCGAGAGGACTGCCTCACAACCTCTGACAGGAAACATATACTCCGAGGGGACTGCCTCACAACCTCTGACAGGGAGCATATACTCCGAGGGGACTGCCTCACAACCTCTGACAGGGAACATATACTCCGAGGGGACTGCCTCACAACCTCTGACAGGGAACATATACTCCGAGGGGACTGCCTCACAACCTCTGACAGGGAACATACACTCCGAGGGGACTGCCTCACAACCTCTGACAGGGAGCATATACTCCGAGGGGACTGCCTCACAACCTCTGACAGGGAACATATACTCCGAGGGGACTGCCTCACAACCTCTGACAGGGAACATATACTCCGAGGGGACTGCCTCACAACCTCTGACAGGGAACATATACTCCGAGGGGACTGCCTCACAACCTTTGACAGGGAGCATATACTCCGAGGGGACTGCCTCACAACCTCTGACAGGGAACATATACTCCGAGGGGACTGCCTCACAACCTCTGACAGGGAGCATATACTCCGAGGGGACTGCCTCACAACCTCTGACAGGGAACATATACTCCGAGAGGACTGCCTCGCAACCTCTGACAGGGAACATATACTCCGAGGGGACTGCCGCACAACCTCTGACAGGGAACATATACTCTGAGGGGACTGCCTCACAACCTCTGACAGGGAACATATACTCCGAGGGGACTGCCTCACAACCTCTGACAGGGAGCATATACTCCGAGGGGACTGCCTCACAGCCTCTGACAGGGAGCATATACTCAGAGGGGACTGCCTCACAGCCTCTGACAGGGAACATATACTCCGAGGAGACTGCCTCACAACCTCTGACAGGGAGCATATACTCCGAGGGGACTGCCTCGCAACCTCTGACGGGGAACATATACTCCGAGGGGACTGCCTCACAACCTCTGACAGGGAACATATACTCCGAGGGGACTGCCTCACAACCTCTGACAGGGAACATATACTCCGAGGGGACTGCCTCGCAACCTCTGACGGGGAACATATACTCCGAGGGGACTGCCTCGCAACCTCTGACAGGGAACATATACTCCGAGGGGACTGCCTCACAACCTCTGACAGGGAGCATATACTCCGAGGGAATGGCCTCACAGCCTCTGACAGGGAACATAAACTCCGAGGGGACTGCCTCACAACCTCTGGCAGGGAGCATATACTCCGAGGGGACTGCCTCACAACCTCTGACAGGGAGCATATACTCCGAGGGAACTGCCTCACAGCCTCTGACAGGGAACATATACTCCGAGGGGACTGCCTCACAACCTCTGACAGGGAACATATACTCCGATGGGACTGCCTCACAACCTCTGACAGGGAGCATACACTCCGAGGGGACTGCCTCACAACCTCTGACAGGGAGCATATACTCCGAGGGGACTGCCTCACAACCTCTGACAGGGAACATATACTCCGAGGGGACTGCCTCACAACCTCTGACAGGGAACATATACTCCGAGGGGACTGCCTCACAACCTCTGACAGGGAGCATATACTCCGAGGGGACTGCCTCACAACCTCTGACAGGGAGCATATACTCCGAGGGGACTGCTTCGCAACCTCTGACAAGGAACATATACTCCGAGGGGACTGCCTCACAACCTCTGACAGGGAGCATATACTCCGAGGGGACTGCCTCACAACCTCTGACAGGGAGCATATACTCCGAGGGGACTGCCTCACAACGTCTGACAGGGAGCATATACTCCGAGGGGACTGCCTCACAGCCTCTGACAGGGAACATATACTCCGAGGGGACTGCCTCACAACCTCTGACAGGGAGCATATACTCCGAGGGGACTGCCTCACAGCCTCTGACAGGGAACATATACTCCGAGGGGACTGCCTCACAACCTCTGACAGGGGGCATATACTCCGAGGGGACTGCCTCACAACCTCGGACAGGGAACATATACTCCGAGGGGACTGCCTCACAACCTCTGACAGGGAGCATATACTCCGAGGGGACTGCCTCACAACCTCTGACAGGGAGCATATACTCCGAGGGGACTGCCTCACAACCTCTGACAGGGAACATATACTCCGAGGGGACTGCCTCACAACCTCTGACAGGGAACATATACTCCGAGGGGACTGCCTCACAACCTCGGACAGGGAGCATATACTCCGAGGGGACTGCCTCACAACCTCTGACAGGGAACATATGCTCCGAGGGGACTGCCTCACAACCTCTGACAGGGAGCATATACTCCGAGGGGACTGCCTCACAACCTCTGACAGGGAACATATACTCCGAGGGGACTGCCTCACAACCTCTGACAGGGAACATATACTCCGAGGGGACTGCCTCACAACCTCTGACAGGGAACATATACTCCGAGGGGACTGCCACACAACCTCTGACAGGGAACATATACTCCGAGGGGACTGCCTCACAACCTTTGACATGGAGCATATACTCCGAGGGGACTGCCTCACAACCTCTGACAGGGAGCATATACTCCGAGGGGACTGCCTCACAACCTCTGACAGGGAGCATATACTCCGAGGGAACTGCCTCACAACCTCTGACAGGGAGCATATACTCCGAGGGGACTGCCTCACAACCTCTGACAGGGAACATATACTCCGAGGGGACTGCCTCACAACCTCTGACAGGGAACATATACTCCGAGGGGACTGCCTCACAACCTTTGACAGGGAGCATATACTCCGAGGGGACTGCCCCACAACCTCTGACAGGGAACATATGCTCCGAGGGGACTGCCTCACAACCTCTGACAGGGAGCATATACTCCGAGGGGACTGCCTCACAACCTCTGACAGGGAACATATACTCCGAGGGGACTGCCTCGCAACCTCTGACGGGGAACATATACTCCGAGGGGACTGCCTCACAACCTCTGACAGGGAACATATACTCCGAGGGGACTGCCTCACAACCTCTGACAGGGAACATATACTCCGAGGGGACTGCCTCGCAACCTCTGACGGGGAACATATACTCCGAGGGGACTGCCTCGCAACCTCTGACAGGGAACATATACTCCGAGGGGACTGCCTCACAACCTCTGACAGGGAGCATATACTCCGAGGGAATGGCCTCACAGCCTCTGACAGGGAACATAAACTCCGAGGGGACTGCCTCACAACCTCTGGCAGGGAGCATATACTCCGAGGGGACTGCCTCACAACCTCTGACAGGGAGCATATACTCCGAGGGAACTGCCTCACAGCCTCTGACAGGGAACATATACTCCGAGGGGACTGCCTCACAACCTCTGACAGGGAACATATACTCCGATGGGACTGCCTCACAACCTCTGACAGGGAGCATACACTCCGAGGGGACTGCCTCACAACCTCTGACAGGGAGCATATACTCCGAGGGGACTGCCTCACAACCTCTGACAGGGAACATATACTCCGAGGGGACTGCCTCACAACCTCTGACAGGGAACATATACTCCGAGGGGACTGCCTCACAACCTCTGACAGGGAGCATATACTCCGAGGGGACTGCCTCACAACCTCTGACAGGGAGCATATACTCCGAGGGGACTGCTTCGCAACCTCTGACAAGGAACATATACTCCGAGGGGACTGCCTCACAACCTCTGACAGGGAGCATATACTCCGAGGGGACTGCCTCACAACCTCTGACAGGGAGCATATACTCCGAGGGGACTGCCTCACAACGTCTGACAGGGAGCATATACTCCGAGGGGACTGCCTCACAGCCTCTGACAGGGAACATATACTCCGAGGGGACTGCCTCACAACCTCTGACAGGGAGCATATACTCCGAGGGGACTGCCTCACAGCCTCTGACAGGGAACATATACTCCGAGGGGACTGCCTCACAACCTCTGACAGGGGGCATATACTCCGAGGGGACTGCCTCACAACCTCGGACAGGGAACATATACTCCGAGGGGACTGCCTCACAACCTCTGACAGGGAGCATATACTCCGAGGGGACTGCCTCACAACCTCTGACAGGGAGCATATACTCCGAGGGGACTGCCTCACAACCTCTGACAGGGAACATATACTCCGAGGGGACTGCCTCACAACCTCTGACAGGGAACATATACTCCGAGGGGACTGCCTCACAACCTCGGACAGGGAGCATATACTCCGAGGGGACTGCCTCACAACCTCTGACAGGGAACATATGCTCCGAGGGGACTGCCTCACAACCTCTGACAGGGAGCATATACTCCGAGGGGACTGCCTCACAACCTCTGACAGGGAACATATACTCCGAGGGGACTGCCTCACAACCTCTGACAGGGAACATATACTCCGAGGGGACTGCCTCACAACCTCTGACAGGGAACATATACTCCGAGGGGACTGCCACACAACCTCTGACAGGGAACATATACTCCGAGGGGACTGCCTCACAACCTTTGACATGGAGCATATACTCCGAGGGGACTGCCTCACAACCTCTGACAGGGAGCATATACTCCGAGGGGACTGCCTCACAACCTCTGACAGGGAGCATATACTCCGAGGGAACTGCCTCACAACCTCTGACAGGGAGCATATACTCCGAGGGGACTGCCTCACAACCTCTGACAGGGAACATATACTCCGAGGGGACTGCCTCACAACCTCTGACAGGGAACATATACTCCGAGGGGACTGCCTCACAACCTTTGACAGGGAGCATATACTCCGAGGGGACTGCCCCACAACCTCTGACAGGGAACATATGCTCCGAGGGGACTGCCTCACAACCTCTGACAGGGAGCATATACTCCGAGGGGACTGCCTCACAACCTCTGACAGGGAACATATACTCCGAGGGGACTGCCTCACAACCTCTGACAGGGAACATATACTCCGAGGGGACTGCCTCACAACCTCTGACAGGGAACATATACTCCGAGGGGACTGCCACACAACCTCTGACAGGGAACATATACTCCGAGGGGACTGCCTCACAACCTTTGACATGGAGCATATACTCCGAGGGGACTGCCTCACAACCTCTGACAGGGAACATATACTCCGAGGGGACTGCCTCACAACCTCTGACAGGGAGCATATACTCCGAGGGGACTGCCTCACAACCTCTGACAGGGAACATATACTCCGAGAGGACTGCCTCGCAACCTCTGACAGGGAACATATACTCCGAGGGGACTGCCGCACAACCTCTGACAGGGAACATATACTCTGAGGGGACTGCCTCACAACCTCTGACAGGGAACATATACTCCGAGGGGACTGCCTCACAACCTCTGACAGGGAGCATATACTCCGAGGGGACTGCCTCACAACCTCTGACAGGGAGCATATACTCAGAGGGGACTGCCTCACAGCCTCTGACAGGGAACATATACTCCGAGGAGACTGCCTCACAACCTCTGCCAGGGAGCATATACTCCGAGGGGACTGCCTCACAACCTCTGACAGGGAGCATATACTCCGAGGGAACTGCCTCACAGCCTCTGACAGGGAACATATACTCCGAGGGGACTGCCTCACAACCTCTGACAGGGAACATATACTCCGATGGGACTGCCTCACAACCTCTGACAGGGAGCATACACTCCGAGGGGACTGCCTCACAACCTCTGACAGGGAACATATACTCCGAGGGGACTGCCTCACAACCTCTGACAGGGAGCATATACTCCGAGGGGACTGCCTCACAACCTCGGACAGG
The DNA here is from genome assembly GCA_964019135.1 of Arenicola marina. Lineage (NCBI taxonomy): Eukaryota > Metazoa > Annelida > Polychaeta > Arenicolidae > Arenicola > Arenicola marina. The sequence goes on from OZ025250.1 coordinate 40,928,437, forward strand.
GAACATATACTCCGAGGGGACTGCCTCACAACCTCTGACAGGGAGCATATACTCCGAGGGGACTGCCTCACAACCTCTGACAGGGAGCATATACTCCGAGGGGACTGCCTCACAACGTCTGACAGGGAACATATACTCCGAGGGGACTGCCTCACAACCTCTGACAGGGAACATATACTCCGAGGGGACTGCCTCACAACCTTTGACAGGGAGCATATACTCCGAGGGGACTGCCTCACAACCTCTGACAGGGAACATATACTCCGAGGGGACTGCCTCACAACCTCTGACAGGGAGCATATACTCCGAGGGGACTGCCTCACAACCTCTGACAGGGAACATATACTCCGAGGGGACTGCCTCGCAACCTCTGACAGGGAACATATACTCCGAGGGGACTGCCTCACAACCTCTGACAGGGAACATATACTCTGAGGGCACTGCCTCACAACCTCTGACAGGGAACATATACTCCGAGGGGACTGCCTCACAACCTCTGACAGGGAGCATATACTCCGAGGGGACTGCCTCACAACCTCTGACAGGGAGCATATACTCAGAGGGGACTGCCTCACAGCCTCTGACAGGGAACATATACTCCGAGGAGACTGCCTCACAACCTCTGACAGGGAGCATATACTCCGAGGGGACTGCCTCACAACCTCTGACAGGGAACATATACTCCGAGGGGACTGCCTCACAACCTCTGACAGGGAGCATATACTCCGAGGGGACTGCCTCGCAACCTCTGACAGGGAGCATATACTCCGAGGGGACTGCCTCGCAACCTCTGACAGGGAACATATACTCCGAGGGGACTGCCTCACAACCTCTGACAGGGAACATATACTCTGAGGGGACTGCCTCACAATCTCTGACAGGGAACATATACTCCGAGGGGACTGCCTCACAACCTCTGACAGGGAGCATATACTCCGAGGGAATGGCCTCACAGCCTCTGACAGGGAACATAAACTCCGAGGGGACTGCCTCACAACCTCTGGCAGGGAGCATATACTCCGAGGGGACTGCCTCACAACCTCTGACAGGGAGCATATACTCCGAGGGGACTGCCTCACAACCTCTGACAGGGAACATATACTCCGATGGGACTGCCTCACAACCTCTGACAGGGAGCATACACTCCGAGGGGACTGCCTCACAACCTCTGGCAGGGAGCATATACTCCGAGGGGACTGCCTCACAACCTCTGACAGGGAGCATATACTCCGAGGGGACTGCCTCACAACCTCTGACAGGGAGCATATACTCCGAGGGGACTGCCTCACAACCTCTGACAGGGAGCATATACTCCGAGGGGACTGCCTCACAACGTCTGACAGGGAGCATATACTCCGAGGGGACTGCTTCACAACCTCTGACAGGGAACATATACTCCGATGGGACTGCCTCACAACCTCTGACAGGGAACATATACTCCGAGGGGACTGCCTCACAACCTCTGACAGGGAACATATACTCCGAGGGAACTGCCTCGCAACTTGTGACAGGGAGCATATACTCCGAGGTTGCGTCTTAACAACGACTGACAAATATTTCATTGAAAGCCTCCAGAGGTAAGTTAACATATCGGTTTGTCTCATTTGTCCTGATCAGTGCCTAAAATGCCTATTTTTAAAAAAAGGTTCATTAGGCCTAGGCCTACTATGCACCATCAGGTACACCAGTGCACACGGAGTGGCCTAGTCAGGTTTCATTATCCATAATCAACTAGTCTGCCAGGTCATTTCCAGTTCACGGTAAAATGAGAAGCCCATTCTCTAAGAACGGAAATACCCTTTGCCTCCCCCTCCCGGCCCGCCCCTCTAGCAAAAGCGTTTCTTTACGGCCGATCTAAATGTCTTGGTGGTCAGTGTGTGCAGGAGAGGGTTGACCGTGGCGTATGACAAGGTACTCAAAACATGAAGGAGAATCGCAGCCAGCGTGACGTCACTGCCTAGCAACGACACCGTTATCGCTGAGCCAATGCACGTTGTCACGGCCGCTACCAACACGACAGAACGGCCAAAGATCTCGTTGGTATAGCTGCTCTTTCTACCCGCGGCGAGCGAAGAAGCCCGAATTTTGAAGAAGACTTTGACCAACATCACCACAATAGAAAACAATAAACAAAACATCAGTGTCAGCATGGAGTACATTGTTATCAGAAACCAGATTTGTTCCACTTCCTGGTGGATGAACACGAGGCAGAACGAGCCGTATGGATCACCAGTGACGCCTGGGAGCGTTTTGACCACTGTGGCAGTAATGCTAATGGTTAAGGCTATGACCCACCCTGCTAATCCGAGGCCCAACATCAGGCGATCACGAAGTATTTTTTTTCGGAGAGGGAATGCAATAGCAAGAAACCTAAGCAGTGTTATCAGACCTAAAAAATAAGCTGACGCAAAAAGTCCGGTGGTATAAAGCACGCGTAAAGCAGTGCACATGTAACTGGGAGCCCAAGTAAAAGTGTAAGAAAACAGTTGCTGTTGCCACCAGGAGTCTAGGCCACTCATTGCCATACCGTACAGCCCGAGCATGGAGTCGGCCAGAGATAGCTGCACTAGAAACAACTTAACGGATTGCCTAGCATGTATGTAATTCCACGCGAGGCACACGAGTGACTCTGCAACTATCAACGCCGAGAGACAACCAAACGTTGACCTTGTTATCATGTTGGACAAGGCTGGCGTGCAGGGCGAGTCTTCATGAGGGGCAAGACAATTCGAAACTCTCATGAAACAACACAATACAAAGGAATCTGCTATTAGACTTATCGAGGATTGAAGAGACCAATCCTGGTGGGCTATTTCAGCCAGGTCCGTCTCGGCAAACATATTTCCCCTGATATCTAGACTTTCGAGATGGTTCAGGCTACAACAAAACATAAGAGGCCTTAAGGATATAAGTCGATTGTGCGAAATGTTTAATACTCGCAGTCCGTATAACCCCGCAAAGGCATTATCTCCAACTGCCTGAATACCTAGATTGGCAAGATTTAGATATGCCAATCTTCGGAGTCCACGAAAGGTCCCACCAGCTAGATAAATTATCGGATTTCTCTCAATACTCAGAGTTAAGAGCCTCTCCATACCATTAAACATATTTTCGGAAAAGAAAGAAATATTATTATCATCCAAATTCAAGAGTATTAAGTTTTCAAGCGGTCGAAAAACAGGATATTCAACTCGTGTCAGGCCCGTCATGGAAAGGTCAAGGACAAGTAGCAACGAGTACGTCTCGAACACATTTCCAGATAAAAGATCAAGCAAACTAATAATTTTAAGACTTCTAATATTGATTCCCGCACTTGGTATACCTTTACTTGGGTTGGAGCAGACATGAGTTTGTTTCAACAGAGTACAGCCTTTAGGCAGCCTTCTGTCTGCACAAAGCATTTCATCTTCTCCTGACTGACGGCAGTGCAGCTGACCATCGCATACGTAATTTTGGTGCACGCAGATCTTCTCTGCAGAACATTTTAGAAACCCCGGGCATGTGAGCGCCTCACATTGTATCTCGTCATAGCCCCCGGGACAGTCCTGGCGTCCGTCACACACCTTGTGAAGGGGAATACAGTAGGAGTTCGGACACTTCACTGACCCTAAACAAGGAGACCAGGAAGAACAGTTGGCAAGATGACCACCTCTCCTACAAGGCACCAGATGCCCGAATCGATCATGATCAAAGAGACAATGCTTGGACGGGGAATAACAGACATCTGTCCCAGGCATGCAAGACAGCATGCTGCGATTAAGACACTGGTCCTGCATGACATCGTATTCAAGCAACTTCCTTCGTTCTATCCAAGTCAATAGTTTACTTTCATCTTCATCCGAAGCACAGTCGGGATACAAGTCATTTATGGCTGTGAAGGAAATTTGTTCTCCCGTCCTACATGTGTGGTAATTGGAGGACGACTGACATCCGCGCTCCTCATCACTACCGTCGAAGCAATCTTCCGATAGGTCACACCGTAGGTCTCCATCAATGCATTGATTGTTGCGACACCGAAACTCCCCGTCTGCGCAAGTCGGAAAATGACAGCCTGTTTCATCAGACGAATCAGAACAGTCGGCCATATAATTGCAGACTTTATATAAAGGTATACATCCTCCGATGCGACACTGGAAGTAGTTATAGGCATTGCAAATACACTCCGGTTCACTGCACCCGTGAAAACAGTCCGTTGGTAGCCCGGCTTGAGTTGAACAAATATAGTCGCACTCTCTCTCATCACTAGCGTCGGGACAATCTAAAGTGCCATCGCACCACCTGGAACTGAATACACAGCTTCCATCGCCGCATGCTCTCCACATAACATGTACGTCATGGCATGCACGATTGGTAGGGACAACCTCTCGCGAACACGTGACGAAATCCGTCGTCATGAAAGTGTTTTCGATAGACTGAGAGACAACCGATTGGTCCGCTGTGCCCCGCGCCCGTGAGAGACTAGGTCGCACCCATAATGACAACACATAGCTGAGATCACTCAGTGGCTTTTGTTGGCTTCCACGTGTCGGGAGCTGCTCACCAAACTTTGCGCAGTTGTGGTGGGTAGCTGAGTCGTTCATACACGATCGACATCGCATAACGCGAAAACAGCCCGTGTCCAGCGGTACAAAGTCGTTGCCACAAGACTTGTTCAAGCCGGTGACGTCTATGGCATTGCCCATATTTAGTGATGTATTTTGACAGATGTATGCACTGCGTGGGAAGCTAACGTTACACGGCAGGGACAGCCACTGCATTGGCAAGGCCGAGGGGCCCACATAGAGGACGGCTACACAGTCGTGGCCATCGGTAGGGCGAGGGTGTATTTGATGAGATGATTCTTCAATAGCAACATTTGGAAACATAGACTTGGTCTGTGAGGGGTTTGAAAAGTCCTTGACCATCGTTGTTGGTATGATGCCGTGGTAGTTCGGTATGTTCCAGTTACTCCAGCCGACAGGGGCAGCATCACTCCGATAAAAATCTCCGTGCATCTGAAACATACTACACTTGTTCAACCATTTGAGTCGCATGAACCACTTGGATTTACGCATAGCAGTCAAGCAACAAATGCATCGTATACCAACATAAACTAATCTGGCACTGTTCAAAGACTATGAATCGATAAACTCTCTTACGATTTCGCTACTTAGATCAATTACAAACTTAACCGGAGAAAAAACTCTTTAAGTACTATTATGAAAAAACTAGTGTGATACACATACCTGTCTCTTTGCATCTATGAATATGAGAGTGTAGCCATTGGCTAACTTTGTCTCGTTCCAGTGTTGATGGATGCGCTCGCGGGTCAAGGTATCTTCGCGTGCATCTCTCAGCTGTAGCAGATGCTCCCCGGCCGCGTAGCAACGCGATGCAGCGCTCTGCCAGGAATATGGTCCTTCATCATTCTTAGACAAAACCATAGTTTTATAACCATAAAACATAGTTGTCATCCGGCTGCATATTGCCTTGTCTACGACATCGAACTTTACCGTCACCGTACATTGGTGAGAATGATCTGGCTCAACCGCCCGCTCGATCAGATCTATCCACAATTTTAAGGGGATCTTTGAACCCATGTGCACCCTTAGATCGAGAACTACCACTTCCGGCCATACCAAGCCATGACCACTTTCAAACAAAATCATCGATGTATTTATCATGTTCCGGCATGACGCATCTTGTTGAAGAGTTAGGATAACCTCTTGCGGACAACTAGATAGATGTGTAGTTCCTACGAATTTGCCAAAGTCATAGCTCATGTAAATTATGTTGTAAACCCCAGACCGGGCAAGATAAATTATGGCGCACTCAGTGGCAATTAGGCTCGTCTCATAGTGTGTTATATTAGTTTCTATGCATCTTATGTAAGTCAAATCCATTGAAAATGCGGTAGTGGGGATGATGTCTGTGGCGAAGTATTTTAGGTCTGCGCGACCTTCCACCGTGAATGAGGTGTTCTCCCTGACCTTAGACATCAACACATCATTGACCATAATGCTTTCTTGGCATGACGAACACAGCTGCGTGCCTTCAATATCCACATAGAAAGAAGACATAACGGCCGTGTACACCGACGTGGAGTTCGTTTTATCCCGTTCAAAATAGATATTGCATATCGGATAGGGCAGCGCTTCTGACTCGGGGAACTGTTGCAACTTCACTACCATGTCGACGTTGACCTCTAGGACTACATTTCTCTCAAAGACATTTTTAGCAACTTCATGTGTGACAAAAAGGGCACTGCTCTCCCACTGTATGAAAAGAACGCGCTCTATATATGAGCACGGTTGCAGGATAGACACCACTCCCGCCACCCGTGTTAATGTGGCCGCCAGAGTCGCCGCCGACGCGCCATACGCATAGAACCATATATGCATGGCCTGAGTCTGAGTCGCTGTGATGGTTCTCATCGGCGTGCTGCTCAGAACCTTTACTGCACGAGAACCACAAAACGGTCCTAAATGGTTCCGCCGTCCGTCATAGTCCTCGTAGCCGCTCATCTCTATGTAAAGCCCTCCATACTGGCAATCGCTAGTCTCAGGTGCGTGTAATTGCAACGTGTTCAGGTGAAGCTGAACCGAAGTAGTCGGATTATTTGGACGCATGGACCACACGCACATGAGATAAGGGATATGAATGCGCCCGGTAATGGTATCAGAGTTTGACGCCTGTATATGTCCTACGTTGCTGTTAGGGTCAACAAACTCCCCACACGATGATTTCGTTATTAGGAGAGTATTGCTGACCTCATAGTACGCCGCCAGCGCAGGGCCACTCAATAAGCCAAGTCTTACATGAACTAGCAGCTGAAAGCCATAGGACATGAACAACATCGCACCGGCGTGTGTCAGGCGGGCATTGGGGTTGTCATCCGGTCCATTGTACACCACGACATGTTCCATGTCTTTAGTATACCGATCTTCTAAACGGAAAACAAGCCATAGTGAATGCCTGACATGGGTTCTAATTAACCACGTTGCTAATATATCAGGGATTGCAACTGAACCAAAAGCATGGGACGCAAATTTGACGATGCCGTGTTTTTTTCCTTGCGACACAAACCATCTACCTTCCCTTAGGTTTTGTGAGACATGGTACACCATTCTGAACTCGTGACCATTGCGAGATCCAAGCGATGTCTCCACGATCAGACTGGACTCATCGGTCAGTACGCTCCACGGCCTCCTCTCGCCGCAGAAACGACCAAGTACATTGCGAAATTCCTCGTGGCTTATTTCTGTCAACGTGACGAAGTCTCCGGTGCACTTTTCTCCGGTACTGGCGAGGTTGAAGGCCACAAATGTGACATTTAATGTCATTTTGACAACGTGCAACGACCACGATTGTTCTATTCTCCGATTGGACGGAGGACATAGTAGATGGTCGCTATGAAGCAAAGTCGTTTCATCTTCCGTGCGTACCAAAACGTGGCCCACCGGGCTACCAGGTTTCGTATAATTGGAAACGTGTCCTCCTGACATTAATGTAGAAACTAGCAGTTCGCTTGTTGGCAGAAATATTGCATCACGCACAGTATGAACACACTGATAGGCCATCTGTAGGACTTCCTTTAAGCTGAAAAGGCGCCTAATCATCTTCTCGGAGATAGCCTGGATGCAAACATGCAAAAGACTGCGTATATATCGGCTCGCGAATCCGTGCACCTCTTGGCGTTCGCCGTGGCAGGAAATATCGTGATAGGTGGCAGTACCCTTTCCAAAGTCTGCCGCTAACAGACATTGGCCCCGGTCCGTTGGTTCTATCACCGGACCTGAAGATAAAGTCAACCGACCTACAATCTGACGTATACATTTCGGGTTTAATGTTATATATTGAGCAGGCATGTCTCATGTATAAAAGTTTGCAGGGGTTCAACTGGATAGTAAGATGCTGTGAAAAAACACCTACAATATATTAAAGGCAAGTAATTACTCAGACTAAGAAAGTGTTAACTAATAATATATTGTGTAGCCTATATTTTTCCTTGGTTTATCCGTATCTTTCGCAGGCATATGAAGTTTGGGGCGCGACAGGTCAGTGCTATCTGCAGCCATCTTTTTGCAGAACAAATACAAGTATTCTCACAGGGAAAATCTGTTTAAAGACATTATATTGCACTTTTAACGAAATTTTTTGGAATATATTGTTGTTAATGTATATTAATGCTTTAGCATCAAAAAGGACCTATTCAATCTTTATTTGTTACGAGGTCTAGTATCCACAGTTATAATACTAAAGGAGCGAAGCTATTGCATATGCCAGAACTGATCATTTCCGCAAATCCATAAGTTAGATAGTATATTAGCACGTTTGCTTACAAACAGGGTTGTTGCATGCAGTGCTCTTGATGTCGCATGTACGAGCCTTGAACACCGTGTCAGCATAACACACCACACGCAGCGTCCTCTCGACGCCGCAGGTCTGCTTGCACCTAGAATACACTCGGCGCGTCTCTAGCATAAAGAACATAATCAATAAACATCAGATTCAATAGCTTCAATAGCGGGTATTCAACCAAAATAATAATTTGATCATAAATGAATACCTTCATACAGACATATTGTCGCTGTCGCGTGGGCCCCACAAAAACCATAGCATTTCTTCAGACAAGTACTATGATAGTCATTATGCACTTATCCATTTTTTTTACCCAGAGTTGATTCTATGGCGCAGATATAGGCCCGGCCCCACACGCAATGAGCCCCGCCTTAACACGCCTAGGCAAAGACGCGGCTTGAGGCGAGGGTAGTGATGGATCATGCGTTACAAACCAAAGCATTATAATTAAATGGCGGGTTTTTGATTTGAAAAAAAGAGGGTATGGAGATGGGAGGGTGGGAGTGTGGAACATTCACTTTGAGTGAATGATGTCTCGAAAGAAAGTGAGTCCACTTTAAGTAGGGTGAATTATGTTGTATATATCTCCGATAATATATGGAGGATACTGGTATTTCATCGATTTCAAAGGCTTTGCCATTATCAAACATCACACTAGAACATTTATCGGAAGCAGGCCATAACATAGCTCTCCATCTGCGCCCGCACTTGGACCCACAAATTGAAAATTGAAATTGAATTGAAATTGAAAATCGAGGTGTTAGTGTTCGGTCAAAAAAGATATAATTTGTTTACTTACGAGTAAGTGGATGAGTTGCCGAGGTGCATTCGCCTGTCCTTGCTTCGAAGCAGCAGCCGGCGCTGCGGCATTCTGCTGCCGGAATCCCTGGATACCCACATGGTACGTATCCGGGCTTGCCACACAGAACATCTGTCGGCCAATCAGAACACACACTTGGCACACTTGGTCCATCTGTTTACCCTACTATATACATAGTCCATATATAGAGCTAGTCTAACACAAATCAGAAAACACAAGCCGGGGGGTAGGGAGGCCGGGGGGGGGCAGTGGGGCGGGGGGGAATGGGGGGGGGGCGTGAACATTGTGGAAAGATATTTAACTTAAGAAATAATGTCAGTGACATAGGTAAAACCTATGTTGGGTGAGCGCAACTTTGTTTCCATTCACGGACGCAACACGTACAATAAGGGGAATTAACTTTTGTTAGCTCCCAGCCCATATTTCGACTTGGGAGGCCAATGTTCATATTAAATGAGATGACTGAGCTCGCCATGGCCATAAACAGCGACTATCCCCTGGCAGCCTCGTGATGACCACTACTGGTTAGAGGGCGGCCCGCGGCCAGCCACGCGCTGGCCCCAGATACTGGTTAAAGGGCGGCCCGCCACCCGCGGCCAGCCTCGCTCTGGCCCCAGATACTGGTTAGAGGGCGGCCTGTCACCCGCGGCCAGCCTCGCGCTGGCCCAAGATACTGGTTAAAGGGCGACCCGCCACCCGCGGCCAGCCTCGCGCTGGCCCCACATACTGGTTAGAGGGCGGCCCGTCACCCGCGGCCAGCCTCACGCTGGCCCCAGATACTGGTTAGAGGGCAGCCCGCCACCCGCGGCCAGCCTCACGCTGGCCCCAGATACTGGTTAGAGGGCGGCCCGTCACCCGCGGCGAGCCCCACGCTGGCCCCACATACTGGTTAGAGGGCAGCCCGCCACCCGCGGCCAGCCTCGCGCTGGCCCCAGATACTGGTTAGAGGGCGGCCGGCCACCCGCGGCCAGCCTCGCGCTGGCCCCAGATACTAGTTAGAGGGCGGCCCGCCACCCGCGGCCAGCCTCGCGCTGGCCCCAGATACTGGTTAGAGGGCGGCCCGCCACCCGCGGCCAGCCTCGCGCTGGCCCCAGATACTGGTTAGAGGGCGGCCCGCCACCCGCGGCCAGCCTCGCGCTGGCCCCAGATACTGGTTAGAGGGCGGCCCGCCACCCGCGGCCAGCCTCGCGTTGGCCCCAGATACCAGTTAGAGGGCGGCCCGCCACCCGCGGCCAGCCTTGCGCTGGCCCCAGATACTGGTTAGATGGCGGCCTGCCACCCGCGGCCAGCCTCGCTCTGGCCCCAAATACTGGTTAGAGGGCGGTCTGTCACAAGCGGCCAGCCTCGCTCTTGCCCCAGATTTTGGTTAGAGGGCGGCCCGCCACCCGCGGCCAGCCTCACGCTGGCCTTAGATACTGGTTAGAGGGCGGCCCGCCACCCGCGGCCAGCCTCACGCTGGCCCCAGATACTGGTTAGAGGGCGGTCCGCCACCCGCGGCCAGCCTCGCGCTGGCCCCAGATACTGGTTAGAGGGCGGCCCGCCATCCGCGGCCAGCCTCGGGCTGACCAAAGATACTGGTTAGAGGGCGGCCCGCCACCCGCGGCCAGCGTCGCTCTGGCCCCAGATACTGGTTAGAGGGCGGCCCGCCATCCGCGGCCAGCCTCGGGCTGACCAAAGATACTGGTTAGAGGGCGGCCCGCCACCCGCGGCCAGCGTCGCTCTGGCCCCAGATACTGGTTAGAAGGCGGCCCGCCACCCGTGGCCAACCTCGCTCTGGCCCCAGATACTGGTTAGAGGGCGGCCCGTCACCCGCGGTCAGCCTGGCGCTGGCCCCAGATACTGGTTAGAGGGCGGCCCGTCACCCACGGCCAGCCTCGCGCTGGCCCCAGATAATGGTCAAAGGGCGGGCCGCCACCCGCGGCCAGCCTCGCTCTGGCTCCAGATACTGGTTAGAGGGCGGCCCGTCACCCGCCGCCAGCCTGGCGCTGGCCCCAGATACTGGTTAGAGGGCGGCCCGTCACTCGCGGCCAGCCTCGTTCTGCTCCCAGATACTGGTCAAAGGGCGGCCCGCCACCCGGGGCCAGCCTCACGCTGGCCCCAGATACTGGTTAGAAGGCGGCCTGTCACCCGCGGCCAGCCTCGGGCTGGCCCCAGATACTGGTTAGAGGGCGGTCCGTCACCCGCGGCCAGCCTCGCTCTGGCCCCAGATACTGGTTGGAGGACGGCCCGTCACCCGCGGCCAGCCTCGCTCTGGCCCCAGATACTGGTTAGAGGGCGGCCCGTCACCCGCGGCCAGCCTGGCGCTGGCCCCAGATACTGGTTAGAGGGCGGCCCGTCACCCGCGGCCAGCCAGGTGCTGGCCCCAGATACTGGTTAGAGGGCGGCCCGTCACCCACGGCCAGCCTCGCGCTGGCCCCAGATAATGGTCAAAGGGCGGCCCGCCACCCGCGGCCAGCCTCGCGCTGGCCCCAGATACTGGTTAGAAGGCGGCCCGCCACCCGCGGCTAGCCTCGCTCTGGTCCCAGATACTGGTCAAAGGGCGGCCCGCCACCCGCGGCCAGCCTCGCTCTGGTCCCAGATACTGGTCAAAGGGCGGCCCGCCACCCGCGGCCAGCCTCACGCTGGCCCCAGATACTGGTTAGAGGGCGGCTCCCCAACCGCGGCCAGCCCCGCGCTGGCCCCAGATGCTAGTTAGAGGGCGGCCCGTCACCCGCGGCCAGCCTCACGCTGGCCCCAGATACTGGTTAGAGGGCGGCTCCCCAACCGCGGCCAGCCCCGCGCTGGCCCCAGATGCTAGTTAGAGGGCGGCCCGTCACCCGCGGCCAGCCTCACGCTGCCCCAGAGGCTGGTTAGAGGGCGGCCCGCCACCCGCAGCCAGCCTCGCTCTGGCCCCAGAGGCTGGTTAGAGGGCGGCCCGTCACTGGCGGCAAGCCTCGTTCTGTTCCCACATACTGGTCAAAGGGCGGCCCGCCACCCGCGGCCAGCCTCGCTCTGGTCCCAGATACTGGTTAGAGGGCCGCCCGCCACCCGCGGATAGCCTCACGCCGGCCCCAGATACTGGTTAGAGGGCGCCCCGTCACCCGCGGCCAGCCTCGCGTTGGCCCCAGATACTGGTTAGAGGGCGGCCCGTCACCCGCGGCCACCCTCACGTTGGCCCCAGATACCAGTTAGAGGGCGGCCCGCCACCCGCGGCCAGCCTCGCTCTGGTCCCAGATACTGGTTAGAGGGCGGCCCGCCACCCGCGGCCAGCCTCACGCTGGCCCCAGATACTGGTTAGAGGGCGGCTCATCAACCGCGGCCAGCCCCGCGCTGGCCTCAGATACTAGTTAGAGGGCGGCCCGTCACCCGCGGCCAGCCTCACGCTGGCCCCAGGTACTGGTTAGAGGGCGGCCCGCCACCCGCGGCCAGCCTCGCTCTGGCCCCAGAGGCTGGTTAGAGGGCGGCCCGTCACCCGCGGCCAGCCTCACGCTGGCCCCAGTTACTGGTTAGAAGGCGGCCCGCCACCCGCGGCCAGCCACGGGCTGGCCCCAGATACTGGTTAGAGGGCGGCCCGTCACCCGCGGCCAGCCTGGCGCTGGCCCCAGATACTGGTTAGAGGGCGGCCCGTCACCCACGGCCAGCCTCGCGCTGGCCCCAGATAATGGTCAAAGGGCGGCCCGCCACCCGCGGCCAGCCTCGCGCTGGCCCCAGATACTGGTTAGAAGGCGGCCCGCCACCCGCGGCCAGCCTCGCTCTGGCCCCAGATACTGGTTAGAGGGCGGCCCGTCACCCGCGGCCAGCCTCGCTCTGGTCCCAGATACTGGTTAGAGGACGGCCCGTCACCCGCGGCCGGCCTCGCTCTGGCCCCAGATACTGGTTAGAGGGCGGCCCGTCACCCGCCGCCAGCCTGGCGCTGGCCCCAGTTACTGGTTAGAGGGCGGCCCGTCACTCGCGGCCAGCCTCGTTCTGGTCCCAGATACTGGTCAAAGGGCGGCCCGCCACCCGGGGCCAGCCTCACGCTGGCCCCAGATACTGGTTAGAAGGCGGCCTGTCACCCGCGGCCAGCCTCACGCTGGCCCTAGAGGCTGGTTAGAGGGCGGCCCGCCACCCGCGGCCAGCCTCGCTCTGGCCCCAGAGGCTGGTTAGAGGGCGGCCCGTCACTGGCGGCAAGCCTCGTTCTGTTCCCACATACTGGTCAAAGGGCGGCCCGCCACCCGCGGCCAGCCTCGCTCTGGTCCCAGATACTGGTTAGAGGGCGGCCCGCCACCCGCGGATAGCCTCACGCTGGCCCCAGATACTGGTTAGAGGGCGCCCCGTCACCCGCGGCCAGCCTCGCGTTGGCCCCAGATACTGGTTAGAGGGCGGCCCGTCACCCGCGGCCACCCTCACGTTGGCCCCAGATACCAGTTAGAGGGCGGCCCGCCACCCGCGGCCAGCCTCGCTCTGGTCCCAGATACTGGTTAGAGGGCGGCCCGCCACCCGCGGCCAGCCTCACGCTGGCCCCAGATACTGGTTAGAGGGCGGCTCCCCAACCGCGGCCAGCCCCGCGCTGGCCTCAGATACTAGTTAGAGGGCGGCCCGTCACCCGCGGCCAGCCTCACGCTGGCAGCAGGTACTGGTTAGAAGGCGGCCTGTCACCCGCGGCCAGCCTCGGGCTGGCCCCAGATACTGGTTAGAGGGCGGCCCGCCACCCGCGGCCAGCCTCGCGCTGGCCCCAGATACTGGTTAGAGGACGGCCCGTCACCCGCGGCCAGCCTAGCGCTGGCCCCAGATACTGGTTAGAGGGCGGCCCGTCACCCACGGCCAGCCTCGCGCTGGCCCCAGATAATGGTCAAAAGGCGGCCCGCCACCCGCGGCCAGCCTCGCGCTGGCCCCAGATACTGGTTAGAAGGCGGCCCGCCACCCGCGGCCAGCCTCGCTCTGGCCCCAGATACTGGTTAGAGGGCGGCCCGTCACCCGCGGCCAGCCTCGCTCTGGTCCCAGATACTGGTTAGAGGACGGCCCGTCACCCGCGGCCAGCCTCGCTCTGGCCCCAGATACTGGTTAGAGGGCGGCCCGTCACCCGCCGCCAGCCTGGCGCTGGCCCCAGATACTGGTTAGAGGGCGGCCCGTCACTCGCGGCCAGCCTCGTTCTGGTCCCAGATACTGGTCAAAGGGCGGCCCGCCACCCGGGGCCAGCCTCGGGCTGGCCCCAGATACTGGTTAGAGGGCGGTCCGTCACCCGCGGCCAGCCTCGGGCTGGCCCCAGATACTGGTTAGAGGGCGGTCCGTCACCCGCGGCCAGCCTCGCTCTGGCCCCAGATACTGGTTGGAGGACGGCCCGTCACCCGCGGCCAGCCTCGCTCTGGCCCCAGATACTGGTTAGAGGGCGGCCCGCCACCCGCGGCCAGCCTCACGCTGGCCCCAGATACTGGTTAGAGGGCGGCCCGTCACCCGCGGCCAGCCTCACGCTGGCCCCAGATACTGGTTAGAGGGCGGCCCGCCCCCCGCGGCCAGCCTCGCGCTGCCTCCAGATACTGGTTAGAGGGCGGCTCCCCAACCGCGGTGAGCCCCGCGCTGGCCCCAGATGCTGGTTAGAGGGCGGCCCGTCACCCGCGGCCAGCCTCGCTCTGGTCCCAGATACTGGTCAAAGGGCGGCCCGCCACCCGCGGCCAGCCTCGCGCTGGCCCCAGGTACTCGTCAAAGGGCGGCCCGCCACCCGCGGCCAGCCTCACGCTGGCCCCAGATACTGGTTAGAGGACGGTCTGTCCCCCGCGGCCAGCCTCGCTCTGGCCCCAGATGCTGGTTAGAGGGCGGCCCGTCACCCGCGGCCAGCCTGGCGCTGGCCCCAGATACTGGTTAGAGGGCGGCCCGCCACCCGCGGCCAGCCTCGCTCTGGCTCCAGATACTGGTTAGAGGGCGGCCCGCCACCACGGCCAGCCTCGCGCTGGCCCCAGATACTGGTTAGAGGGCGGCCCGCCACCCACGGCCAGCCTCGCGCTGGCTCCAGATACTGGTTGGAGGGCGGCCCGCCACCCGCGGCCAGCCTCGCGCTGCCTCCAGATACTGGTTAGAGGGTGGCTCCCCAACCGCGGCCAGCCCCGCGCTGGCCCCAGATGCTGGTTAGAGGACGGCCCGTCACCCGCGGCCAGCCTCGCTCTGGTCCCAGATAATGGTCAAAGGGCGGCCCGCCACCCGCGGCCAGCCTCGCGCTGGCCCCAGATACTCGTCAAAAGGCGGCCCGCCACCCGCGGCCAGCCTCACGCTGGCCCCAGATACTGGTTAGAGGACGGTCTGTCCCCCGCGGCCAGCCTCGCTCTGGCCCCAGATGCTGGTTAGAGGGCGGCCCGTAACCCGCGGCCAGCCTGGCGCTGGCCCCAGATACTGGTTAGAGGGCGGCCCGCCACCCGCGGCCAGCCTCGCTCTGGCTCCAGATACTGGTTAGAGGGCGGCCCGCCACCACGGCCAGCCTCGCGCTGGCCCCAGATACTGGTTAGAGGGCGGCCCGCCACCCACGGCCAGCCTCGCGCTGGCTCCAGATACTGGTTAGAGGGCGGCCCGCCACCCGCGGCCAGCCTTGCGCTGGCCCCAGATACTGGTTAGAGGGCGGTCTGTCACCCGCGGCCAGCCTCGCTCTGGCCCCAGATGCTGGTTAGAGGGCGACCCGCCACCCGCGGCCAGCCTCGCGCTGGTCCCAGATACTGGTTAGAGGGCGGCCCGCCACCCGCGGCCAGCCTCGCGCTGCCCCCAGATACTGGTTAGAGGGCGGCCCGCCACCCGCGGCCAGCTTCGCGATGGCCCCAGATACTGGTTAGAGGGCGGCCCGCCACCCGCGGCCAGCCTCGCGCTGGCCCCAGATACTGGTTAGAGGGCGGCCCGCCACCCGCGGCCAGCCTTGCGCTGGCCCCAGATACTGGTTAGAGGGCGGTCTGTCACCCGCGGCCAGCCTCGCTCTGGCCCCAGATGCTGCTTAGAGGGCGGCCCGCCACCCGCGGCCAGCCTCGCGCTGGTCCCAGATACTGGTTAGAGGGCGGCCCGCCACCCGAGGCCAGCCTCGCGCTGGCCCCAGATACTGGTTAGAGGGCGGCCCGCCACCCGCGGCCAGCCTCGCGCTGGCCCCAGATACTGGTTAGAGGGCGGCCCGCCACCCGCGGCCAGCTTTGCGATGGCCCCAGATACTGGTTAGAGGGCGGCCCGCCACCCGCGGCCAGCCTCGCGCTGGCCCCAGATACTGGTTAGAGGGCGGCCCGCCACCCGCGGCCAGCCTCGCGCTGGCCCCAGATACTGGTTAGAGGGCGGCCAGACACCCGCGGCCGGCCTCACGCTGGCCCCAGATTCTGGTTAGAGGGCGGCCCGCCACCCGCGGCCAGCCTTGCGCTGGCCCCAGATACTGGTTAGAGGGCGGCCTGCCACCCGCGGCCAGCCTCGCTCTGGCCCCAAATACTGGTTAGAGGGCGGTCTGTCACAAGCGGCCCGCCTCGCTCTTGCCCCAGATTTTGGTTAGAGGGCGGCCCGCCACCCGCGGCCAGCCTCACGCTGGCCTTAGATACTGGTTAGAGGGCGGCCCGCCACCCGCGGCCAGCCTCGCTCTGGCTCCAGATACCGGTTAGAGGGCGGCCCGCCACCCACGGCCAGCCTCGCGCTGGCCCCAGATACTGGTTAGAGGGCGGTCTGTCACCCGCGGCCAGCCTTGCGCTGGCCCCAGATACTGGTTAGAGGGCGGCCTGCCACCCGCGGCCAGCCTCGCTCTGGCCCCAAATACTGGTTAGAGGGCGGTCTGTCACAAACGGCCAGCCTCGCTCTTGCCCCAGATTTTGGTTAGAGGGCGGCCC
Source organism: Arenicola marina (assembly GCA_964019135.1). Classification (NCBI taxonomy): domain Eukaryota; kingdom Metazoa; phylum Annelida; class Polychaeta; family Arenicolidae; genus Arenicola; species Arenicola marina. Next base: position 40,945,387 of record OZ025250.1, read on the forward strand.
GCCACCCGCGGCCAGCCTCACGCTGGCCTTAGATACTGGTTAGAGAGCGGCCCGCCACGCGCGGCCAACCTCGCGCTGGCCCCAGATACTGGTTAGAAGGCGGCCCGCCATCCGCGGCCAGCCTCACGCTGGCCCCAGATACTGGTTAGAGGGCGGTCTGTCACCCGCGGCCAGCCTTGCGCTGGCCCCAGATACTGGTTAGAGGGCGGTCTGTCACCCGCGGCCAGCCTCGCTCTGTCCCCAGATGCTGGTTAGAGGGCGCCACCCGCGGCCAGCGTCGCTCTGGCCCCAGATACTGGTTAGAGGGCGACCCGCCACCCGCGGCCAGCGTCGCTCTGGCCCCAGATACTGGTTAGAAGGCGGCCCGCCACCCGTGGCCAGCCTCGCTCTGGCCCCAGATACTGGTTAGAGGGCGGCCCGTCACCCGCGGCCAGCCTGGCGCTGGCCCCAGATACTGGTAAGAGGGCGGCCCGTCACCCACGGCCAGCCTCGCGCTGGCCCCAGATAATGGTCAAAGGGCGGCCCGCCACCCGCGGCCAGCCTCGCACTGGCCCCAGGTACTGGTTAGAGGGCGGCCCGCCACCCGCGGCCAGCCTCACGCTGGCCCCAGGTACTGGTTAGAGGGCGGCCCGTCACCCGCGGCCAGCCTCGCTCTGGTCCCAGATACTGGTCAAAGGGCGGCCCGCCACCCGCGGCCAGCCTCACGCTGGCCCCAGATACTGGTTAGAGGGCGGCCCGTCACCCGCGGCCAGCCTCGGGCTGGCCCCAGATACTGGTTAGAGGGCGGCCAGCCACCCGCGGCCAGCCTCACGCTGGCCCCAGATACTGGTTAGAGGGCGGCTCCCCAACCGCGGCGAGCCCCGCGCCGGCCCCAGATGCTAGTTAGAGGGCGGCCCGTCACCCGCGGCCAGCTTCGCGATGGCCCCAGATACTGGTTAGAGGGCGGCCCGCCACCCGCGGCCAGCCTTGCGCTGGCCCCAGATACTGGTTAGAGGGCGGTCTGTCACCCGCGGCCAGCCTCGCTCTGGCCCCAGATGCTGCTTAGAGGGCGGCCCGCCACCCGCGGCCAGCCTCGCGCTGGTCCCAGATACTGGTTAGAGGGCGGCCCGCCACCCGAGGCCAGCCTCGCGCTGGCCCCAGATACTGGTTAGAGGGCGGCCCGCCACCCGCGGCCAGCCTCGCGCTGGCCCCAGATACTGGTTAGAGGGCGGCCCGCCACCCGCGGCCAGCTTTGCGATGGCCCCAGATACTGGTTAGAGGGCGGCCCGCCACCCGCGGCCAGCCTCGCGCTGGCCCCAGATACTGGTTAGAGGGCGGCCCGCCACCCGCGGCCAGCCTCGCGCTGGCCCCAGATACTGGTTAGAGGGCGGCCAGACCCCCGCGGCCGGCCTCACGCTGGCCCCAGATTCTGGTTAGAGGGCGGCCCGCCACCCGCGGCCAGCCTTGCGCTGGCCCCAGATACTGGTTAGAGGGCGGCCTGCCACCCGCGGCCAGCCTCGCTCTGGCCCCAAATACTGGTTAGAGGGCGGTCTGTCACAAGCGGCCCGCCTCGCTCTTGCCCCAGATTTTGGTTAGAGGGCGGCCCGCCACCCGCGGCCAGCCTCACGCTGGCCTTAGATACTGGTTAGAGGGCGGCCCGCCACCCGCGGCCAGCCTCGCTCTGGCTCCAGATACCGGTTAGAGGGCGGCCCGCCACCCACGGCCAGCCTCGCGCTGGCCCCAGATACTGGTTAGAGGGCGGTCTGTCACCCGCGGCCAGCCTTGCGCTGGCCCCAGATACTGGTTAGAGGGCGGCCTGCCACCCGCGGCCAGCCTCGCTCTGGCCCCAAATACTGGTTAGAGGGCGGTCTGTCACAAACGGCCAGCCTCGCTCTTGCCCCAGATTTTGGTTAGAGGGCGGCCCGCCACCCGCGGCCAGCCTCACGCTGGCCTTAGATACTGGTTAGAGAGCGGCCCGCCACGCGCGGCCAACCTCGCGCTGGCCCCAGATACTGGTTAGAAGGCGGCCCGCCATCCGCGGCCAGCCTCACGCTGGCCCCAGATACTGGTTAGAGGGCGGTCTGTCACCCGCGGCCAGCCTTGCGCTGGCCCCAGATACTGGTTAGAGGGCGGTCTGTCACCCGCGGCCAGCCTCGCGCTGCCCCCAGATACTGGTTAGAGGGCGGCCCGCCACCCGCGGCCAGCTTCGCGATGGCCCCAGATACTGGTTAGAGGGCGGCCCGCCACCCGCGGCCAGCCTCGCGCTGGCCCCAGATACTGGTTAGAGGGCGGCCCGCCACCCGCGGCCAGCCTTGCGCTGGCCCCAGATACTGGTTAGAGGGCGGTCTGTCACCCGCGGCCAGCCTCGCTCTGGCCCCAGATGCTGCTTAGAGGGCGGCCCGCCACCCGCGGCCAGCCTCGCGCTGGTCCCAGATACTGGTTAGAGGGCGGCCCGCCACCCGAGGCCAGCCTCGCGCTGGCCCCAGATACTGGTTAGAGGGCGGCCCGCCACCCGCGGCCAGCCTCGCGCTGGCCCCAGATACTGGTTAGAGGGCGGCCCGCCACCCGCGGCCAGCTTTGCGATGGCCCCAGATACTGGTTAGAGGGCGGCCCGCCACCCGCGGCCAGCCTCGCGCTGGCCCCAGATACTGGTTAGAGGGCGGCCCGCCACCCGCGGCCAGCCTCGCGCTGGCCCCAGATACTGGTTAGAGGGCGGCCAGACACCCGCGGCCGGCCTCACGCTGGCCCCAGATTCTGGTTAGAGGGCGGCCCGCCACCCGCGGCCAGCCTTGCGCTGGCCCCAGATACTGGTTAGAGGGCGGCCTGCCACCCGCGGCCAGCCTCGCTCTGGCCCCAAATACTGGTTAGAGGGCGGTCTGTCACAAGCGGCCCGCCTCGCTCTTGCCCCAGATTTTGGTTAGAGGGCGGCCCGCCACCCGCGGCCAGCCTCACGCTGGCCTTAGATACTGGTTAGAGGGCGGCCCGCCACCCGCGGCCAGCCTCGCTCTGGCTCCAGATACCGGTTAGAGGGCGGCCCGCCACCCACGGCCAGCCTCGCGCTGGCCCCAGATACTGGTTAGAGGGCGGTCTGTCACCCGCGGCCAGCCTTGCGCTGGCCCCAGATACTGGTTAGAGGGCGGCCTGCCACCCGCGGCCAGCCTCGCTCTGGCCCCAAATACTGGTTAGAGGGCGGTCTGTCACAAACGGCCAGCCTCGCTCTTGCCCCAGATTTTGGTTAGAGGGCGGCCCGCCACCCGCGGCCAGCCTCACGCTGGCCTTAGATACTGGTTAGAGAGCGGCCCGCCACGCGCGGCCAACCTCGCGCTGGCCCCAGATACTGGTTAGAAGGCGGCCCGCCATCCGCGGCCAGCCTCACGCTGGCCCCAGATACTGGTTAGAGGGCGGTCTGTCACCCGCGGCCAGCCTTGCGCTGGCCCCAGATACTGGTCAGAGGGCGGTCTGTCACCCGCGGCCAGCCTCGCTCTGTCCCCAGATGCTGGTTAGAGGGCGCCACCCGCGGCCAGCGTCGCTCTGGCCCCAGATACTGGTTAGAGGGCGACCCGCCACCCGCGGCCAGCGTCGCTCTGGCCCCAGATACTGGTTAGAAGGCGGCCCGCCACCCGTGGCCAGCCTCGCTCTGGCCCCAGATACTGGTTAGAGGGCGGCCCGTCACCCGCGGCCAGCCTGGCGCTGGCCCCAGATACTGGTAAGAGGGCGGCCCGTCACCCACGGCCAGCCTCGCGCTGGCCCCAGATAATGGTCAAAGGGCGGCCCGCCACCCGCGGCCAGCCTCGCACTGGCCCCAGATACTGGTTAGAAGGCGGCCCGCCACCCGCGGCCAGCCTCACGCTGGCCCCAGGTACTGGTTAGAGGGCGGCCCGTCACCCGCGGCCAGCCTCGCTCTGGTCCCAGATACTGGTCAAAGGGCGGCCCGCCACCCGCGGCCAGCCTCACGCTGGCCCCAGATACTGGTTAGAGGGCGGCCCGTCACCCGCGGCCAGCCTCGGGCTGGCCCCAGATACTGGTTAGAGGGCGGCCAGCCACCCGCGGCCAGCCTCACGCTGGCCCCAGATACTGGTTAGAGGGCGGCTCCCCAACCGCGGCGAGCCCCGCGCCGGCCCCAGATGCTAGTTAGAGGGCGGCCCGTCACCCGCGGCCAGCTTCGCGATGGCCCCAGATACTGGTTAGAGGGCGGCCCGCCACCCGCGGCCAGCCTTGCGCTGGCCCCAGATACTGGTTAGAGGGCGGTCTGTCACCCGCGGCCAGCCTCGCTCTGGCCCCAGATGCTGCTTAGAGGGCGGCCCGCCACCCGCGGCCAGCCTCGCGCTGGTCCCAGATACTGGTTAGAGGGCGGCCCGCCACCCGAGGCCAGCCTCGCGCTGGCCCCAGATACTGGTTAGAGGGCGGCCCGCCACCCGCGGCCAGCCTCGCGCTGGCCCCAGATACTGGTTAGAGGGCGGCCCGCCACCCGCGGCCAGCTTTGCGATGGCCCCAGATACTGGTTAGAGGGCGGCCCGCCACCCGCGGCCAGCCTCGCGCTGGCCCCAGATACTGGTTAGAGGGCGGCCCGCCACCCGCGGCCAGCCTCGCGCTGGCCCCAGATACTGGTTAGAGGGCGGCCAGACCCCCGCGGCCGGCCTCACGCTGGCCCCAGATTCTGGTTAGAGGGCGGCCCGCCACCCGCGGCCAGCCTTGCGCTGGCCCCAGATACTGGTTAGAGGGCGGCCTGCCACCCGCGGCCAGCCTCGCTCTGGCCCCAAATACTGGTTAGAGGGCGGTCTGTCACAAGCGGCCCGCCTCGCTCTTGCCCCAGATTTTGGTTAGAGGGCGGCCCGCCACCCGCGGCCAGCCTCACGCTGGCCTTAGATACTGGTTAGAGGGCGGCCCGCCACCCGCGGCCAGCCTCGCTCTGGCTCCAGATACCGGTTAGAGGGCGGCCCGCCACCCACGGCCAGCCTCGCGCTGGCCCCAGATACTGGTTAGAGGGCGGTCTGTCACCCGCGGCCAGCCTTGCGCTGGCCCCAGATACTGGTTAGAGGGCGGCCTGCCACCCGCGGCCAGCCTCGCTCTGGCCCCAAATACTGGTTAGAGGGCGGTCTGTCACAAACGGCCAGCCTCGCTCTTGCCCCAGATTTTGGTTAGAGGGCGGCCCGCCACCCGCGGCCAGCCTCACGCTGGCCTTAGATACTGGTTAGAGAGCGGCCCGCCACGCGCGGCCAACCTCGCGCTGGCCCCAGATACTGGTTAGAAGGCGGCCCGCCATCCGCGGCCAGCCTCACGCTGGCCCCAGATACTGGTTAGAGGGCGGTCTGTCACCCGCGGCCAGCCTTGCGCTGGCCCCAGATACTGGTTAGAGGGCGGTCTGTCACCCGCGGCCAGCCTCGCTCTGTCCCCAGATGCTGGTTAGAGGGCGCCACCCGCGGCCAGCGTCGCTCTGGCCCCAGATACTGGTTAGAGGGCGACCCGCCACCCGCGGCCAGCGTCGCTCTGGCCCCAGATACTGGTTAGAAGGCGGCCCGCCACCCGTGGCCAGCCTCGCTCTGGCCCCAGATACTGGTTAGAGGGCGGCCCGTCACCCGCGGCCAGCCTGGCGCTGGCCCCAGATACTGGTAAGAGGGCGGCCCGTCACCCACGGCCAGCCTCGCGCTGGCCCCAGATAATGGTCAAAGGGCGGCCCGCCACCCGCGGCCAGCCTCGCACTGGCCCCAGATACTGGTTAGAAGGCGGCCCGCCACCCGCGGCCAGCCTCACGCTGGCCCCAGATACTGGTTAGAGGGCGGCCCGTCACCCGCGGCCAGCCTCGCTCTGGTCCCAGATACTGGTCAAAGGGCGGCCCGCCACCCGCGGCCAGCCTCACGCTGGCCCCAGATACTGGTTAGAGGGCGGCCCGTCACCCGCGGCCAGCCTCGGGCTGGCCCGAGATACTGGTTAGAGGGCGGCCAGCCACCCGCGGCCAGCCTCACGCTGGCCCCAGATACTGGTTAGAGGGCGGCTCCCCAACCGCGGCGAGCCCCGCGCCGGCCCCAGATGCTAGTTAGAGGGCGGCCCGTCACCCGCGGCCACCCTCACGCTGGCCACAGGTACTGGTTAGAGGGCGGCCCGCCACCCGCGGCCAGCCTCGCTCTGGCCCCAGAGGCTGGTTAGAGGGCGGCCCGTCACCCGCGGCCAGGCTCACGCTGGCCCCAGTTACTGGTGAGAGGGCGGCCCGTCACTCGCGGCCAGCCTCGTTCTGGCCCCAAATGCTGGTTAGAGGGCGGCCCGTCACCCGCGGCCAGCCTGGCGCTGGCCCCAGATACTGGTTAGAGGGCGGCTCGCCACCCGCGGCCAGCCTCGCGCTGGCCCCAGATACTGGTTAGAGGGCGGCCCGTCACCCGCGGCCAGCCTCACGCTGGCCCCAGTTACTGGTTAGAAGGCGGCCCGCCACCCGCGGCCAGCCACGGGCTGGCCCCAGATACTGGTTAGAGGGCGGCCCGTCACCCGCGGCCAGCCTGGCGCTGGCCCCAGATACTGGTTAGAGGGCGGCCCGTCATCCACGGCCAGCCTCGCGCTGGCCCCAGATAATGGTCAAAGGGCGGCCCGCCACCCGCGGCCAGCCTCGCGCTGGCCCCAGATACTGGTTAGAAGGCGGCCCGCCACCCGCGGCCAGCCTCGCTCTGGCCCCAGATACTGGTTAGAGGGCGGCCCGTCACCCGCGGCCAGCCTCGCTCTGGTCCCAGATACTGGTTAGAGGACGGCCCGTCACCCGCGGCCGGCCTCGCTCTGGCCCCAGATACTGGTTAGAGGGCGGCCCGTCACCCGCCGCCAGCCTGGCGCTGGCCCCAGATACTGGTTAGAGGGCGGCCCGTCACTCGCGGCCAGCCTCGTTCTGGTCCCAGATACTGGTCAAAGGGCGGCCCGCCACCCGGGGCCAGCCTCACGCTGGCCCCAGATACTGGTTAGAAGGCGGCCTGTCACCCGCGGCCAGCCTCACGCTGGCCCCAGAGGCTGGTTAGAGGGCGGCCCGCCACCCGCGGCCAGCCTCGCTCTGGCCCCAGAGGCTGGTTAGAGGGCGGCCCGTCACTGGCGGCAAGCCTCGTTCTGTTCCCACATACTGGTCAAAGGGCGGCCCGCCACCCGCGGCCAGCCTCGCTCTGGTCCCAGATACTGGTTAGAGGGCGGCCCGCCACCCGCGGATAGCCTCACGCTGGCCCCAGATACTGGTTAGAGGGCGCCCCGTCACCCGCGGCCAGCCTCGCGTTGGCCCCAGATACTGGTTAGAGGGCGGCCCGTCACCCGCGGCCACCCTCACGTTGGCCCCAGATACCAGTTAGAGGGCGGCCCGCCACCCGCGGCCAGCCTCGCTCTGGTCCCAGATACTGGTTAGAGGGCGGCCCGCCACCCGCGGCCAGCCTCACGCTGGCCCCAGATACTGGTTAGAGGGCGGCTCCCCAACCGCGGCCAGCCCCGCGCTGGCCTCAGATACTAGTTAGAGGGCGGCCCGTCACCCGCGGCCAGCCTCACGCTGGCCCCAGGTACTGGTTAGAAGGCGGCCTGTCACCCGCGGCCAGCCTCGGGCTGGCCCCAGATACTGGTTAGAGGGCGGCCCGCCACCCGCGGCCAGCCTCGCGCTGGCCCCAGATACTGGTTAGAGGACGGCCCGTCACCCGCGGCCAGCCTAGCGCTGGCCCCAGATACTGGTTAGAGGGCGGCCCGTCACCCACGGCCAGCCTCGCGCTGGCCCCAGATAATGGTCAAAAGGCGGCCCGCCACCCGCGGCCAGCCTCGCGCTGGCCCCAGATACTGGTTAGAAGGCGGCCCGCCACCCGCGGCCAGCCTCGCTCTGGCCCCAGATACTGGTTAGAGGGCGGCCCGTCACCCGCGGCCAGCCTCGCTCTGGTCCCAGATACTGGTTAGAGGACGGCCCGTCACCCGCGGCCAGCCTCGCTCTGGCCCCAGATACTGGTTAGAGGGCGGCCCGTCACCCGCCGCCAGCCTGGCGCTGGCCCCAGATACTGGTTAGAGGGCGGCCCGTCACTCGCGGCCAGCCTCGTTCTGGTCCCAGATACTGGTCAAAGGGCGGCCCGCCACCCGGGGCCAGCCTCACGCTGGCCCCAGATACTGGTTAGAAGGCGGCCTGTCACCCGCGGCCAGCCTCGGGCTGGCCCCAGATACTGGTTAGAGGGCGGTCCGTCACCCGCGGCCAGCCTCGCTCTGGCCCCAGATACTGGTTGGAGGACGGCCCGTCACCCGCGGCCAGCCTCGCTCTGGCCCCAGATACTGGTTAGAGGGCGGCCCGCCACCCGCGGCCAGCCTCACGCTGGCCCCAGATACTGGTTAGAGGGCGGCCCGTAACCCGCGGCCAGCCTCACGCTGGCCCCAGATACTGGTTAGAGGGCGGCCCGCCCCCCGCGGCCAGCCTCGCGCTGCCTCCAGATACTGGTTAGAGGGCGGCTCCCCAACCGCGGTGAGCCCCGCGCTGGCCCCAGATGCTGGTTAGAGGGCGGCCCGTCACCCGCGGCCAGCCTCGCTCTGGTCCCAGATACTGGTCAAAGGGCGGCCCGCCACCCGCGGCCAGCCTCGCGCTGGCCCCAGGTACTCGTCAAAGGGCGGCCCGCCACCCGCGGCCAGCCTCACGCTGGCCCCAGATACTGGTTAGAGGACGGTCTGTCCCCCGCGGCCAGCCTCGCTCTGGCCCCAGATGCTGGTTAGAGGGCGGCCCGTCACCCGCGGCCAGCCTGGCGCTGGCCCCAGATACTGGTTAGAGGGCGGCCCGCCACCCGCGGCCAGCCTCGCTCTGGCTCCAGATACTGGTTAGAGGACGGCCCGCCACCACGGCCAGCCTCGCGCTGGCCCCAGATACTGGTTAGAGGGCGGCCCGCCACCCACGGCCAGCCTCGCGCTGGCTCCAGATACTGGTTAGAGGGCGGCCCGCCACCCGCGGCCAGCCTCGCGCTGCCTCCAGATACTGGTTAGAGGGTGGCTCCCCAACCGCGGCCAGCCCCGCGCTGGCCCCAGATGCTGGTTAGAGGACGGCCCGTCACCCGCGGCCAGCCTCGCTCTGGTCCCAGATAATGGTCAAAGGGCGGCCCGCCACCCGCGGCCAGCCTCGCGCTGGCCCCAGATACTCGTCAAAAGGCGGCCCGCCACCCGCGGCCAGCCTCACGCTGGCCCCAGATACTGGTTAGAGGACGGTCTGTCCCCCGCGGCCAGCCTCGCTCTGGCCCCAGATGCTGGTTAGAGGGCGGCCCGTAACCCGCGGCCAGCCTGGCGCTGGCCCCAGATACTGGTTAGAGGGCGGCCCGCCACCCGCGGCCAGCCTCGCTCTGGCTCCAGATACTGGTTAGAGGGCGGCCCGCCACCACGGCCAGCCTCGCGCTGGCCCCAGATACTGGTTAGAGGGCGGCCCGCCACCCACGGCCAGCCTCGCGCTGGCTCCAGATACTGGTTAGAGGGCGGCCCGCCACCCGCGGCCAGCCTTGCGCTGGCCCCAGATACTGGTTAGAGGGCGGTCTGTCACCCGCGGCCAGCCTCGCTCTGGCCCCAGATGCTGGTTAGAGGGCGGCCCGCCACCCGCGGCCAGCCTCGCGCTGGTCCCAGATACTGGTTAGAGGGCGGCCCGCCACCCGAGGCCAGCCTCGCGCTGGCTCCAGATACTGGTTAGAGGGCGGCCCGCCACCCGCGGCCAGCCTCGCGCTGCCCCCAGATACTGGTTAGAGGGCGGCCCGCCACCCGCGGCCAGCTTCGCGATGGCCCCAGATACTGGTTAGAGGGCGGCCCGCCACCCGCGGCCAGCCTCGCGCTGGCCCCAGATACTGGTTAGAGGGCGGCCCGCCACCCGCGGCCAGCCTTGCGCTGGCCCCAGATACTGGTTAGAGGGCGGTCTGTCACCCGCGGCCAGCCTCGCTCTGGCCCCAGATGCTGCTTAGAGGGCGGCCCGCCACCCGCGGCCAGCCTCGCGCTGGTCCCAGATACTGGTTAGAGGGCGGCCCGCCACCCGAGGCCAGCCTCGCGCTGGCCCCAGATACTGGTTAGAGGGCGGCCCGCCACCCGCGGCCAGCCTCGCGCTGGCCCCAGATACTGGTTAGAGGGCGGCCCGCCACCCGCGGCCAGCTTTGCGATGGCCCCAGATACTGGTTAGAGGGCGGCCCGCCACCCGCGGCCAGCCTCGCGCTGGCCCCAGATACTGGTTAGAGGGCGGCCCGTCACCCGCGGCCAGCCTCGCGCTGGCCCCAGATACTGGTTAGAGGGCGGCCAGACACCCGCGGCCGGCCTCACGCTGGCCCCAGATTCTGGTTAGAGGGCGGCCCGCCACCCGCGGCCAGCCTTGCGCTGGCCCCAGATACTGGTTAGAGGGCGGCCTGCCACCCGCGGCCAGCCTCGCTCTGGCCCCAAATACTGGTTAGAGGGCGGTCTGTCACAAGCGGCCCGCCTCGCTCTTGCCCCAGATTTTGGTTAGAGGGCGGCCCGCCACCCGCGGCCAGCCTCACGCTGGCCTTAGATACTGGTTAGAGGGCGGCCCGCCACCCGCGGCCAGCCTCGCTCTGGCTCCAGATACCGGTTAGAGGGCGGCCCGCCACCCACGGCCAGCCTCGCGCTGGCCCCAGATACTGGTTAGAGGGCGGTCTGTCACCCGCGGCCAGCCTTGCGCTGGCCCCAGATACTGGTTAGAGGGCGGCCTGCCACCCGCGGCCAGCCTCGCTCTGGCCCCAAATACTGGTTAGAGGGCGGTCTGTCACAAACGGCCAGCCTCGCTCTTGCCCCAGATTTTGGTTAGAGGGCGGCCCGCCACCCGCGGCCAGCCTCACGCTGGCCTTAGATACTGGTTAGAGAGCGGCCCGCCACGCGCGGCCAACCTCGCGCTGGCCCCAGATACTGGTTAGAAGGCGGCCCGCCATCCGCGGCCAGCCTCACGCTGGCCCCAGATACTGGTTAGAGGGCGGTCTGTCACCCGCGGCCAGCCTTGCGCTGGCCCCAGATACTGGTTAGAGGGCGGTCTGTCACCCGCGGCCAGCCTCGCTCTGTCCCCAGATGCTGGTTAGAGGGCGCCACCCGCGGCCAGCGTCGCTCTGGCCCCAGATACTGGTTAGAGGGCGACCCGCCACCCGCGGCCAGCGTCGCTCTGGCCCCAGATACTGGTTAGAAGGCGGCCCGCCACCCGTGGCCAGCCTCGCTCTGGCCCCAGATACTGGTTAGAGGGCGGCCCGTCACCCGCGGCCAGCCTGGCGCTGGCCCCAGATACTGGTAAGAGGGCGGCCCGTCACCCACGGCCAGCCTCGCGCTGGCCCCAGATAATGGTCAAAGGGCGGCCCGCCACCCGCGGCCAGCCTCGCACTGGCCCCAGATACTGGTTAGAAGGCGGCCCGCCACCCGCGGCCAGCCTCACGCTGGCCCCAGATACTGGTTAGAGGGCGGCCCGTCACCCGCGGCCAGCCTCGCTCTGGTCCCAGATACTGGTCAAAGGGCGGCCCGCCACCCGCGGCCAGCCTCACGCTGGCCCCAGATACTGGTTAGAGGGCGGCCCGTCACCCGCGGCCAGCCTCGGGCTGGCCCCAGATACTGGTTAGAGGGCGGCCAGCCACCCGCGGCCAGCCTCACGCTGGCCCCAGATACTGGTTAGAGGGCGGCTCCCCAACCGCGGCGAGCCCCGCGCCGGCCCCAGATGCTAGTTAGAGGGCGGCCCGTCACCCGCGGCCAGCTTCGCGATGGCCCCAGATACTGGTTACAGGGCGGCCCGCCACCCGCGGCCAGCCTTGCGCTGGCCCCAGATACTGGTTAGAGGGCGGTCTGTCACCCGCGGCCAGCCTCGCTCTGGCCCCAGATGCTGCTTAGAGGGCGGCCCGCCACCCGCGGCCAGCCTCGCGCTGGTCCCAGATACTGGTTAGAGGGCGGCCCGCCACCCGAGGCCAGCCTCGCGCTGGCCCCAGATACTGGTTAGAGGGCGGCCCGCCACCCGCGGCCAGCCTCGCGCTGGCCCCAGATACTGGTTAGAGGGCGGCCCGCCACCCGCGGCCAGCTTTGCGATGGCCCCAGATACTGGTTAGAGGGCGGCCCGCCACCCGCGGCCAGCCTCGCGCTGGCCCCAGATACTGGTTAGAGGGCGGCCCGCCACCCGCGGCCAGCCTCGCGCTGGCCCCAGATACTGGTTAGAGGGCGGCCAGACACCCGCGGCCGGCCTCACGCTGGCCCCAGATTCTGGTTAGAGGGCGGCCCGCCACCCGCGGCCAGCCTTGCGCTGGCCCCAGATACTGGTTAGAGGGCGGCCTGCCACCCGCGGCCAGCCTCGCTCTGGCCCCAAATACTGGTTAGAGGGCGGTCTGTCACAAGCGGCCCGCCTCGCTCTTGCCCCAGATTTTGGTTAGAGGGCGGCCCGCCACCCGCGGCCAGCCTCACGCTGGCCTTAGATACTGGTTAGAGGGCGGCCCGCCACCCGCGGCCAGCCTCGCTCTGGCTCCAGATACCGGTTAGAGGGCGGCCCGCCACCCACGGCCAGCCTCGCGCTGGCCCCAGATACTGGTTAGAGGGCGGTCTGTCACCCGCGGCCAGCCTTGCGCTGGCCCCAGATACTGGTTAGAGGGCGGCCTGCCACCCGCGGCCAGCCTCGCTCTGGCCCCAAATACTGGTTAGAGGGCGGTCTGTCACAAACGGCCAGCCTCGCTCTTGCCCCAGATTTTGGTTAGAGGGCGGCCCGCCACCCGCGGCCAGCCTCACGCTGGCCTTAGATACTGGTTAGAGAGCGGCCCGCCACGCGCGGCCAACCTCGCGCTGGCCCCAGATACTGGTTAGAAGGCGGCCCGCCATCCGCGGCCAGCCTCACGCTGGCCCCAGATACTGGTTAGAGGGCGGTCTGTCACCCGCGGCCAGCCTTGCGCTGGCCCCAGATACTGGTTAGAGGGCGGTCTGTCACCCGCGGCCAGCCTCGCTCTGTCCCCAGATGCTGGTTAGAGGGCGCCACCCGCGGCCAGCGTCGCTCTGGCCCCAGATACTGGTTAGAGGGCGACCCGCCACCCGCGGCCAGCGTCGCTCTGGCCCCAGATACTGGTTAGAAGGCGGCCCGCCACCCGTGGCCAGCCTCGCTCTGGCCCCAGATACTGGTTAGAGGGCGGCCCGTCACCCGCGGCCAGCCTGGCGCTGGCCCCAGATACTGGTAAGAGGGCGGCCCGTCACCCACGGCCAGCCTCGCGCTGGCCCCAGATAATGGTCAAAGGGCGGCCCGCCACCCGCGGCCAGCCTTGCGCTGGCCCCAGATACTGGTTAGAGGGCGGTCTGTCACCCGCGGCCAGCCTCGCTCTGGCCCCAGATGCTGGTTAGAGGGCGGCCCGCCACCCGCGGCCAGCCTCGCGCTGGTCCCAGATACTGGTTAGAGGGCGGCCCGCCACCCGAGGCCAGCCTCGCGCTGGCTCCAGATACTGGTTAGAGGGCGGCCCGCCACCCGCGGCCAGCCTCGCGCTGCCCCCAGATACTGGTTAGAGGGCGGCCCGCCACCCGCGGCCAGCTTCGCGATGGCCCCAGATACTGGTTAGAGGGCGGCCCGCCACCCGCGGCCAGCCTCGCGCTGGCCCCAGATACTGGTTAGAGGGCGGCCCGCCACCCGCGGCCAGCCTTGCGCTGGCCCCAGATACTGGTTAGAGGGCGGTCTGTCACCCGCGGCCAGCCTCGCTCTGGCCCCAGATGCTGCTTAGAGGGCGGCCCGCCACCCGCGGCCAGCCTCGCGCTGGTCCCAGATACTGGTTAGAGGGCGGCCCGCCACCCGAGGCCAGCCTCGCGCTGGCCCCAGATACTGGTTAGAGGGCGGCCCGCCACCCGCGGCCAGCCTCGCGCTGGCCCCAGATACTGGTTAGAGGGCGGCCCGCCACCCGCGGCCAGCTTTGCGATGGCCCCAGATACTGGTTAGAGGGCGGCCCGCCACCCGCGGCCAGCCTCGCGCTGGCCCCAGATACTGGTTAGAGGGCGGCCCGCCACCCGCGGCCAGCCTCGCGCTGGCCCCAGATACTGGTTAGAGGGCGGCCAGACACCCGCGGCCGGCCTCTCGCTGGCCCCAGATTCTGGTTAGAGGGCGGCCCGCCACCCGCGGCCAGCCTTGCGCTGGCCCCAGATACTGGTTAGAGGGCGGCCTGCCACCCGCGGCCAGCCTCGCTCTGGCCCCAAATACTGGTTAGAGGGCGGTCTGTCACAAGCGGCCCGCCTCGCTCTTGCCCCAGATTTTGGTTAGAGGGCGGCCCGCCACCCGCGGCCAGCCTCACGCTGGCCTTAGATACTGGTTAGAGGGCGGCCCGCCACCCGCGGCCAGCCTCGCTCTGGCTCCAGATACCGGTTAGAGGGCGGCCCGCCACCCACGGCCAGCCTCGCGCTGGCCCCAGATACTGGTTAGAGGGCGGTCTGTCACCCGCGGCCAGCCTTGCGCTGGCCCCAGATACTGGTTAGAGGGCGGCCTGCCACCCGCGGCCAGCCTCGCTCTGGCCCCAAATACTGGTTAGAGGGCGGTCTGTCACAAACGGCCAGCCTCGCTCTTGCCCCAGATTTTGGTTAGAGGGCGGCCCGCCACCCGCGGCCAGCCTCACGCTGGCCTTAGATACTGGTTAGAGAGCGGCCCGCCACGCGCGGCCAACCTCGCGCTGGCCCCAGATACTGGTTAGAAGGCGGCCCGCCATCCGCGGCCAGCCTCACGCTGGCCCCAGATACTGGTTAGAGGGCGGTCTGTCACCCGCGGCCAGCCTTGCGCTGGCCCCAGATACTGGTTAGAGGGCGGTCTGTCACCCGCGGCCAGCCTCGCTCTGTCCCCAGATGCTGGTTAGAGGGCGCCACCCGCGGCCAGCGTCGCTCTGGCCCCAGATACTGGTTAGAGGGCGACCCGCCACCCGCGGCCAGCCTCGCGCTGCCCCCAGATACTGGTTAGAGGGCGGCCCGCCACCCGCGGCCAGCTTCGCGATGGCCCCAGATACTGGTTAGAGGGCGGCCCGCCACCCGCGGCCAGCCTCGCGCTGGCCCCAGATACTGGTTAGAGGGCGGCCCGCCACCCGCGGCCAGCCTTGCGCTGGCCCCAGATACTGGTTAGAGGGCGGTCTGTCACCCGCGGCCAGCCTCGCTCTGGCCCCAGATGCTGCTTAGAGGGCGGCCCGCCACCCGCGGCCAGCCTCGCGCTGGTCCCAGATACTGGTTAGAGGGCGGCCCGCCACCCGAGGCCAGCCTCGCGCTGGCCCCAGATACTGGTTAGAGGGCGGCCCGCCACCCGCGGCCAGCCTCGCGCTGGCCCCAGATACTGGTTAGAGGGCGGCCCGCCACCCGCGGCCAGCTTTGCGATGGCCCCAGATACTGGTTAGAGGGCGGCCCGCCACCCGCGGCCAGCCTCGCGCTGGCCCCAGATACTGGTTAGAGGGCGGCCCGCCACCCGCGGCCAGCCTCGCGCTGGCCCCAGATACTGGTTAGAGGGCGGCCAGACACCCGCGGCCGGCCTCTCGCTGGCCCCAGATTCTGGTTAGAGGGCGGCCCGCCACCCGCGGCCAGCCTTGCGCTGGCCCCAGATACTGGTTAGAGGGCGGCCTGCCACCCGCGGCCAGCCTCGCTCTGGCCCCAAATACTGGTTAGAGGGCGGTCTGTCACAAGCGGCCCGCCTCGCTCTTGCCCCAGATTTTGGTTAGAGGGCGGCCCGCCACCCGCGGCCAGCCTCACGCTGGCCTTAGATACTGGTTAGAGGGCGGCCCGCCACCCGCGGCCAGCCTCGCTCTGGCTCCAGATACCGGTTAGAGGGCGGCCCGCCACCCACGGCCAGCCTCGCGCTGGCCCCAGATACTGGTTAGAGGGCGGTCTGTCACCCGCGGCCAGCCTTGCGCTGGCCCCAGATACTGGTTAGAGGGCGGCCTGCCACCCGCGGCCAGCCTCGCTCTGGCCCCAAATACTGGTTAGAGGGCGGTCTGTCACAAACGGCCAGCCTCGCTCTTGCCCCAGATTTTGGTTAGAGGGCGGCCCGCCACCCGCGGCCAGCCTCACGCTGGCCTTAGATACTGGTTAGAGAGCGGCCCGCCACGCGCGGCCAACCTCGCGCTGGCCCCAGATACTGGTTAGAAGGCGGCCCGCCATCCGCGGCCAGCCTCACGCTGGCCCCAGATACTGGTTAGAGGGCGGTCTGTCACCCGCGGCCAGCCTTGCGCTGGCCCCAGATACTGGTTAGAGGGCGGTCTGTCACCCGCGGCCAGCCTCGCTCTGTCCCCAGATGCTGGTTAGAGGGCGCCACCCGCGGCCAGCGTCGCTCTGGCCCCAGATACTGGTTAGAGGGCGACCCGCCACCCGCGGCCAGCGTCGCTCTGGCCCCAGATACTGGTTAGAAGGCGGCCCGCCACCCGTGGCCAGCCTCGCTCTGGCCCCAGATACTGGTTAGAGGGCGGCCCGTCACCCGCGGCCAGCCTGGCGCTGGCCCCAGATACTGGTAAGAGGGCGGCCCGTCACCCACGGCCAGCCTCGCGCTGGCCCCAGATAATGGTCAAAGGGCGGCCCGCCACCCGCGGCCAGCCTCGCACTGGCCCCAGATACTGGTTAGAAGGCGGCCCGCCACCCGCGGCCAGCCTCACGCTGGCCCCAGATACTGGTTAGAGGGCGGCCCGTCACCCGCGGCCAGCCTCGCTCTGGTCCCAGATACTGGTCAAAGGGCGGCCCGCCACCCGCGGCCAGCCTCACGCTGGCCCCAGATACTGGTTAGAGGGCGGCCCGTCACCCGCGGCCAGCCTCGGGCTGGCCCCAGATACTGATTAGAGGGCGGCCAGCCACCCGCGGCCAGCCTCACGCTGGCCCCAGATACTGGTTAGAGGGCGGCTCCCCAACCGCGGCGAGCCCCGCGCCGGCCCCAGATGCTAGTTAGAGGGCGGCCCGTCACCCGCGGCCAGCTTCGCGATGGCCCCAGATACTGGTTAGAGGGCGGCCCGCCACCCGCGGCCAGCCTTGCGCTGGCCCCAGATACTGGTTAGAGGGCGGTCTGTCACCCGCGGCCAGCCTCGCTCTGGCCCCAGATGCTGCTTAGAGGGCGGCCCGCCACCCGCGGCCAGCCTCGCGCTGGTCCCAGATACTGGTTAGAGGGCGGCCCGCCACCCGAGGCCAGCCTCGCGCTGGCCCCAGATACTGGTTAGAGGGCGGCCCGCCACCCGCGGCCAGCCTCGCGCTGGCCCCAGATACTGGTTAGAGGGCGGCCCGCCACCCGCGGCCAGCTTTGCGATGGCCCCAGATACTGGTTAGAGGGCGGCCCGCCACCCGCGGCCAGCCTCGCGCTGGCCCCAGATACTGGTTAGAGGGCGGCCCGCCACCCGCGGCCAGCCTCGCGCTGGCCCCAGATACTGGTTAGAGGGCGGCCAGACACCCGCGGCCGGCCTCACGCTGGCCCCAGATTCTGGTTAGAGGGCGGCCCGCCACCCGCGGCCAGCCTTGCGCTGGCCCCAGATACTGGTTAGAGGGCGGCCTGCCACCCGCGGCCAGCCTCGCTCTGGCCCCAAATACTGGTTAGAGGGCGGTCTGTCACAAGCGGCCCGCCTCGCTCTTGCCCCAGATTTTGGTTAGAGGGCGGCCCGCCACCCGCGGCCAGCCTCACGCTGGCCTTAGATACTGGTTAGAGGGCGGCCCGCCACCCGCGGCCAGCCTCGCTCTGGCTCCAGATACCGGTTAGAGGGCGGCCCGCCACCCACGGCCAGCCTCGCGCTGGCCCCAGATACTGGTTAGAGGGCGGTCTGTCACCCGCGGCCAGCCTTGCGCTGGCCCCAGATACTGGTTAGAGGGCGGCCTGCCACCCGCGGCCAGCCTCGCTCTGGCCCCAAATACTGGTTAGAGGGCGGTCTGTCACAAACGGCCAGCCTCGCTCTTGCCCCAGATTTTGGTTAGAGGGCGGCCCGCCACCCGCGGCCAGCCTCACGCTGGCCTTAGATACTGGTTAGAGAGCGGCCCGCCACGCGCGGCCAACCTCGCGCTGGCCCCAGATACTGGTTAGAAGGCGGCCCGCCATCCGCGGCCAGCCTCACGCTGGCCCCAGATACTGGTTAGAGGGCGGTCTGTCACCCGCGGCCAGCCTTGCGCTGGCCCCAGATACTGGTTAGAGGGCGGTCTGTCACCCGCGGCCAGCCTCGCTCTGTCCCCAGATGCTGGTTAGAGGGCGCCACCCGCGGCCAGCGTCGCTCTGGCCCCAGATACTGGTTAGAGGGCGACCCGCCACCCGCGGCCAGCGTCGCTCTGGCCCCAGATACTGGTTAGAAGGCGGCCCGCCACCCGTGGCCAGCCTCGCTCTGGCCCCAGATACTGGTTAGAGGGCGGCCCGTCACCCGCGGCCAGCCTGGCGCTGGCCCCAGATACTGGTAAGAGGGCGGCCCGTCACCCACGGCCAGCCTCGCGCTGGCCCCAGATAATGGTCAAAGGGCGGCCCGCCACCCGCGGCCAGCCTTGCGCTGGCCCCAGATACTGGTTAGAGGGCGGTCTGTCACCCGCGGCCAGCCTCGCTCTGGCCCCAGATGCTGGTTAGAGGGCGGCCCGCCACCCGCGGCCAGCCTCGCGCTGGTCCCAGATACTGGTTAGAGGGCGGCCCGCCACCCGAGGCCAGCCTCGCGCTGGCTCCAGATACTGGTTAGAGGGCGGCCCGCCACCCGCGGCCAGCCTCGCGCTGCCCCCAGATACTGGTTAGAGGGCGGCCCGCCACCCGCGGCCAGCTTCGCGATGGCCCCAGATACTGGTTAGAGGGCGGCCCGCCACCCGCGGCCAGCCTCGCGCTGGCCCCAGATACTGGTTAGAGGGCGGCCCGCCACCCGCGGCCAGCCTTGCGCTGGCCCCAGATACTGGTTAGAGGGCGGTCTGTCACCCGCGGCCAGCCTCGCTCTGGCCCCAGATGCTGCTTAGAGGGCGGCCCGCCACCCGCGGCCAGCCTCGCGCTGGTCCCAGATACTGGTTAGAGGGCGGCCCGCCACCCGAGGCCAGCCTCGCGCTGGCCCCAGATACTGGTTAGAGGGCGGCCCGCCACCCGCGGCCAGCCTCGCGCTGGCCCCAGATACTGGTTAGAGGGCGGCCCGCCACCCGCGGCCAGCTTTGCGATGGCCCCAGATACTGGTTAGAGGGCGGCCCGCCACCCGCGGCCAGCCTCGCGCTGGCCCCAGATACTGGTTAGAGGGCGGCCCGCCACCCGCGGCCAGCCTCGCGCTGGCCCCAGATACTGGTTAGAGGGCGGCCAGACACCCGCGGCCGGCCTCACGCTGGCCCCAGATTCTGGTTAGAGGGCGGCCCGCCACCCGCGGCCAGCCTTGCGCTGGCCCCAGATACTGGTTAGAGGGCGGCCTGCCACCCGCGGCCAGCCTCGCTCTGGCCCCAAATACTGGTTAGAGGGCGGTCTGTCACAAGCGGCCCGCCTCGCTCTTGCCCCAGATTTTGGTTAGAGGGCGGCCCGCCACCCGCGGCCAGCCTCACGCTGGCCTTAGATACTGGTTAGAGGGCGGCCCGCCACCCGCGGCCAGCCTCGCTCTGGCTCCAGATACCGGTTAGAGGGCGGCCCGCCACCCACGGCCAGCCTCGCGCTGGCCCCAGATACTGGTTAGAGGGCGGTCTGTCACCCGCGGCCAGCCTTGCGCTGGCCCCAGATACTGGTTAGAGGGCGGCCTGCCACCCGCGGCCAGCCTCGCTCTGGCCCCAAATACTGGTTAGAGAGCGGCCCGCCACGCGCGGCCAACCTCGCGCTGGCCCCAGATACTGGTTAGAAGGCGGCCCGCCATCCGCGGCCAGCCTCACGCTGGCCCCAGATACTGGTTAGAGGGCGGTCTGTCACCCGCGGCCAGCCTTGCGCTGGCCCCAGATACTGGTTAGAGGGCGGTCTGTCACCCGCGGCCAGCCTCGCTCTGTCCCCAGATGCTGGTTAGAGGGCGCCACCCGCGGCCAGCGTCGCTCTGGCCCCAGATACTGGTTAGAGGGCGACCCGCCACCCGCGGCCAGCGTCGCTCTGGCCCCAGATACTGGTTAGAAGGCGGCCCGCCACCCGTGGCCAGCCTCGCTCTGGCCCCAGATACTGGTTAGAGGGCGGCCCGTCACCCGCGGCCAGCCTGGCGCTGGCCCCAGATACTGGTAAGAGGGCGGCCCGTCACCCACGGCCAGCCTCGCGCTGGCCCCAGATAATGGTCAAAGGGCGGCCCGCCACCCGCGGCCAGCCTCGCACTGGCCCCAGATACTGGTTAGAAGGCGGCCCGCCACCCGCGGCCAGCCTCACGCTGGCCCCAGATACTGGTTAGAGGGCGGCCCGTCACCCGCGGCCAGCCTCGCTCTGGTCCCAGATACTGGTCAAAGGGCGGCCCGCCACCCGCGGCCAGCCTCACGCTGGCCCCAGATACTGGTTAGAGGGCGGCCCGTCACCCGCGGCCAGCCTCGGGCTGGCCCCAGATACTGGTTAGAGGGCGGCCAGCCACCCGCGGCCAGCCTCACGCTGGCCCCAGATACTGGTTAGAGGGCGGCTCCCCAACCGCGGCGAGCCCCGCGCCGGCCCCAGATGCTAGTTAGAGGGCGGCCCGTCACCCGCGGCCAGCTTCGCGATGGCCCCAGATACTGGTTAGAGGGCGGCCCGCCACCCGCGGCCAGCCTTGCGCTGGCCCCAGATACTGGTTAGAGGGCGGTCTGTCACCCGCGGCCAGCCTCGCTCTGGCCCCAGATGCTGCTTAGAGGGCGGCCCGCCACCCGCGGCCAGCCTCGCGCTGGTCCCAGATACTGGTTAGAGGGCGGCCCGCCACCCGAGGCCAGCCTCGCGCTGGCCCCAGATACTGGTTAGAGGGCGGCCCGCCACCCGCGGCCAGCCTCGCGCTGGCCCCAGATACTGGTTAGAGGGCGGCCCGCCACCCGCGGCCAGCTTTGCGATGGCCCCAGATACTGGTTAGAGGGCGGCCCGCCACCCGCGGCCAGCCTCGCGCTGGCCCCAGATACTGGTTAGAGGGCGGCCCGCCACCCGCGGCCAGCCTCGCGCTGGCCCCAGATACTGGTTAGAAGGCGGCCAGACACCCGCGGCCGGCCTCACGCTGGCCCCAGATTCTGGTTAGAGGGCGGCCCGCCACCCGCGGCCAGCCTTGCGCTGGCCCCAGATACTGGTTAGAGGGCGGCCTGCCACCCGCGGCCAGCCTCGCTCTGGCCCCAAATACTGGTTAGAGGGCGGTCTGTCACAAGCGGCCCGCCTCGCTCTTGCCCCAGATTTTGGTTAGAGGGCGGCCCGCCACCCGCGGCCAGCCTCACGCTGGCCTTAGATACTGGTTAGAGGGCGGCCCGCCACCCGCGGCCAGCCTCGCTCTGGCTCCAGATACCGGTTAGAGGGCGGCCCGCCACCCACGGCCAGCCTCGCGCTGGCCCCAGATACTGGTTAGAGGGCGGTCTGTCACCCGCGGCCAGCCTTGCGCTGGCCCCAGATACTGGTTAGAGGGCGGCCTGCCACCCGCGGCCAGCCTCGCTCTGGCCCCAAATACTGGTTAGAGGGCGGTCTGT
The DNA here is from genome assembly GCA_964019135.1 of Arenicola marina. Lineage (NCBI taxonomy): Eukaryota > Metazoa > Annelida > Polychaeta > Arenicolidae > Arenicola > Arenicola marina. The sequence goes on from OZ025250.1 coordinate 40,966,807, forward strand.
CACAAACGGCCAGCCTCGCTCTTGCCCCAGATTTTGGTTAGAGGGCGGCCCGCCACCCGCGGCCAGCCTCACGCTGGCCTTAGATACTGGTTAGAGAGCGGCCCGCCACGCGCGGCCAACCTCGCGCTGGCCCCAGATACTGGTTAGAAGGCGGCCCGCCATCCGCGGCCAGCCTCACGCTGGCCCCAGATACTGGTTAGAGGGCGGTCTGTCACCCGCGGCCAGCCTTGCGCTGGCCCCAGATACTGGTTAGAGGGCGGTGTGTCACCCGCGGCCAGCCTCGCTCTGTCCCCAGATGCTGGTTAGAGGGCGCCACCCGCGGCCAGCGTCGCTCTGGCCCCAGATACTGGTTAGAGGGCGACCCGCCACCCGCGGCCAGCGTCGCTCTGGCCCCAGATACTGGTTAGAAGGCGGCCCGCCACCCGTGGCCAGCCTCGCTCTGGCCCCAGATACTGGTTAGAGGGCGGCCCGTCACCCGCGGCCAGCCTGGCGCTGGCCCCAGATACTGGTAAGAGGGCGGCCCGTCACCCACGGCCAGCCTCGCGCTGGCCCCAGATAATGGTCAAAGGGCGGCCCGCCACCCGCGGCCAGCCTCGCACTGGCCCCAGATACTGGTTAGAAGGCGGCCCGCCACCCGCGGCCAGCCTCACGCTGGCCCCAGATACTGGTTAGAGGGCGGCCCGTCACCCGCGGCCAGCCTCGCTCTGGTCCCAGATACTGGTCAAAGGGCGGCCCGCCACCCGCGGCCAGCCTCACGCTGGCCCCAGATACTGGTTAGAGGGCGGCCCGTCACCCGCGGCCAGCCTCGGGCTGGCCCCAGATACTGGTTAGAGGGCGGCCAGCCACCCGCGGCCAGCCTCACGCTGGCCCCAGATACTGGTTAGAGGGCGGCTCCCCAACCGCGGCGAGCCCCGCGCCGGCCCCAGATGCTAGTTAGAGGGCGGCCCGTCACCCGCGGCCACCCTCACGCTGGCCACAGGTACTGGTTAGAGGGCGGCCCGCCACCCGCGGCCAGCCTCGCTCTGGCCCCAGAGGCTGGTTAGAGGGCGGCCCGTCACCCGCGGCCAGGCTCACGCTGGCCCCAGTTACTGGTGAGAGGGCGGCCCGTCACTCGCGGCCAGCCTCGTTCTGGCCCCAAATGCTGGTTAGAGGGCGGCCCGTCACCCGCGGCCAGCCTGGCGCTGGCCCCAGATACTGGTTAGAGGGCGGCTCGCCACCCGCGGCCAGCCTCGCGCTGGCCCCAGATACTGGTTAGAGGGCGGCCCGCCACCCGCGGCCAGCCTTGCGCTGGCCCCAGATACTGGTTAGAGGGCGGTCTGTCACCCGCGGCCAGCCTCGCTCTGGCCCCAGATGCTGGTTAGAGGGCAGCCCGCCACCCGCGGCCAGCCTCGCTCTGGCTCCAGATACCGGTTAGAGGGCGGCCCACCACCACGGCCTGCCTCGCGCTGGCCCCAGAAACTGGTTAGAGGGCGGCTCGCCACCCACGGCCAGCCTCGCGCTGGCTCCAGATACAGGTTAGAGGGCGGCTCCCCAACCGCGGCCAGCCCCGCGCTGGCCCCAGATGCTGGTTAGAGGGCGGCCCGTCACCCGCGGCCAGCCTCGCTCTGGTCCCAGATACTGGTCAAAGGGCGGCCCGCCACCCGCGGCCAGCCTCGCGCTGGCCCCAGATACTCGTCAAAGGGCGGCCCGCCACCCGCGGCCAGCCTCACGCTGGCCCCAGATACTGGTTAGAGGACGGTCTGTCACCCGCGGCCACCCTCGCTCTGGCCCCAGATGCTGGTTAGAGGGCGGCCCGTCACCCGCGGCCAGCCTGGCGCTGGCCCCAGATACTGGTTAGAGGGCGGCCCGCCACCCGCGGCCAGCCTCGCTCTGGCTCCAGATACCGGTTAGAAGGCGGCCCGCCACCACGGCCAGCCTCGCGCTGGCCCCAGATACTGGTTAGAGGGCGGCCCGCCACCCACGGCCAGCCTCGCGCTGGCTCCAGATACTGGTTAGAGGGCGGCCCGCCACCCGCGGCCAGCCTTGCGCTGGCCCCAGATACTGGTTAGAGGGCGGCTTGCCACCCGCGGCCAGCCTCAGGCTGGCGTCAGATACTGGTTCGAGGGCGGCTCCCCAACCGCGGCCAGCCCCGCGCTGGCCCCAGATGCTGGTTAGAGGGCGGCTCGCCGCCCGCGGCCAGCCTCGCGCTGGCCCCAGATACTGGTTAGAGGGCGGCCCGTCACCCGCGGCCAGCCTTGCGCTGGCCCCAGATACTGGTTAGAGGGCGGCCCGTCACCCGCGGCCAGCCTTGCGCTGGCCCCAGATACTGGTTAGAGGGCGGCCTGCCACCCGCGGCCAGCCTCGCTCTGGCCCCAAATACTGGTTAGAGGGCGGCCTGCCACCCGCGGCCAGCCTCGCTCTGGCCCCAAATACTGGTTAGAGGGCGGTCTGTCACAAACGGCCAGCCTCGCTCTTGCCCCAGATTTTGGTTAGAGGGCGGCCCGCCACCCGCGGCCAGCCTCACGCTGGCCTTAGATACTGGTTAGAGAGCGGCCCGCCACGCGCGGCCAACCTCGCGCTGGCCCCAGATACTGGTTAGAGGGCGGCCCGCCATCCGCGGCCAGCCTCACGCTGGCCCCAGATACTGGTTAGAGGGCGGTCTGTCACCCGCGGCCAGCCTTGCGCTGGCCCCAGATACTGGTTAGAGGGCGGTCTGTCACCCGCGGCCAGCCTCGCTCTGTCCCCAGATGCTGGTTAGAGGGCGCCACCCGCGGCCAGCGTCGCTCTGGCCCCAGATACTGGTTAGAGGGCGGCCCGCCACCCGCGGCCAGCGTCGCTCTGGCCCCAGATACTGGTTAGAAGGCGGCCCGCCACCCGTGGCCAGCCTCGCTCTGGCCCCAGATACTGGTTAGAGGGCGGCCCGTCACCCGCGGCCAGCCTGGCGCTGGCCCCAGATACTGGTAAGAGGGCGGCCCGTCACCCACGGCCAGCCTCGCGCTGGCCCCAGATAATGGTCAAAGGGCGGCCCGCCACCCGCGGCCAGCCTCGCACTGGCCCCAGATACTGGTTAGAAGGCGGCCCGCCACCCGCGGCCAGCCTCACGCTGGCCCCAGATACTGGTTAGAGGGCGGCCCGTCACCCGCGGCCAGCCTCGCTCTGGTCCCAGATACTGGTCAAAGGGCGGCCCGCCACCCGCGGCCAGCCTCACGCTGGCCCCAGATACTGGTTAGAGGGCGGCCCGTCACCCGCGGCCAGCCTCGGGCTGGCCCCAGATACTGGTTAGAGGGCGGCCCGCCACCCGCGGCCAGCCTCACGCTGGCCCCAGATACTGGTTAGAGGGCGGCTCCCCAACCGCGGCGAGCCCCGCGCCGGCCCCAGATGCTAGTTAGAGGGCGGCCCGTCACCCGCGGCCACCCTCACGCTGGCCACAGGTACTGGTTAGAGGGCGGCCCGCCACCCGCGGCCAGCCTCGCTCTGGCCCCAGAGGCTGGTTAGAGGGCGGCCCGTCACCCGCGGCCAGGCTCACGCTGGCCCCAGTTACTGGTGAGAGGGCGGCCCGTCACTCGCGGCCAGCCTCGTTCTGGCCCCAAATGCTGGTTAGAGGGCGGCCCGTCACCCGCGGCCAGCCTGGCGCTGGCCCCAGATACTGGTTAGAGGGCGGCTCGCCACCCGCGGCCAGCCTCGCGCTGGCCCCAGATACTGGTTAGAGGGCGGCCCGCCACCCGCGGCCAGCCTTGCGCTGGCCCCAGATACTGGTTAGAGGGCGGTCTGTCACCCGCGGCCAGCCTCGCTCTGGCCCCAGATGCGTGTTAGAGGGCGGCCCGCCACCCGCGGCCAGCCTCGCTCTGGCTCCAGATACCGGTTAGAGGGCGGCCCGCCACCACGGCCAGCCTCGCGCTGGCCCCAGATACTGGTTAGACGGCGGCCCGCCCCCCGCGGCCTGCCTCGCGCTGGCCCCAGAAACTGGTTAGAGGGCGGCTCGCCACCCACGGCCAGCCTCGCGCTGGCTCCAGATACTGGTTAGAGGGCGGCTCCCCAACCGCGGCCAGCCCCGCGCTGGCCCCAGATGCTGGTTAGAGGGCGGCCCGTCACCCGCGGCCAGCCTCGCTCTGGTCGCAGATACTGGTCAAAGGGCGGCCCGCCACCCGCGGCCAGCCTCGCGCTGGCCCCAGATACTCGTCAAAGGGCGGCCCGCCACCCGCGGCCAGCCTCACGCTGGCCCCGGATACTGGTTAGAGGACGGTCTGTCACCCGCGGCCAGCCTCGCTCTGGCCCCAGATGCTGGTTAGAGGGCGGCCCGTCACCCGCGGCCAGCCTGGCGCTGGCCCCAGATACTGGTTAGAGGGCGGCCCGCCACCCGCGGCCAGCCTCGCTCTGGCTCCAGATACCGGTTAGAAGGCGGCCCGCCACCACGGCCAGCCTCGCGCTGGCCCCAGATACTGGTTAGAGGGCGGCCCGCCACCCACGGCCAGCCTCGCGCTGGCTCCAGATACTGGTTAGAGGGCGGCCCGCCACCCGCGGCCAGCCTTGCGCTGGCCCCAGATACTGGTTAGAGGGCGGCTTGCCACCCGCGGCCAGTCTCAGGCTGGCGTCAGATACTGGTTAGAGGGCGGCTCCCCAACCGCGGCCAGCCCCGCGCTGGCCCCAGATGCTGGTTAGAGGGCGGCTCGCCACCCGCGGCCAGCCTCGCGCTGGCCCCAGATACTGGTTAGAGGGCGGCCCGCCACCACGGCCAGCCTCGCGCTGGCCCCAGATACTGGTTAGAGGGCGGCCCGCCCCCCGCGGCCTGCCTCGCCCTGGCCCCAGATACTGGTTAGAAGGCGGCCCGCCACCCGCGGCCAGCCTCCCTCTGGCCCCAGATACTGGTTAGAGGGCGGCCCGCCACCCGCGGGCAGCCTCGCTCTGGCCCCAGATACTGGTTAGAGGGCGGCCCGTCACCCGCGGCCAGCCTCGCTCTGGCCCCAGATACTGGTTAGCGGGCGGCCCGCCACCCTGACGCAGTGTCTGACGCAGTGACTGTGTCTGACACAGTGGCTATGACGGTGACACTGACCAGGCTAGGGATGAACCTGAGAAATGACTTCTCAGGTCCGTCCGGCGCCTGCTGGTCAACACAGTCAGTGCCAGTGACACCCAGTGACTGTCAGTGACACCGGTCACAGCGATAAGGTTCCGCTCAAGGGGAGCGACTGTGGACGCGAACAGGCACTAGTCACTCAGGCACTCCGAACGCCCTCTGCTGGGAGAGTGACACGGCATATTTAGCGCGGCGCTGATCTATAAACTCATAAATGCATTGCAATGTAAAGTGTAAAAGAAGCGTTTGATCGGATTTTGGAGGCAAAACGCGGCCGTTTACCGCCCCCCCCCTCTCCCAAACCTAGCAATGTATAAAGTAATTAAGTACGGCCGGGCTGGGGGGACTTCTGGACTGGCCAAGTGGACCGCGCATGTAATTCCAGATAGTGTATCGCTATAGTTATTCTCTATCCTAGACATACAGCAGAGACGCATCGCGAGTGCTGCACATGTGACCTTAGACCCCACGTAAAGCAGCAGTAGTAGGTACTTTAAGCCAGTTGTAGGGTTTATTATAAGGAGACTAGACCATATCAAATGTGAAAACATGATGGCACCGTTTGTTATGTACTTGTTACGGACATGAAATTGGGCTGCTGCATCAGTTATGATTTCGAGTTTTTACAATGGTTTGAAACTTCCATATTGGCTAAACCCGAGTATACATGTGAAGCGAGCGTTACGTATATCAATATTAAAACGATTTTGAATTTGACTTCATGAACAAGAAGTGAATTAGACCCATATGACGACGCACAATCAATTAGGGCAACAAACCTGAGACACCTGGCCGATTTCGCCGACTGCAGATGTGTCCGTGAAGTGGCGGGAGATCCTGGCAGCGTCTCTTCCGCCTCCTGAACGTGGGCGGCCAGCGAGGTGCGTCCGGGTCGATCACTTCGATTACGTCACAGAGATCTATTGGCGACAAAGTGTGACGAGATCTAGGCTTCAACTCGCATCGTAACAAGAGTTTCACATTACAACAAATTAATGAGGATTGATGTCCTTATTCCATACCCGGGTTGACAGCTGGCCGGAACTGCCTCAATCCTGACACTCGTTGCATTTCACAAATTTATGCTCATGATCCCATCGCCCCATGGTGCCTCATGGCAGATATGGGCAGAAACAAGTTGTACGATTAAAGAATAGCTTATCGCAAAGGTCGTTCCACGGTTAATCACATATTTGCACTGTAACGGAAAAATACCTATGCAAGAAAGGTGGTAGGTTTTACTGCTCGTTTATTGACTTCGCAAAAGCATTGGATTCGATTCCCCACTCTGGTATAGGGTGCTGAAAGAAGGTATTCACGGAAAGGTGTTATCTGTTCTTAGATCGATGTAGTCTTCTCTTAAGTCCTGCGTAACATCCATGGAAGGTCTATTAGATTATTTGGAATGTAAGGTGGGAACCCGTCAGGGATGCATGCTGAGCCCGTTTCTTTTTGCATTATATATAAATGAATTGGTAAATGAAACCGGTTTAGAAGTAATTTATGCGATGGCGTGTATCCCGATGAAATTCACCCTCGATTATATGTACTAATGTATGCTGATGACCTAGCTCTAGTAAACGATACTGTTGGCAGGTTACAAAGGAATTAGACAGACGTATTGGGCAAATATGGATTACCGGCTTAAAATTAACATGAATAAGACTAAAACTGTTGTATGCCCCAAACTCCATCTTGTGCCGTCTTGGGTGAATGCGGACGAATGCCACTTAGTACTATCTACGTGACAAAATGCATCAAGTTTTGGTTGCGTGTGGTGCAAAGCGACGCCTCTCGATATACACAGTCATGCTATGAAATCTTGTCTCGCTTGGCAGCCAATGGAAAAAAATTGGTCTGCAAAAATTGAAAACCTTTTGGCTTTGGGCACGTGTGGCTAAATCAGGGGGTAGGCGATGTAAATATGTTTATCAGACTGAGTGAACTTAAGCAACGAGTCGCTGATATTGCAATGCAAGAATGGGGTGAGTTACACTTAGATCCAAACTATCTTCTTGTAGTAAAGTCAAGTCACTGTTACAACCGGAGCGATATCTCACATCTGTTACGATTCCAAAGCACCGTATTGCATTAACTAAGTTTCGATGTTCTGCCCATTCTTTACGTATTGAAAGGATGAGAGGGCAAACTCACAGAAGTCTCCGCCTTATGCAACTATTGCCTGTCTAAAGATAATGAGGTTGTTGAAGATGAGTACCATTTTTTGCTCTAAGGTCCACTGGATGAAGAACTCAGAGAACCGTATATACCTTATCATGTAAAGTCCCAGCATGGGTTTAATTCACTACTGCCCACCTTAAATAACAATCACCACTACTGCCCACCTTAAATAACAATCACCATGTTAATATAACTGCATTCGTTTACCACGGCTTCATACTGCACGATAACTTAATATGTATATTCATAGTATATGTCACTACATGTGTTATTTTTGTTATTTTTGTTTATTATATGTACCATGGGCCGATGGCCTTTCAGTATAATATAGTTCTAATAATATTATATTATAATATAGTTCCTATAAGATTGCTTTGACGTGGCTCGGTGCTTGGGCCAAAGCATAAAATACACGACGCCATGACCTAACATCTGCCAAGATACAAGTCGTGAGATAAAGAAATCGAGCCCTGGAAACCATGTTAGATGGATCACAAATAAGCCTACCCGACGATTCATTTTCCAGGAACAGCACAGCGCCGCCTGCGGCAAGAAGGTCCTCACTCTCATGTACAAACATACGGGTGGACTGTAGGAGCTGGGTGACGGTCTCTTCCTTCTGTGTATCCAGCGTGGCCAAAATACCTCCAGCATAAGTAACGCACGACATCCTCGAAAAATCCTGATCGAAGCGGCGCCTGACCAGCACGTACTCCTCCTCATCGCCCGGATTCAATGTGAACACTAGATGAGAAAAAGTAGCTTCATCTACATATAATTTAGCCATATACATAAGAAACATAATGAGCTTGCGCACGTCGCCGTTCGAACTGCTTTACTTCATAGTGAAGCCAAAAATCCTAATGCGTAAAATCTATGAGAACATGATTTTAGGACGGGGTAATATGTTGTTTAGGGGGTACGTATAAATTCAGGGGCGGATATGAAGGCGGAGGGGTAGGAGGGGGGGGGGATACAAGAGGGTTGGGTGTTTAACACCCCGTCCCCTATAGCCAGAGGATGTAAAAGACCAGTGGCGAATTCAGCCCCCTCATCCCAGTTGCAAGAAAGTCAAGTCTACTCAAAGTGACCGCCCTCCTATAAAGCGATATGGTTTGATAAACTTACCTTTCTTCCCACTCTTTTCCCCACATGGGTAAGTGTTGCACTCCCTTGTGCCGACGCTGGCAAACATTGCGTTATCGTGGTTCAAAACTCCTCCTCCGCAGATCTGGGAACACATTACGTCCGGGCAGTAGTTCTGCAGTCCCCCTGCAAACACGTCGTGCATGTCACTGGCATTATAACAACGTAACAATTAAGGATAGAAAGTCGCGCACAATTGGAAACATAATGGACCGGCGATTAGTACCTCTATGACAACTTGAGGGAGGGTTGATGGGCTCCTCAGAGCCCCCCACCCCCTTCCCAGATAATTCGCCCCCGACATCTCTCCACCCCCGGACCATTCCACCCCCACCCCACAGCCCAGCGAATAAGCGAAAATCGTGCATTTTGTCGTAAAAGCATGAAATTTGGCACGCGTGTGCGAAATTCAGGTTTAATCAAATTTAGCTATAGGGTCAAGTCAGATTTAACCCCTGACGGCTATGGCGGCCATTTTTCAAAATGGCGGACAATCCCACCAATAATACGCAATATCTTGGAAACTAAGAATGAAAAAACTGTTATTTTGATGTCTATTCTTATATTTTTGGGTACGCAGGTGCCCAAAAAGTCATTATTGGGTAGCCAGGAGCAACGCATTCGCCATTTTCCAAGATGGCGGACAAGGCTAGCACTGATACTGCTCTTTGAAAAGAGATGGCGACCAAGTTTCATGCAACGCGCTCCTGTGTTTTGGTAGGTCTATTGCTGCGCTTCGATGGATTTCTGAACACATACGCGTAGGACGTCTTTTTGTTAACTGTCATGTCTAGTGCCTTCTATCAACAATACGTTCGACCACAAACGTTCAGTATTGTTGACGACCGATGTTTTCCATGCGAAACATGGTCCCAGCGAGCTTGGAACTTTTGCGAGCAAAAGTTACGATATCTTAGCGAACTGATCCCAGATCTCAAGATCTTCAATGTGTTTATGTCTGCGCCCACGGTACATATGGATATCCACACAATGACTCTCATACACCTCTTAGATTTCCAGATGTTGTGTGTTATTATTGAAATAGCCACCATTAAGGCAAACTGAGGGCGCCTTACACTTGGACACTGCACAACAACTTGTTGAATTCCTTGAATGACTCGTAAAACCACCTATACATAGACTTAAACAGTGATGCCTCTTAGTATTGGAGATATTCTATATTGTTGCAGGTCTGATCCGCCCTTCTTGGAAAATGGCGGATACGTTGCTCCTGGCTACGCAATCACTATTTTTGCGTACTCAGCGGCCCGGAAAATCTTTGGATAGGCATATACATAGTTACTCTGCGCCACGTTTTCAAGATATTGAGTATTTTTGCTGGCCTTGTCCGCCATCTTAGAAAATGGCGGAAGCGTTGCTCCTAGATACAGGAGAATATGTTTTTTCAACTCAGCGACCCCGAAAACATGTACAATGACATAAAAAAAAACAGTTCTATCAATATGCGAGATAATTTTTATGGTTTTGCCCGCCACTTTGACAAATGGCCGACAAAGCCGCTATAGATAACTTGGCACTATAGCTAAATTTGGCTACAAGGGTATAAGGGCCAAGTGTGCCAACTTTCATGCTTTTACCACAAAATGCCCAATTCGACGTTTACCCGCTGGATTACCAGGACAACGCCCTACGGACAATCCGCCAAGGACAACTCCCCTCAGACAACCCTCCCCCTGACAATTCCCCCCCCCCCCTCCTAGAATTTCCTCCAAGACAATTCCCCCCGGACAATTCCAGCGAGACAATTTCCTCCAAGACCATACCCCCGAGACCATACCCCCCAGGTCATACCCCCCAGACAATTTGCCCTAGACACTTCTATGGTTCACCATATAGCATTTGAACTCCTGTTGCGTCAGCCTGACCTGATAAGACGAATCTGACAATCTCCATTTTAACCTGGTTCGTGTTACATATATTTGCATAACTTCGGGAATTGCCAGGGGTCTGACTATGTTACAGATATATCAATAGTGTTCGCACAGGTTCAGACCACTTTATGCATTTTCGAATTGTTTTGAACAAACTTATTTTTCCTATTGTCTCATGGAATCACAAGGATATCATATTTCTGGATCCACTTTACTATTCAAAAAGAACTATGATAAACTGTTTATGCAAGGCAATGTATAAAATTGTTTTTTTCTGGGTTTGCAGGTAAGCGTAACTGAGTGTTAACTTTTGATGGGGTAAATGTTCTTTTGTATTGCTGTGGGAATGGAATAATGACGAAATTACCTAGAAATGGCCATGAAAATGCCATTTTCATGGCCTTTTTCGTGACATCATAATGATATCTGTCAAATGAGCACTCACCTGATTCGGTCAAAATCTCTTCGGCATATCCAGGACTCTCACTGTAGAACGCCAGGACCACAAAGGTAAACAGCGACATTTTCATATGAAATTTCTCCCTCATCAGATACACCATGATCGGTCAATTTGCGATATATAGTTAACAGCAAGTGTAGACATGAAGCCGAAGAAGCAGCGTGTATGAGGCACACTGCTAACACCAGCCGATAGCCCAGCACCTTCCCTCAATGACCGTTCTTGCAAGATTTCGGTTATACTTATATCGTGGTTGGCCAAGACGAGGTAATTTTTATAATGATTGAAACCAAGCCACAATTTCATAATTAAAAAGCATTTGTTCTCTTCATGTCGATATATCTTGGTTGGCCAAGACGAAGCAATTTTTATAATGACTGAAAATCAAAACATTTGTGTAGCGTATTGTCGGGTCTACGTGTTTGAGTGATTACTCCATTGTCAGCATGAAATATCACCACGATGCAATCGATTAGGTCACGTTCAGGTGAGACCACGTACTGCGAGATTTCATGCTGTCTGTTTCTGTCGATGCTTCGTGAGGGATAATGTTCCAATTTGCTGGTAAACGAGTTGCCTTGTGGCATTGATGACCGTATTGTGACGCTAACCGACAATAAGCTGTTACCAAGCTCTCCGGCAGTAACTTCATCTACTCGGCTTACTTGTGTCCATAGCTGTCAGTACTATATATGTATAATTGAACAACAGATGAAAAACAACAATTAAGACATCTATATAATGACGATCGTTAGACATTGTGCATGCGTATTAATGAACCAACCTAGTGTATACCCTTATAACGAATAAGTGTTTTTTTCTTCATTTATGTATCACATTGTTATGACTTCACCTATCGGTTTGGGTTATGTTGGTTCATTATGAAGAAAGTCATATGATACTCGCTTCGTTGTCAAACTTTGCCAAGAGATTCCGAACGACAAAACTGAGGTCACGTTCGTTAACGGGCGAAATCGATCAAAGGCGAAAGTCACGGTGACGTCATACGTCAAAAACACATTTTCCGACCCAGCTCGTTTAATATTACAGTTACTTAATATCTTTCTCGTCGGTGACCTCACATTTGACGAAGGACCAATAGTTTTCGAGCTACGTTTTGTCAAATATGACAACATTGACGTCATAATATTCAAATACAGATAAGGGATTCCTATCGTTGCCAAAATGGGCATTAAGGGTACCACTGAGGTACTGTATGGCAAACATCATGGCGATCCCTTCAATACTGTCGGTTTCCAAGGCGACGAAAGTCCCCAAGTACAACACGTGTATCTCCGTGAACATTACGGTTTCACTATGTCACTTGTTGACGCGCCATACGCATTTGTGTACGCAACAGATGACATTGAACAGTTTGTCTGTGGTATGACCCATTAAAGTTGAAGACATTTTGAAGTGTCTAGGTCGTCATAAAAATAAGAATGGCGATGAGTTCTGGCAAATCTTAGATTTTTCGGATGCATGATATGGCATCATGATAATGTCACTTCCGGTACATTAAAAATCGGAACAATCTGATTTTTGTTTACAAAATGTTTTACAGGGATGACCTTGGTATTTGTTTTTTCGTTAGTTTGTTTTCTCTCCTGGTGATATCAATATTCATCCCAGTATATGCATATTTACATATTTATTATTAATGATTAATACCTTCCTCGTATATATTTCTTACGCGCGCGAGCCCTGCTATGTTGTGTTACGTCATTGTGTATATTTCACTTCATGTCGTTGTTCACTTTATAACTATCGAATAAGTCATTTACATGTGAATCCGCTATTGATCACCTCGTAAAATAAATAAAGTTTATATAAAAAAAGGCGAGTACTGACTTACAGCTGCATAATTTGCAACAGTTTATCATAGGTTAACAGGGTGTTTTCCAGAAACAAAAACCCAATTAATACAGATAAATATCTTAACCATCAAATAATATAATTCTAAGAACGAGATGGAGGCATAAAGGCCGAGAAAGTAGCTGATATAAATGCCAACCGGCGAATGGAAAGACTGTCACTACGCTGTGCGTAGCAGGAAGGTTCCCATATTCCCGGTTTGCAGACCTTCTTCCGCGTGGAAATAATTATCGTTCTGGCGTCTATTTTGTCTAGATCTCTATATTAAAATCAGTTACGGCTGCAATTGTTACGGAACTCAGTAGGGCTGAACTATCGCTGAAAAACATGTATGTAGAAATGATGCAGTGGGCTTTGTCTTGGCACCAGGGTGTTGCAAAGAGGGGTAGCCCCGTCACTCGGTTGTTATGTCTGGGCACCAGGGCGTTGCAAAGAGGGGTAGCCCGTCACTCGGTCGTTATGTCCGGGCACCAGGGCGTTGCAAAGAGGGGTAGCCCCGTGACTCGGTTGTTATGTCTGGGCACCAGGGCGTTGCAAAGAGGGGTAACCCCGTCACTCGGTTGTTATGTCTGGGCACCAGGGCGTTGCAAAGAGGGGTAGCCCGTCACTCGGTCGTTATGTCCGGGCACCAGGGCGTTGCAAAGAGGGGTAGCCCCGTGACTCGGTTGTTATGTCTGGGCACCAGGGCGTTGCAAAGAGGGGTAGCCCGTCACTCGGTCGTTATGTCTGGGCACCAGGGCGTTGCAAAGAGGGGTAGCCCGTCACTCGGTCGTTATGTCCGGGCACCAGGGCGTTGCAAAGAGGGGTAGCCCCGTGATTCGGTTGCCCATAATGGGTGAGCTCGGGTATGCGAGCGGAGTAGGAGACTCCGCGGAATGCATAACCGAACGCAAAGATTGAGGTTCGATAGCGTCGTCGCATGTTGCGTTTTACTCTCGGACCTAACACCCCATCCAGAGGAGGATCACGAGGATTTTTTCCAGCATGGCGTCCAGGCCCCGCAATATGTATAATATATCTATAGTAGTATTTAGACCCCCTGTAAAATATGTAGATAATATTATAACAACGAGACTAAGATAATGAACACAACACGTATCCCTTGATTTATGTTATGGTACTGTTTAACGATCTTCAGGATTTGTGGAGTTCAGCAAGTGCGACATTCAAGCGGACCGCGGATTTTGCATCCGTGAGTGGAAAGTATCAGTGGGCATGCTCCAAGCATCTGCGCCGATTACTCCGGTTGCATATCCGAACTCACCCAATGAGTCATTTGGGAGATCGACTCTCCCAATTGCTTGCAAGCAGTCCCAAACCAATAGCGTCGACATTTTCTTGGTTGGAATAGCCACCGCGCGCTCAATATTGACGCTAAAACGTTGCAACTGGTTAAACGAGGCCGGCAAGAGTCGACTGTAGTATGTGCTTTGTCCTCGCACCCTAGGACGCGTAGTTTCGGCGCTTAAACGGCGCCACAGACGTGTGTCTAAAAAAATGACGTCACTTCTGTCAGTAATTTCAGGTTTTTGCTCTCTTGTTTTAATTTATAATTGTTTTATTTGGAAATTTTCTGGCTCATTTTTGACGACCGGGGGGGTGGGGGGGGGGGTCCACATCGCCTCGGATAGCGTTCTTTATCATAAAGGGTAGTTCCAGGAATAACGATCGCCACCTCCCCCGCCCCCCTTCCCCAGTCCACCTCCGCCCCTCCCCCAATCCACCCCCAGCCCCCTCCCCCAGTCCACCCCCGCTCCCTCCCCTAGTCCACCCCGCCCCCCTCCACCAGCCCACCGCCGCCCCCTCCCCCAGTCCACCCCCGCCCCCTCTCCCATTCCACCCCACCCCCCTTTCCCAGTCCACCTCCGCCCCTCCTCCAATCCACCCCAGCCCCCTCTCCCAGTCCACCCCCGCCCCTCCCCCAGTCCACCCCCGCTCCCTCCCCTAGTCCACCCCGCCCCCTCCACCAGCCCACCGCCGCCCCCCTCCCCCAGTCCACCCCCGCCCCCTCTCCCATTCCACCCCGCCCCCTTTCCCAGTCCACCTCCGCCCCTCCTCCAATCCACCCCGCCCCCCTCCACCAGTCCACCGCCGCCCCCTCCCCCAGTCCACCCCCGCCCCCTCTCCCATTCCACCCCGCCCCCTTTCCCAGTCCACCTCCGCCCCTCCTCCAATCCACCCCAGCCCCCTCTCCCAGTCCACCCCCGCCCCCTCCCCTAGTCCACCCCGCCCCCTTCACCAGTCCACCGCCGCCCTTTCCCCTAGTCCACCCCCGCCCCCTCTCCCATTCCACCCCGCGCCCTGCCCCAGTCAACCCCCGCCCCTCCTCCCATTCCACTCAGCCCCCTCCCCCTGCTTGTTCTGCTTACATCACGTCTATGAAGGGGGCGGAGGGGGGGGGGCTAGGCGACGGGAGGGACGGGGCGTGGCTGAAGGGTACTGCTTTACCCTAGGCCAAGACGCACATTTTCACATAGATTGGCGCCACAGCCTCCAATCACACGATGGCTGGCCTGGCAGAGCTCAACCACTGGAGAAATAAAATTCATACTGCTACCCGCCCCCCCCCCCCTCCCACCACATGCATACCCTCACACAAATCGGGTCAGGTTAGGCTTTCAATAGACCGATCCAGGCTGTCACTCATTCACTGACGTCACTGTTGCTTTTAATCAATCATGTGGTGAAAAAGGTCTTGCACGTGCGTTATGTCAGACAAACAAATCAAACAAGACAGCCATTGGCTGAAAGTAATGACAGAAGTACTTTTCATCTATCCTATACAACAAACTTCGACTTGTTGCCTTAGCTTGCAAGCAGTCCCAAACCAATAGCGTCGATATTGAGCGAGTGGCTACCGCTCAAGTTAGGCTACATGAGGCCTTCAGCGGGCAAATTGGGCTAAACAGCGCCTTCAACGAAGAAGATTTGGACTAACTAACGCCTTACACGGGCAAATTGGAATACTTACGGCCGTCAGCGGCCAATGTGGGCTAAACGTGTCCTTCAATCGGCAATTTGGGCTCAATGACGCCTTCAACGGGCCATGTACACACTTTAGACGCTATGAAGGGCAAATTGGGCGCTGCAGACACTATGTTGAACCATGTGCACACTGTATAAACCGATATTAACATAATTATAGGTAAAACCCTCCTTTGTACCTTGGACCTACTTCACCCATCTACGAACTTAGCCTGACGATGGCCTTTCCGCAACTCTTGATGAATTTCAAAGTCAATATCTGAAGACGTTCGAGCCCAAATTGTTCGCTGAAAGCGCAATTTAGTCCACATTGGACCCCTAGGATGCGGATGCTGGATGAACACAATCTAACGGCTGCTTTTCAGCGCGGGCTGTTTTCTCAGACTAAATCCCGACTTTCTACGTGTGCTTGGTCCCGCCCTAATGCCTGCTCTCAGACTCATTATTGCTAAAGTCCGGAGCCCTCAAGCACCGAAACTAAGCGGGCCAGGCTAAAAGCAAATGCGGATTCCTTACCCAAGTTGACGTTTACCCGTCCTTTGCAAACAGTCCAGACTCTTTAGCGTCGCTATTAAGCGAACGGCGGCCATCGCAACCCCGAAAGAGTGCGGGTCGATACCGCCGTTGACTCATAATGGGAGCGCCAGCAGGGAGGGGTGCACCTCTTGCGAGCGCTATTGCCGCCAAAACTAAGCGTCCAAGAGCAATTCTGTAGCAATTTATCCATAGACAATTCTACATACATCTTCAGCTTCATGCCAAATCTGGGCTCCCTAGCTCAAATATTAACCGAGTTATGGCCCTTAAGTTAAAAACGCCACTTCACGCGAGGTGGACGTCAACTATTCCTGTCACATCGATGCCCCGTGGCACACATGACGTCACTGACGCTTACTAGATGATACAAATTGGCTTCGAACTTTTTATAATACCTATTTATGAACTAATAGTGATATTTTCTAATGGCTAAATAGGTGAAAAGGAAACGATTTCACAAGTTCGTCGGGTATTGCAAACTTGGACGTCATTTATGACGCACACGTTTCGGTACCCCAAAAAGAGTTACGCGCGGTAGCATGCGTCCATGGATATCAGGTACAGCGTCAAATAAACCAGAAGTAGCTATGACGTATAATAGCCGAGTAATGGCCTTTATGAAAATGTGACGTCGTCACGTCATTGTGACGTCATGGCATGACTCCCGACAACGTACAAATAATAATACGCAAACGTTATGCTCCAAAACATTGACCACCACGGTCGGTAGCAGCATCAGCTCTTCGGATATGGCTTGACGTAATGACAGAAAAATGCTATACTTCATCATTAGGAGAATATGACAACGGCGGTAGCAGTATCAGCCCTTCGGATATGGCTTGACGTAATTACAGAAAAATGCTATACTTCATCATTAGGGGAATATGACAAACGGGCAGATATGTGAAAGACAATTCGGTCGGAAGAAAGACGCCAAGAATGTTTTTTTCTCTCCCCAATGAATTGGATTTTTTTCCGATTTTTGACGAATTTTCTAATTTAGCCAGAATCTGTATACTTTATGTTTGGGCAAATGTTCCGTTGCCATATGGTACCCATTGTAGCTATTAGGTATCATCTTTAACTAAAGAAGAAATCATGGTAATGTTTGGCGAAGGCACTTGTAAAATACGCCACAAGACATTTTACCAGGGATGAGGGTTTTAACATTGGAAGCCCAACAGAGAATTGCCGTCACACCTGGAACCGGAAGTAAAATAGAAACATAGTGATTTTATGATGCAGACAAACATCGGAGCTCATTGCCTCAATGAAGCCACCCTCGATTTTTTATCATTTTTTCCCGAGTTTTGACGATTTTTTCAACCGAAAGTAACTGAAAAATCTCAGATTTCATAGAAGCTATTCCCATTATCATTTCTATGAGAGCCCGGAACCCCAAAGTGATACCTTCAACCTAAATTGGTCAAGCCGAAAAAAAAGGTTCAAGGTCATCTTTTGCGTTTTTCAGAAAACATGAAAAGTCATGTAGCTCGAAAATGAGTGTGACGCATCAAAAAGTAGTTCATCGCTGAAAGATGCGGTTTAAATGGTAGCACATTCGCAAACTGATCAGAGGTCTCTAGGTCGATTAGAGATTAACAGTTCTTCGATTTTTCTTTAAAAAATCGCTGTGACCTTGACCTTTGACCTACATATGCCATCAACGAACTTGACGGCGATTTTACCAATCGACCTTTTGGTGAAGTTCTCATGAATGTAGATGTCGAATTGCGAGCTGTATGGAGTGTCAAAATATACAAACAAACACAAAAACCTCCCCACGACACGAAGTGATATAATGAGAAAAATCGTAAAATCTCATTTCAAATTCTGTCAGTAATAAATATATGTAAATGAACACCCATCCCTCCTAAACCCCCACCTTCTTTCAAGTTTGATGCTTTGGCTATCGCCTTCAAATACAATTAATAACAATTTATAATTAGCTACTTACGGGGTACGTCATAACTGACATTGGTGAACTCTTGTGCGCTGCCGTCAGACAGCCGTGTCCTGTACTGGCCGCCATGACACTGAGTAACCATCAGACAGCCGTGTCCTGTACGGGCCGCCATGACACTGAGTAACCGTGAGACAGCCGTGTGCTGTACGGGCCGCAATGACACTGAGTAACCGTTGGACAGCCGTGTGCTGTACGGGGCGCCATGACACTGAGTAACCGTCAGACAGCCGTGTCCTGTACGGGCCGCCATGACACTGAGTAACCGTCAGACAGCCGTGTCCTGTACGAGCCGCCATGACAATGAGTAACCGTCAGATAGCCTTTTAATGTACGGGCCGCCATGACACTGTGTAACCGTCAGACAGCCGTGTCATGTACGGGCCGCCATGACACTGAGTAACCGTCAGACAGCCGTGTCCTTTTCGGGCCGCCATGACACTGAGTAACCGTCAGACAGCCGTGTCCTGTACGGGCCGCCATGACACTGTGTAACCGTCAGACAGCCGTGTCCTGTACGGGCCGTCATGACACTGAGTAACCGTCAGACAGCCGTGTCCTGTACGGGCCGCCATGCCACTGTGTAACCGTCAGACAGCCGTGTCCTGTACTGGCCGCCATGACACTGAGTAACCGTCAGACAGCCGTGTCCTGTACTGGCCGCCATGACACTGAGTAACCGTCAGACAGCCGTGTCCTGTACTGGCCGCCATGACACTGAGTAACCGTCAGACAACCGTGTCCTCTACTAGCCGCCATGACACTGAGTAACCGTCAGACAGCCGTGTCCTGTACTGGCCGCCATGACACTGAGTAACCGTCAGACAGCCGTGTCCTGTACGAGCCGCCATGACACTGAGTAACCGTCAGACAGCCGTGTCGTTTACCGGCCGCCATGGCACTGAGTAACCGTCAGACAGCCGTGTCGTTTACTGGCCGCCATGACACTGAGTAATCGTCAGACAGCCTTTTCCTGTACGGGCCGCCATGACACTGAGTAACCGTCAGACAGCCGTGTCCTGTACGGGCCGTCATGACACTGAGTAACCATCAGACAGCCGTGTCCTGTACGGGCCGCCATGACACTGAGTAACCGTGAGACAGCCGTGTCCTGTACGGGCCGCCATGACACTGAGTAATCGTTGGACAGCCGTGTGCTGTACGGGGCGCCATGACACTGAGTAACCGTCAGACAGCCGTGTCCTGCACGGGCCGCCATGACACTGAGTAACCGTCAGACAGCCGTGTCCTGTACGGGCCGCCATGACACTGAGTAATCGTCAGACAGCCGTGTCCTGTACGGGCCGCCATGACACTGAGTAACCGTCAGACAGCCGTGTCCTGTACGAGCCGCCATGACAATGAGTAACCGTCAGATAGCCTTTTAATGTACGGGCCGCCATGACACTGTGTAACCGTCAGACAGCCGTGTCATGTACGGGCCCCCATGACACTGAGTAACCGTCAGACAGCCGTGTCCTTTTCGGGCCGCCATGACACTGAGTAACCGTCAGACAGCCGTGTCCTGTGCGGGCCGCCATGACACTGTGTAACCGTCAGACAGCCGTGTCCTGTACGGGCCGTCATGACACTGAGTAACCGTCAGACAGCCGTGTCCTGTACGGGCCGCCATGCCACTGTGTAACTGTCAGACAGCCGTGTCCTGTACTGGCCGCCATGACACTGAGTAACCGTCAGACAGCCGTGTCCTGTACTGGCCGCCATGACACTGAGTAACCGTCAGACAGCCGTGTCCTGTACTGGCCGCCATGACACTGAGTAACCGTCAGACAACCGTGTCCTGTACTGGCCGCCATGACACTGAGTAACCGTCAGACAGCCGTGTCCTGTACTGGCCGCCATGACACTGAGTAACCGTCAGACAGCCGTGTCCTGTACGAGCCGCCATGACACTGAGTAACCGTCAGACAGCCGTGTCGTTTACTGGCCGCCATGACACTGAGTAATCGTCAGACAGCCTTTTCCTGTACGGGCCG
The DNA here is from genome assembly GCA_964019135.1 of Arenicola marina. Classification (NCBI taxonomy): domain Eukaryota; kingdom Metazoa; phylum Annelida; class Polychaeta; family Arenicolidae; genus Arenicola; species Arenicola marina. The sequence continues at coordinate 40,986,899 of OZ025250.1, forward strand.
CCATGACACTGAGTAACCGTCAGACAGCCGTGTCCTGTACGGGCCGCCATGACACTGAGTAACCGTCAGACAGCCGTGTCCGGTACTGGCCGCCATGACACTGAGTAACCGTGAGACGGCCTTGTCATGTACTGGCCGTCATGGCACTGAGTAACCGTCAGACAGCCTTGTCCTGTACGGCCCGCCATGACACTGAGTAACCGTCAGACAGCCGTGTCCTGTACGGGCCGCCATGACACTGAGTAATCGTCAGACAGCCGTGTCCTGTACTGGCCGCCATGACACTGAGTAACCGTCAGACAGCCGTGTTTTGTACGGGCCGCCATGACACTGTGTAACCGTCAGACAGCCGTGTCCTGTACGGGCCGCCATGCCACTAAGTAACCGTCAGACAGCCGTGTCCTTTACGGGCCGCCATGACACTGAGTAACCGTCAGACAGCCGTGTCCTGTACGGGCCGCCATGGCACTGAGTAACCGTCAGACAGCCGTGTCCTGTACGGGCCGCTATGACACTGAGTAACCGTCAGACAGCCGTGTCCTGTACGGGCCGCCATGACACTGAGTAACCGTCAGACAGCCGTGTCCTGTACTGACCGCCATGACACTGAGTAACCGTCAGACAGCGTGTCTTGTACTGGCCGCCATGACACTGAGTAACCGTCAGACAGCCGTGTCCTATGAGGGCCGCCATGACACTGAGTAACCGTCAGACAGCCGTGTTCTGTACGGGCCGCCATGACACTGTGTAACCGTCAGACAGCCGTGTCCTGTACGGGCCGCCATGACACTGAGTAACCGTCAGACAGCCGTGTTCTGTACAGGCCGCCATGCCACTAAGTAACCGTCAGACAGCCGTGTCCTTTACGGGCCGCCATGACACTGAGTAACCGTCAGACAGCCGTGTCCTGTACGGGCCGCCATGGCACTGAGTAACCGTCAGACAGCCGTGTCCTGTACGGGCCGCCATGACACTGAGTAACCGTCAGACAGCCGTGTCCTGTACGGGCCGCCATGACACTGAGTAACCGTCAGACAGCCTTGTCCTGTACTGACCGCCATGACACTGAGTAACCGACAGGCAGCCATGTCTTGTACTGGCCGCCATGACACTGAGTAACCGTCAGACAGCCGTGTCCTATGAGGGCCGCCATGACACTGAGTAACCGTCAGACAGCCGTGTCCTGTACTGGCCGCCATGACACTGAGTAACCGTCAGACAGCCGTGCTCTGTACGGGCCGCCATGACACTGAGTAACCGTCAGACAGCCGTGTCCTGTACGGGCCGCCATGCCTCTGTGTAACCGTCAGACAGCCGTGTCCTGTACTGGCCGCCATGACACTGAGTAACCGTCAGACAGCCGTGTCCTGTACGGGCCGCCATGACACTGAGTAACCGTCAGACAGCCGTGTCCGGTACTGGCCACCATGACCCTGAGTAACCGTCAGACAGCCGTGCCCTGTACGGGCCGCCATGCCTCTGTGTAACCGTCAGACAGCCGTGTCCTGTACGGGCCGCCATGACACTGAGTAACCGTCAGACAGCCGTGTCCTGTACGGGCCGCCATGCCTCTGTGTAACCGTCAGACAGCCGTGTCCTGTACTGGCCGCCATGACACTGAGTAACCGTCAGACAGCCGTGTCCTGTAAGGGCCGTCATGACACTGAGTAACCGTTAGACAGCCGTGTCCTGTACGGGCCGCCATGGCACTGAGTAACCGTCAGACAGCTGAGTCCTGTACGGGCCGTCATGACACTGAGTAACCGTCAGACAGCCGTGTCGTTTACTGGCCGCAATGACACTGAGTAATCGTCAGACAGCCGTGCCCTGTACGGGCCGTCATGACACTGAGTAACCGTCAGACAGCCGTGTCCTGTACTGGCCGCCATGACACTGAGTAACCGTCAGACAGCCGTGTCCTGTACGGGCCGACATGACACTGAGTAACCGTCAGACAGCCGTGTCCTGTACTGGCCGCCATGACACTGAGTAATTGTCAGACAGCCGTGTCCTGTACTGGCCGCCATGACACTGAGTAACCATCAGACAGCCGTGTCCTGTACGGGCCGCCATGACACTGAGTAACCGTGAGACAGCCGTGTCCTGTACGGGCCGCCATGACACTGAGTAACCGTTGGACAGCCGTGTGCTGTACGGGGCGCCATGACACTGAGTAACCGTCAGACAGCCGTGTCCTGCACGGGCCGCCATGACACTGAGTAACCGTCAGACAGCCGTGTCCTGTACGGGCCGCCATGACACTGAGTAATCGTCAGACAGCCGTGTCCTGTACGGGCCGCCATGACACTGAGTAACCGTCAGACAGCCGTGTCCTGTACGAGCCGCCATGACAATGAGTAACCGCCAGACAGCCTTTTCCTGTACTGGCCGCCATGACACTGAGTAACCGTCAGACAGCCGTGTCCTATGAGGGCCGCCATGACACTGAGTAACCGTCAGACAGCCGTGTCCTGTACTGGCCGCCATGACACTGAGTAACCGTCAGACAGCCGTGCTCTGTACGGGCCGCCATGACACTGAGTAACCGTCAGACAGCCGTGTCCTGTACGGGCCGCCATGCCTCTGTGTAACCGTCAGACAGCCGTGTCCTGTACTGGCCGCCATGACACTGAGTAACCGTCAGACAGCCGTGTCCTGTACGGGCCGCCATGACACTGAGTAACCGTCAGACAGCCGTGTCCGGTACTGGCCACCATGACCCTGAGTAACCGTCAGACAGCCGTGCCCTGTACGGGCCGCCATGCCTCTGTGTAACCGTCAGACAGCCGTGTCCTGTACGGGCCGCCATGACACTGAGTAACCGTCAGACAGCCGTGTCCTGTACGGGCCGCCGTGCCTCTGTGTAACCGTCAGACAGCCGTGTCCTGTACTGGCCGCCATGACACTGAGTAACCGTCAGACAGCCGTGTCCTGTAAGGGCCGTCATGACACTGAGTAACCGTTAGACAGCCGTGTCCTGTACGGGCCGCCATGGCACTGAGTAACCGTCAGACAGCTGAGTCCTGTACGGGCCGTCATGACACTGAGTAACCGTCAGACAGCCGTGTCGTTTACTGGCCGCAATGACACTGAGTAATCGTCAGACAGCCGTGCCCTGTACGGGCCGTCATGACACTGAGTAACCGTAAGACAGCCGTGTCCTGTACTGGCCGCCATGACACTGAGTAACCGTCAGACAGCCGTGTCCTGTACGGGCCGACATGACACTGAGTAACCGTCAGACAGCCGTGTCCTGTACTGGCCGCCATGACACTGAGTAATTGTCAGACAGCCGTGTCCTGTACTGGCCGCCATGACACTGAGTAACCATCAGACAGCCGTGTCCTGTACGGGCCGCCATGACACTGAGTAACCGTGAGACAGCCGTGTCCTGTACGGGCCGCCATGACACTGAGTAACCGTTGGACAGCCGTGTGCTGTACGGGGCGCCATGACACTGAGTAACCGTCAGACAGCCGTGTCCTGCACGGGCCGCCATGACACTGAGTAACCGTCAGACAGCCGTGTCCTGTACGGGCCGCCATGACACTGAGTAATCGTCAGACAGCCGTGTCCTGTACGGGCCGCCATGACACTGAGTAACCGTCAGACAGCCGTGTCCTGTACGAGCCGCCATGACAATGAGTAACCGCCAGACAGCCTTTTCCTGTACGGGCCGCCATGACACTGTGTAACCGTCAGACAGCCGTGTCATGTACGGGCCGCCATGACACTGAGTAACCGTCAGACAGCCGTGTCCTTTTCGGGCCGCCATGACACTGAGTAACCGTCAGACAGCCGTGTCCTGTACGGGCCGCCATGACACTGTGTAACCGTCAGACAGCCGTGTCCTGTGCGGGCCGTCATGACACTGAGTAACCGTCAGACAGCCGTGTCCTGTACGGGCCGCCATGCCACTGTGTAACCGTCAGACAGCCGTGTCGTTTACTGGCCGCCATGACACTGAGTAATCGTCAGACAGCCTTGTCCTGTACGGGCCGCCATGACACTGTGTAACCATCAGACAGCCGTGTCCTGTACGGGCCGCCATGACACTGAGTAACCGTCAGACAGCCGTGTCCGGTACTGGCCGCCATGACACTGAGTAACCGACAGACGGCCTTGTCATGTATGGGCCGTCATGGCACTGAGTAACCGTCAGACAGCCTTGTCCTGTACGGCCCGCCATGACACTGAGTAACCGTCAGACAGCCGTGTCCTGTACGGGCCGCCATGACAATGAGTAATCGTCAGACAGCCGTGTCCTGTACTGGCCGCCATGACACTGAGTAACCGCCAGACAGCCGTGTTCTGTACGGGCCGCCATGACACTGAGTAACCGTCAGACAGCCGTGTCCTGCACGGGCCGCCATGACACTGAGTAACCGTCAGACAGCCGTGTTCTGTACGGGCCGCCATGACACTGAGTAACCGTCAGACAGCCGTGTCCTGTACTGGCCGCCATGACACTGAGTAACCGTCAGACAGCCGTGTTCTGTACGGGCCGCCATGACACTGAGTAACCGTCAGACAGCCGTGTCCTGCACGGGCCGCCATGACGCTGAGTAACCGTCAGACAGCCGTGTTCTGTACGGGCCGCCATGACACTGAGTAACCGTCAGACAGCCGTGTCCTGTACTGGCCGACATGACACTGAGTAACCGTCAGACAGCCGTGCTCTGTACGGGCCGCCATGACACTGAGTAACCGTCAGACAGCCGTGTCCTGTACGGGCCGCCATGCCTCTGTGTAACCGTCAGACAGCCGTGTCCTGTACTGGCCGCCATGACACTGAGTAACCGTCAGACAGCCGTGTCCTGTACGGGCCGCCATGACACTGAGTAACCGTCAGACAGCCGTGTCCGGTACTGGCCACCATGACCCTGAGTAACCGTCAGACAGCCGTGCCCTGTACGGGCCGCCATGCCTCTGTGTAACCGTCAGACAGCCGTGTCCTGTACGGGCCGCCATGACACTGAGTAACCGTCAGACAGCCGTGTCCTGTACGGGCCGCCATGCCTCTGTGTAACCGTCAGACAGCCGTGTCCTGTACTGGCCGCCATGACACTGAGTAACCGTCAGACAGCCGTGTCCTGTACGGGCCGTCATGACACTGAGTAACCGTCAGACAGCCGTGTCCTGTACGGGCCGCCATGGCACTGAGTAACCGTCAGACAGCTGAGTCCTGTACGGGCCGTCATGACACTGAGTAACCGTCAGACAGCCGTGTCGTTTACTGGCCGCAATGACACTGAGTAACCGTCAGACAGCCGTGTCCTGTACTGGCCGTCATGACACTGAGAAACCGTCAGACAGCCGTGTCGTTTACTGGCCGCCATGACACTGAGTAATTGTCAGACAGCCGTGTCCTGTACTGGCCGCCATGACACTGAGTAACCGTCAGACAGCCGTGTCCTGTACTGGCCGCCATGACACTGAGTAACCGTGAGACAGCCGTGTCCTGTACGGGCCGCCATGACACTGAGTAACCGTTGGACAGCCGTGTGCTGTACGGGGCGCCATGACACTGAGTAACCGTCAGACAGCCGTGTCCTGCACGGGCCGCCATGACACTGAGTAACCGTCAGACAGCCGTGTCCTGTACGGGCCGCCATGACACTGAGTAATCGTCAGACAGCCGTGTCCTGTACGGGCTGCCATGACACTGAGTAACCGTCAGACAGCCGTGTCCTGTACGAGCCGCCATGACAATGAGTAACCGTCAGACAGCCTTTTCCTGTACGGCCGCCATGACACTGTGTAACCGTCAGACAGCCGTGTCATGTACGGGCCGCCATGACACTGAGTAACCGTCAGACAGCCGTGTCCTTTTCGGGCCGCCATGACACTGAGTAACCGTCGGACAGCCGTGTCCTGTACGGGCCGCCATGACACTGTGTAACCGTCAGACAGCCGTGTCCTGTACGGGCCGTCATGACACTGAGTAACCGTCAGACAGCCGTGTCCTGTACGGGCCGCCATGCCACTGTGTAACCGTCAGACAGCCGTGTCCTGTACTGGCCGCCATGACACTGAGTAACCGTCAGACAGCCGTGTCCTGTACTGGCCGCCATGACACTGAGTAACCGTCAGACAGCCGTGTCCCGTACTGGCCGCCATGACACTGAGTAACCGTCAGACAACCGTGTCCTGTACTGGCCGCCATGACACTGAGTAACCGTCAGACAGCCGTGTCCTGTACTGGCCGCCATGACACTGAGTAACCGTCAGACAGCCGTGTCCTGTACGAGCCGCCATGACACTGAGTAACCGTCAGACAGCCGTGTCGTTTACTGGCCGCCATGGCACTGAGTAACCGTCAGACAGTCGTGTCGTTTACTGGCCGCCATGACACTGAGTAATCGTCAGACAGCCTTGTCCTGTACGGGCCGCCATGACACTGAGTAACCATCAGACAGCCGTGTCCTGTACGGGCCGCCATGACACTGAGTAACCGTCAGACAGCCGTGTCCGGTACTGGCCGCCATGACACTGAGTAACCGTCAGACGGCCTTGTCATGTACGGGCCGTCATGGCACTGAGTAACCGTCAGACAGCCTTGTCCTGTACGGCCCGCCATGACACTGAGTAACCGTCAGACAGCCGTGTCCTGTACGGGCCGCCATGACACTGAGTAATCGTCAGACAGCCGTGTCCTGTACTGGCCGCCATGACACTGAGTAACCGTCAGACAGCCGTGTTCTGTACGGGCCGCCATGACACTGAGTAACCGTCAGACAGCCGTGTCCTGCACGGGCCGCCATGACACTGAGTAACCGTCAGACAGCCGTGTCCTGTACGGGCCGCCATGACACTGAGTAATCGTCAGACAGCCGTGTCCTGCACGGGCCGCCATGACACTGAGTAACCGTCAGACAGCCGTGTCCTGTACGAGCCGCCATGACAATGAGTAACCGTCAGACAGCCTTTTCCTGTACGGGCCGCCATGACACTGTGTAACCGTCAGACAGCCGTGTCATGTACGGGCCGCCATGACACTGAGTAACCGTCAGACAGCCGTGTCCTTTTCGGGCCGCCATGACACTGAGTAACCGTCAGACAGCCGTGTCCTGTACGGGCCGCCATGACACTGTGTAACCGTCAGACAGCCGTGTCCTGTACGGGCCGTCATGACACTGAGTAACCGTCAGACAGCCGTGTCCTGTACGGGCCGCCATGCCACTGTGTAACCGTCAGACAGCCGTGTCCTGTACTGGCCGCCATGACACTGAGTAACCGTCAGACAGCCGTGTCCTGTACTGGCCGCCATGACACTGAGTAACCGTCAGACAGCCGTGTCCTGTACTGGCCGCCATGACACTGAGTAACCGTCAGACAACCGTGTCCTGTACTGGCCGCCATGACACTGAGTAACCGTCAGACAGCCGTGTCCTGTACTGGCCGCCATGACACTGAGTAACCGTCAGACAGCCGTGTCCTGTACGAGCCACCATGACACTGAGTAACCGTCAGACAGCCGTGTCGTTTACTGGCCGCCATGGTACTGAGTAACCGTCAGACAGCCGTGTCGTTTACTGGCCGCCATGACACTGAGTAATCGTCAGACAGCCTTTTCCTGTACGGGCCGCCATGACACTGAGTAACCGTCAGACAGCCGTGTCCTGTACGGGCCGCCATGACACTGAGTAACCGTCAGACAGCCGTGTCCGGTACTGGCCGCCATGACACTGAGTAACCGTCAGACGGCCTTGTCATGTACGGGCCGTCATGGCACTGAGTAACCGTCAGACAGCCTTGTCCTGTACGGCCCGCCATGACACTGAGTAACCGTCAGACAGCCGTGTCCTGTACGGGCCGCCATGACACTGAGTAATCGTCAGACAGCCGTGTCCTGTACTGGCCGCCATGACACTGAGTAACCGTCAGACAGCCGTGTTCTGTACGGGCCGCCATGACACTGTGTAACCGTCAGACAGCCGTGTCCTGTACGGGCCGCCATGACACTGAGTAACCGTCAGACAGCCGTGTTCTGTACAGGCCGCCATGCCACTAAGTAACCGTCAGACAGCCGTGTCCTTTACGGGCCGCCATGACACTGAGTAACCGTCAGACAGCCGTGTCCTGTACGGGCCGCCATGGCACTGAGTAACCGTCAGACAGCCGTGTCCTGTACGGGCCGCCATGACACTGAGTAACCGTCAGACAGCCGTGTCCTGTACGGGCCGCCATGACACTGAGTAACCGTCAGACAGCCGTGTCCTGTACTGACCGCCATGACACTGAGTAACCGTCAGACAGCGTGTCTTGTACTGGCCGCCATGACACTGAGTAACCGTCAGACAGCCGTGTCCTATGAGGGCCGCCATGACACTGAGTAACCGTCAGACAGCCGTGTTCTGTACGGGCCGCCATGACACTGAGTAACCGTCAGACAGCCGTGTCCTGTACGGGCCGCCATGACACTGAGTAACCGTCAGACAGCCGTGTTCTGTACAGGCCGCCATGCCAATAAGTAACCGTCACACAGCCGTGTCCTGTACGGGCCGCCATGGCACTGAGTAACCGTCAGACAGCCGTGTCCTGTACGGGCCGCCATGACACTGAGTAACCGTCAGACAGCCGTGTCCTGTACGGGCCGCCATGACACTGAGTAACCGTCAGACAGCCGTGGTCTGTACTGACCGCCATGACACTGAGTAACCGTCAGACAGCCATGTCTTGTACTGGCCGCCATGACACTGAGTAACCGTCAGACAGCCGTGTCCTGTACTGGCCGCCATGACACTGAGTAACCGTCAGACAGCCGTGTTCTGTACGGGCCGCCATGACACTGAGTAACCGTCAGACAGCCGTGTCCTGCACGGGCCGCCATGACGCTGAGTAACCGTCAGACAGCCGTGTTATGTACGGGCCGCCATGACACTGAGTAACCGTCAGACAGCCGTGTCCTGTACTGGCCGACATGACACTGAGTAACCGTCAGACAGCCGTGCTCTGTACGGGCCGCCATGACACTGAGTAACCGTCAGACAGCCGTGTCCTGTACGGGCCGCCATGCCTCTGTGTAACCGTCAGACAGCCGTGTCCTGTACTGGCCGCCATGACACTGAGTAACCGTCAGACAGCCGTGTCCTGTACGGGCCGCCATGACACTGAGTAACCGTCAGACAGCCGTGTCCTGTACGGGCCGCCATGACACTGAGTAACCGTCAGACAGCCGTGTCCTGTACGGGCCGCCATGCCTCTGTGTAACCGTCAGACAGCCGTGTCCTGTACTGGCCGCCATGACACTGAGTAACCGTCAGACAGCCGTGTCCTGTACGGGCCGTCATGACACTGAGTAACCGTCAGACAGCCGTGTCCTGTACGGGCCGCCATGGCACTGAGTAACCGTCAGACAGCTGAGTCCTGTACGGGCCGTCATGACACTGAGTAACCGTCAGACAGCCGTGTCGTTTACTGGCCGCAATGACACTGAGTAATCGTCAGACAGCCGTGTCCTGTACGGGCCGTCATGACACTGAGTAACCGTCAGACAGCCGTGTCCTGTACTGGCCGCCATGAAACTGAGTAACCGTCAGACAGCCGTGTCCTGTACGGGCCGACATGACACTGAGTAACCGTCAGACAGCCGTGTCCTGTACTGGCCGTCATGACACTGAGAAACCGTCAGACAGCCGTGTCGTTTACTGGCCGCCATGACACTGAGTAATTGTCAGACAGCCGTGTCCTGTACTGGCCGCCATGACACTGAGTAACCATCAGACAGCCGTGTCCTGTACTGGCCGCCATGACACTGAGTAACCGTGAGACAGCCGTGTCCTGTACGGGCCGCCATGACACTGAGTAACCGTTGGACAGCCGTGTGCTGTACGGGGCGCCATGACACTGAGTAACCGTCAGACAGCCGTGTCCTGCACGGGCCGCCATGACACTGAGTAACCGTCAGACAGCCGTGTCCTGTACGGGCCGCCATGACACTGAGTAATCGTCAGACAGCCGTGTCCTGTACGGGCTGCCATGACACTGAGTAACCGTCAGACAGCCGTGTCCTGTACGAGCCGCCATGACAATGAGTAACCGTCAGACAGCCTTTTCCTGTACGGGCCGCCATGACACTGTGTAACCGTCAGACAGCCGTGTCATGTACGGGCCGCCATGACACTGAGTAACCGTCAGACAGCCGTGTCCTTTTCGGGCCGCCATGACACTGAGTAACCGTCGGACAGCCGTGTCCTGTACGGGCCGCCATGACACTGTGTAACCGTCAGACAGCCGTGTCCTGTACGGGCCGTCATGACACTGAGTAACCGTCAGACAGCCGTGTCCTGTACGGGCCGCCATGCCACTGTGTAACCGTCAGACAGCCGTGTCCTGTACTGGCCGCCATGACACTGAGTAACCGTCAGACAGCCGTGTCCTGTACTGGCCGCCATGACACTGAGTAACCGTCAGACAGCCGTGTCCCGTACTGGCCGCCATGACACTGAGTAACCGTCAGACAACCGTGTCCTGTACTGGCCGCCATGACACTGAGTAACCGTCAGACAGCCGTGTCCTGTACTGGCCGCCATGACACTGAGTAACCGTCAGACAGCCGTGTCCTGTACGAGCCGCCATGACACTGAGTAACCGTCAGACAGCCGTGTCGTTTACTGGCCGCCATGGCACTGAGTAACCGTCAGACAGTCGTGTCGTTTACTGGCCGCCATGACACTGAGTAATCGTCAGACAGCCTTGTCCTGTACGGGCCGCCATGACACTGAGTAACCATCAGACAGCCGTGTCCTGTACGGGCCGCCATGACACTGAGTAACCGTCAGACAGCCGTGTCCGGTACTGGCCGCCATGACACTGAGTAACCGTCAGACGGCCTTGTCATGTACGGGCCGTCATGGCACTGAGTAACCGTCAGACAGCCTTGTCCTGTACGGCCCGCCATGACACTGAGTAACCGTCAGACAGCCGTGTCCTGTACGGGCCGCCATGACACTGAGTAATCGTCAGACAGCCGTGTCCTGTACTGGCCGCCATGACACTGAGTAACCGTCAGACAGCCGTGTTCTGTACGGGCCGCCATGACACTGAGTAACCGTCAGACAGCCGTGTCCTGCACGGGCCGCCATGACACTGAGTAACCGTCAGACAGCCGTGTCCTGTACGGGCCGCCATGACACTGAGTAATCGTCAGACAGCCGTGTCCTGCACGGGCCGCCATGACACTGAGTAACCGTCAGACAGCCGTGTCCTGTACGAGCCGCCATGACAATGAGTAACCGTCAGACAGCCTTTTCCTGTACGGGCCGCCATGACACTGTGTAACCGTCAGACAGCCGTGTCATGTACGGGCCGCCATGACACTGAGTAACCGTCAGACAGCCGTGTCCTTTTCGGGCCGCCATGACACTGAGTAACCGTCAGACAGCCGTGTCCTGTACGGGCCGCCATGACACTGTGTAACCGTCAGACAGCCGTGTCCTGTACGGGCCGTCATGACACTGAGTAACCGTCAGACAGCCGTGTCCTGTACGGGCCGCCATGCCACTGTGTAACCGTCAGACAGCCGTGTCCTGTACTGGCCGCCATGACACTGAGTAACCGTCAGACAGCCGTGTCCTGTACTGGCCGCCATGACACTGAGTAACCGTCAGACAGCCGTGTCCTGTACTGGCCGCCATGACACTGAGTAACCGTCAGACAACCGTGTCCTGTACTGGCCGCCATGACACTGAGTAACCGTCAGACAGCCGTGTCCTGTACTGGCCGCCATGACACTGAGTAACCGTCAGACAGCCGTGTCCTGTACGAGCCACCATGACACTGAGTAACCGTCAGACAGCCGTGTCGTTTACTGGCCGCCATGGTACTGAGTAACCGTCAGACAGCCGTGTCGTTTACTGGCCGCCATGACACTGAGTAATCGTCAGACAGCCTTTTCCTGTACGGGCCGCCATGACACTGAGTAACCGTCAGACAGCCGTGTCCTGTACGGGCCGCCATGACACTGAGTAACCGTCAGACAGCCGTGTCCGGTACTGGCCGCCATGACACTGAGTAACCGTCAGACGGCCTTGTCATGTACGGGCCGTCATGGCACTGAGTAACCGTCAGACAGCCTTGTCCTGTACGGCCCGCCATGACACTGAGTAACCGTCAGACAGCCGTGTCCTGTACGGGCCGCCATGACACTGAGTAATCGTCAGACAGCCGTGTCCTGTACTGGCCGCCATGACACTGAGTAACCGTCAGACAGCCGTGTTCTGTACGGGCCGCCATGACACTGTGTAACCGTCAGACAGCCGTGTCCTGTACGGGCCGCCATGACACTGAGTAACCGTCAGACAGCCGTGTTCTGTACAGGCCGCCATGCCACTAAGTAACCGTCAGACAGCCGTGTCCTTTACGGGCCGCCATGACACTGAGTAACCGTCAGACAGCCGTGTCCTGTACGGGCCGCCATGGCACTGAGTAACCGTCAGACAGCCGTGTCCTGTACGGGCCGCCATGACACTGAGTAACCGTCAGACAGCCGTGTCCTGTACGGGCCGCCATGACACTGAGTAACCGTCAGACAGCCGTGTCCTGTACTGACCGCCATGACACTGAGTAACCGTCAGACAGCGTGTCTTGTACTGGCCGCCATGACACTGAGTAACCGTCAGACAGCCGTGTCCTATGAGGGCCGCCATGACACTGAGTAACCGTCAGACAGCCGTGTTCTGTACGGGCCGCCATGACACTGTGTAACCGTCAGACAGCCGTGTCCTGTACGGGCCGCCATGACACTGAGTAACCGTCAGACAGCCGTGTTCTGTACAGGCCGCCATGCCAATAAGTAACCGTCACACAGCCGTGTCCTGTACGGGCCGCCATGGCACTGAGTAACCGTCAGACAGCCGTGCCCTGTACGGGCCGCCATGCCTCTGTGTAACCGTCAGACAGCCGTGTCCTGTACGGGCCGCCATGACACTGAGTAACCGTCAGACAGCCGTGGTCTGTACTGACCGCCATGACACTGAGTAACCGTCAGACAGCCATGTCTTGTACTGGCCGCCATGACACTGAGTAACCGTCAGACAGCCGTGTCCTATGAGGGCCGCCATGACACTGAGTAACCGTCAGACAGCCGTGTCCTGTACTGGCCGCCATGACACTGAGTAACCGTCAGACAGCCGTGCTCTGTACGGGCCGCCATGACACTGAGTAACCGTCAGACAGCCGTGTCCTGTACGAGCCGCCATGACAATGAGTAACCGTCAGACAGCCTTTTCCTGTACGGGCCGCCATGACACTGAGTAACCGTCAGACAGCCGTGTCCTTTTCGGGCCGCCATGACACTGAGTAACCGTCAGACAGCCGTGTCCTGTACGGGCCGCCATGACACTGTGTAACCGTCAGACAGCCGTGTCCTGTACAAGCCGCCATGCCACTGTGTAACCGTCAGACAGCCGTGTCCTGTACGGGCCGCCATGACACTGAGTAACCGTCAGACAGCCGTGTCCGGTACTGGCCGCCATGACACTGAGTAACCGTCAGACAGCCGTGTCCCGTACTGGCCGCCATGACACTGAGTAACCGTCAGACAACCGTGTCCTGTACTGGCCGCCATGACACTGAGTAACCGTCAGACAGCCGTGTCCTGTACTGGCCGCCATGACACTGAGTAACCGTCAGACAGCCGTGTCCTGTACGAGCCGCCATGACACTGAGTAACCGTCAGACAGCCGTGTCGTTTACTGGCCGCCATGGCACTGAGTAACCGTCAGACAGCCGTGTCGTTTGCTGGCCGCCATGACACTGAGTAATCGTCAGACAGCCTTGTCCTGTACGGGCCGCCATGGCACTGAGTAACCGTCAGACAGCCGTGTCGTTTGCTGGCCGCCATGACACTGAGTAATCGTCAGACAGCCGTGTCCTGTACGGGCCGCCATGACACTGAGTAACCGTCAGACAGCGTGTCTTGTACTGGCCGCCATGGCACTGCGTAAGCGTCAGACAGCCGTGTCCTATGAGGGCCGCCATGACACTGAGTAACCGTCAGACAGCCGTGTTCTGTACGGGCCGCCATGACTTTGTGTAACCGTCAGACAGCCGTGTCCTGTACGGGCCGCCATGACACTGAGTAACCGTCAGACAGCCGTGTTCTGTACAGGCCGCCATGCCACTAAGTAACCGTCAGACAGCCGTGTCCTTTACGGGCCGCCATGACACTGAGTAACCGTCAGACAGCCGTGTCCTGTACGGGCCGCCATGGCACTGAGTAACCGTCAGACAGCCGTGTCCTATGAGGGCCGCCATGACACTGAGTAACCGTCAGACAGCCGTGTTCTGTACGGGCCGCCATGACACTGTGTAACCGTCAGACAGCCGTGTCCTGTACGGGCCGCCATGACACTGAGTAACCGTCAGACAGCCGTGTTCTGTACAGGCCGCCATGCCAATAAGTAACCGTCACACAGCCGTGTCCTGTACGGGCCGCCATGCCTCTGTGTAACCGTCAGACAGCCGTGTCCTGTACGGGCCGCCATGACACTGAGTAACCGTCAGACAGCCGTGTCCTGTACGGGCCGCCATGCCTCTGTGTAACCGTCAGACAGCCGTGTCCTGTACTGGCCGCCATGACACTGAGTAACCGTCAGACAGCCGTGTCCCGTACGGGCCGTCATGACACTGAGTAACCGTCAGACAGCCGTGTCCTGTACGGGCCGCCATGGCACTGAGTAACCGTCAGACAGCTGAGTCCTGTACGGGCCGTCATGACACTGAGTAACCGTCAGACAGCCGTGTCGTTTACTGGCCGCAATGACACTGAGTAATCGTCAGACAGCCGTGTCCTGTACGGGCCGTCATGACACTGAGTAACTGTCAGACAGCCGTGTCCTGTACTGGCCGCCATGACACTGCGTAACCGTCAGACAGCCGTGTCCTATGAGGGCCGCCATGACACTGAGTAACCGTCAGACAGCCGTGTTCTGTACGGGCCGCCATGACACTGAGTAACCGTCAGACAGCCGTGTCCGGTACTGGCCGCCATGACACTGAGTAACCGTCAGACGGCCTTGTCATGTACGGGCCGTCATGGCACTGAGTAACCGTCAGACAGCCTTGTCCTGTACGGCCCGCCATGACACTGAGTAACCGTCAGACAGCCGTGTCCTGTACGGGCCGCCATGACGCTGAGTAATCGTCAGACAGCCGTGTCCTGTACTGGCCGCCATGACACTGAGTAACCGTCAGACAGCCGTGTTCTGTACGGGCCGCCATGACACTGTGTAACCGTCAGACAGCCGTGTCCTGTACGGGCCGCCATGACACTGAGTAACCGTCAGACAGCCGTGTTCTGTACAGGCCGCCATGCCACTAAGTAACCGTCAGACAGCCGTGTCCTTTACGGGCCGCCATGACACTGAGTAACCGTCAGACAGCCGTGTCCTGTACGGGCCGCCATGGCACTGAGTAACCGTCAGACAGCCGTGTCCTGTACGGGCCGCCATGACACTGAGTAACCGTCAGACAGCCGTGTCCTGTACGGGCCGCCATGACACTGAGTAACCGTCAGACAGCCGTGTCCTGTACTGACCGCCATGACACTGAGTAACCGTCAGACAGCGTGTCTTGTACTGGCCGCCATGACACTGAGTAACCGTCAGACAGCCGTGTCCTATGAGGGCCGCCATGACACTGAGTAACCGTCAGACAGCCGTGTTCTGTACGGGCCGCCATGACACTGTGTAACCGTCAGACAGCCGTGTCCTGTACGGGCCGCCATGACACTGAGTAACCGTCAGACAGCCGTGTTCTGTACAGGCCGCCATGCCAATAAGTAACCGTCACACAGCCGTGTCCTGTACGGGCCGCCATGGCACTGAGTAACCGTCAGACAGCCGTGTCCTGTACGGGCCGCCATGACACTGAGTAACCGTCAGACAGCCGTGTCCTGTACGGGCCGCCATGACACTGAGTAACCGTCAGACAGCCGTGTCCTGTACTGACCGCCATGACACTGAGTAACCGTCAGACAGCCATGTCTTGTACTGGCCGCCATGACACTGAGTAACCGTCAGACAGCCGTGTCCTATGAGGGCCGCCATGACACTGAGTAACCGTCAGACAGCCGTGTCCTGTACTGGCCGCCATGACACTGAGTAACCGTCAGACAGCCGTGCTCTGTACGGGCCGCCATGACACTGAGTAACCGTCAGACAGCCGTGTCCTGTACGAGCCGCCATGACCATGAGTAACCGTCAGACAGCCTTTTCCTGTACGGGCCGCCATGACACTGAGTAACCGTCAGACAGCCGTGTCCTTTTCGGGCCGCCATGACACTGAGTAACCGTCAGACAGCCGTGTCCTGTACGGGCCGCCATGACACTGTGTAACCGTCAGACAGCCGTGTCCTGTACGGGCCGCCATGCCACTGTGTAACCGTCAGACAGCCGTGTCCTGTACTGGCCGCCATGACACTGAGTAACCGTCAGACAGCCGTGTCCTGTACTGGCCGCCATGACACTGAGTAACCGTCAGACAGCCGTGTCCCGTACTGGCCGCCATGACACTGAGTAACCGTCAGACAACCGTGTCCTGTACTGGCCGCCATGACACTGAGTAACCGTCAGACAGCCGTGTCCTGTACTGGCCGCCATGACACTGAGTAACCGTCAGACAGCCGTGTCCTGTACGAGCCGCCATGACACTGAGTAACCGTCAGACAGCCGTGTCGTTTACTGGCCGCCATGGCACTGAGTAACCGTCAGACAGCCGTGTCGTTTGCTGGCCGCCATGACACTGAGTAATCGTCAGACAGCCTTGTCCTGTACGGGCCGCCATGACACTGAGTAACCGTCAGACAGCCGTGTCCTGTACGGGCCGCCATGACACTGAGTAACCGTCAGACAGCCGTGTCCTGTACTGACCGCCATGACACTGAGTAACCGTCAGACAGCCATGTCTTGTACTGGCCGCCATGACACTGAGTAACCGTCAGACAGCCGTGTCCTATGAGGGCCGCCATGACACTGAGTAACCGTCAGACAGCCGTGTCCTGTACTGGCCGCCATGACACTGAGTAACCATCAGACAGCCGTGTCCTGTACGGGCCGCCATGACACTGAGTAACCGTCAGACAGCCGTGCTCTGTACGGGCCGCCATGACACTGAGTAACCGTCAGACAGCCGTGTCCTGTACGGGCCGCCATGCCTCTGTGTAACCGTCAGGCAGCCGTGTCCTGTACTGGCCGCCATGACACTGAGTAACCGTCAGACAGCCGTGTCCTGTACGGGCCGCCATGACACTGAGTAACCGTCAGACAGCCGTGTCCGGTACTGGCCACCATGACCCTGAGTAACCGTCAGACAGCCGTGTCCTGTACGGGCCGCCATGCCTCTGTGTAACCGTCAGACAGCCGTGTCCTGTACGGGCCGCCATGACACTGAGTAACCGTCAGACAGCCGTGTCCTGTACGGGCCGCCATGCCTCTGTGTAACCGTCAGACAGCCGTGTCCTGTACTGGCCGCCATGACACTGAGTAACCGTCAGACAGCCGTGTCCCGTACGGGCCGTCATGACACTGAGTAACCGTCAGACAGCCGTGTCCTGTACGGGCCGCCATGGCACTGAGTAACCGTCAGACAGCTGAGTCCTGTACGGGCCGTCATGACACTGAGTAACTGTCAGACAGCCGTGTCCTGTACTGGCCGCCATGACACTGCGTAACCGTCAGACAGCCGTGTCCTATGAGGGCCGCCATGACACTGAGTAACCGTCAGACAGCCGTGTTCTGTACGGGCCGCCATGACACTGAGTAACCGTCAGACAGCCGTGTCCGGTACTGGCCGCCATGACACTGAGTAACCGTCAGACGGCCGTGTTCTGTACAGGCCGCCATGCCACTAAGTAACCGTCAGACAGCCTTGTCCTGTACGGCCCGCCATGACACTGAGTAACCGTCAGACAGCCGTGTCCTGTACGGGCCGCCATGACACTGAGTAATCGTCAGACAGCCGTGTCCTGTACTGGCCGCCATGACACTGAGTAACCGTCAGACAGCCGTGTTCTGTACGGGCCGCCATGACACTGAGTAACCGTCAGACAGCCGTGTCCTGTACTGACCGCCATGACACTGAGTAACCGTCAGACAGCGTGTCTTGTACTGGCCGCCATGACACTGAGTAACCGTCAGACAGCCGTGTCCTATGAGGGCCGCCATGACACTGAGTAACCGTCAGACAGCCGTGTTCTGTACGGGCCGCCATGACACTGTGTAACCGTCAGACAGCCGTGTCCTGTACGGGCCGCCATGACACTGAGTAACCGTCAGACAGCCGTGTTCTGTACAGGCCGCCATGCCAATAAGTAACCGTCACACAGCCGTGTCCTGTACGGGCCGCCATGGCACTGAGTAACCGTCAGACAGCCGTGTCCTGTACGGGCCGCCATGACACTGAGTAACCGTCAGACAGCCGTGTCCTGTACGGGCCGCCATGACACTGAGTAACCGTCAGACAGCCGTGTCCTGTACTGACCGCCATGACACTGAGTAACCGTCAGACAGCCATGTCTTGTACTGGCCGCCATGACACTGAGTAACCGTCAGACAGCCGTGTCCTATGAGGGCCGCCATGACACTGAGTAACCGTCAGACAGCCGTGTCCTGTACTGGCCGCCATGACACTGAGTAACCGTCAGACAGCCGTGCTCTGTACGGGCCGCCATGACACTGAGTAACCGTCAGACAGCCGTGTCCTGTACGAGCCGCCATGACCATGAGTAACCGTCAGACAGCCTTTTCCTGTACGGGCCGCCATGACACTGAGTAACCGTCAGACAGCCGTGTCCTTTTCGGGCCGCCATGACACTGAGTAACCGTCAGACAGCCGTGTCCTGTACGGGCCGCCATGACACTGTGTAACCGTCAGACAGCCGTGTCCTGTACGGGCCGCCATGCCACTGTGTAACCGTCAGACAGCCGTGTCCTGTACTGGCCGCCATGACACTGAGTAACCGTCAGACAGCCGTGTCCTGTACTGGCCGCCACGACACTGAGTAACCGTCAGACAGCCGTGTCCCGTACTGGCCGCCATGACACTGAGTAACCGTCAGACAACCGTGTCCTGTACTGGCCGCCATGACACTGAGTAACCGTCAGACAGCCGTGTCCTGTACTGGCCGCCATGACACTGAGTAACCGTCAGACAGCCGTGTCCTGTACGAGCCGCCATGACACTGAGTAACCGTCAGACAGCCGTGTCGTTTACTGGCCGCCATGGCACTGAGTAACCGTCAGACAGCCGTGTCGTTTGCTGGCCGCCATGACACTGAGTAATCGTCAGACAGCCTTGTCCTGTACGGGCCGCCATGACACTGAGTAACCGTCAGACAGCCGTGTCCTGTACGGGCCGCCATGACACTGAGTAACCGTCAGACAGCCGTGTCCTGTACTGACCGCCATGACACTGAGTAACCGTCAGACAGCCATGTCTTGTACTGGCCGCCATGACACTGAGTAACCGTCAGACAGCCGTGTCCTATGAGGGCCGCCATGACACTGAGTAACCGTCAGACAGCCGTGTCCTGTACTGGCCGCCATGACACTGAGTAACCATCAGACAGCCGTGTCCTGTACGGGCCGCCATGACACTGAGTAACCGTCAGACAGCCGTGCTCTGTACGGGCCGCCATGACACTGAGTAACCGTCAGACAGCCGTGTCCTGTACGGGCCGCCATGCCTCTGTGTAACCGTCAGGCAGCCGTGTCCTGTACTGGCCGCCATGACACTGAGTAACCGTCAGACAGCCGTGTCCTGTACGGGCCGCCATGACACTGAGTAACCGTCAGACAGCCGTGTCCGGTACTGGCCACCATGACCCTGAGTAACCGTCAGACAGCCGTGTCCTGTACGGGCCGCCATGCCTCTGTGTAACCGTCAGACAGCCGTGTCCTGTACGGGCCGCCATGACACTGAGTAACCGTCAGACAGCCGTGTCCTGTACGGGCCGCCATGCCTCTGTGTAACCGTCAGACAGCCGTGTCCTGTACTGGCCGCCATGACACTGAGTAACCGTCAGACAGCCGTGTCCCGTACGGGCCGTCATGACACTGAGTAACCGTCAGACAGCCGTGTCCTGTACGGGCCGCCATGGCACTGAGTAACCGTCAGACAGCTGAGTCCTGTACGGGCCGTCATGACACTGAGTAACTGTCAGACAGCCGTGTCCTGTACTGGCCGCCATGACACTGCGTAACCGTCAGACAGCCGTGTCCTATGAGGGCCGCCATGACACTGAGTAACCGTCAGACAGCCGTGTTCTGTACGGGCCGCCATGACACTGAGTAACCGTCAGACAGCCGTGTCCGGTACTGGCCGCCATGACACTGAGTAACCGTCAGACGGCCTTGTCATGTACGGGCCGTCATGGCACTGAGTAACCGTCAGACAGCCTTGTCCTGTACGGCCCGCCATGACACTGAGTAACCGTCAGACAGCCGTGTCCTGTACGGGCCGCCATGACACTGAGTAATCGTCAGACAGCCGTGTCCTGTACTGGCCGCCATGACACTGAGTAACCGTCAGACAGCCGTGTTCTGTACGGGCCGCCATGACACTGTGTAACCGTCAGACAGCCGTGTCCTGTACGGGCCGCCATGAAACTGAGTAACCGTCAGACAGCCATGTTCTGTACAGGCCGCCATGCCACTAAGTAACCGTCAGACAGCCGTGTCCTTTACGGGCCGCCATGACACTGAGTAACCGTCAGACAGCCGTGTCCTGTACGGGCCGCCATGGCACTGAGTAACGGTCAGACAGCCGTGTCCTGTACGGGCCGCCATGACACTGAGAAACCGTCAGACAGCCGTGTCCTGTACGGGCCGCCATGACACTGAGTAACCGTCAGACAGCCGTGTCCTGTACTGACCGCCATGACACTTAGTAACCGTCAGACAGCGTGTCTTGTACTGGCCGCCATGACACTGAGTAACCGTCAGACAGCCGTGTCCTATGAGGGCCGCCATGCCTCTGTGTAACCGTCAGACAGCCGTGTCCTGTACGGGCCGCCATGACACTGAGTAACCGTCAGACAGCCGTGTCCTGTACGGGCCGCCATGCCTCTGTGTAACCGTCAGACAGCCGTGTCCTGTACTGGCCGCCATGACACTGAGTAACCGTCAGACAGCCGTGTCCCGTACGGGCCGTCATGACACTGAGTAACCGTCAGACAGCCGTGTCCTGTACGGGCCGCCATGGCACTGAGTAACCGTCAGACAGCTGAGTCCTGTACGGGCCGTCATGACACTGAGTAACCGTCAGACAGCCGTGTCGTTTACTGGCCGCAATGACACTGAGTAATCGTCAGACAGCCGTGTCCTGTACGGGCCGTCATGACACTGAGTAACTGTCAGACAGCCGTGTCTTCTACTGGCCGCCATGACACTGCGTAACCGTCAGACAGCCGTGTCCTATGAGGGCCGCCATGACACTGAGTAACCGTCAGACAGCCGTGTTCTGTACGGGCCGCCATGACACTGAGTAACCGTCAGACAGCCGTGTCCGGTACTGGCCGCCATGACACTGAGTAACCGTCAGACGGCCTTGTCATGTACGGGCCGTCATGGCACTGAGTAACCGTCAGACAGCCTTGTCCTGTACGGCCCGCCATGACACTGAGTAACCGTCAGACAGCCGTGTCCTGAACGGGCCGCCATGACACTGAGTAATCGTCAGACAGCCGTGTCCTGTACTGGCCGCCATGACACTGAGTAACCGTCAGACAGCCGTGTTCTGTACGGGCCGCCATGACACTGTGTAACCGTCAGACAGCCGTGTCCTGTACGGGCCGCCATGACACTGAGTAACCGTCAGACAGCCGTGTTCTGTACAGGCCGCCATGCCACTAAGTAACCGTCAGACAGCCGTGTCCTTTACGGGCCGCCATGACACTGAGTAACCGTCAGACAGCCGTGTCCTGTACGGGCCGCCATGGCACTGAGTAACCGTCAGACAGCCGTGTCCTGTACGGGCCGCCATGACACTGAGTAACCGTCAGACAGCCGTGTCCTGTACGGGCCGCCATGACACTGAGTAACCGTCAGACAGCCGTGTCCTGTACTGACCGCCATGACACTGAGTAACCGTCAGACAGCGTGTCTTGTACTGGCCGCCATGACACTGAGTAACCGTCAGACAGCCGTGTCCTATGAGGGCCGCCATGACACTGAGTAACCGTCAGACAGCCGTGTTCTGTACGGGCCGCCATGACACTGTGTAACCGTCAGACAGCCGTGTCCTGTACGGGCCGCCATGACACTGAGTAACCGTCAGACAGCCGTGTTCTGTACAGGCCGCCATGCCAATAAGTAACCGTCAGACAGCCGTGTCCTGTACGGGCCGCCATGGCACTGAGTAACCGTCAGACAGCCGTGTCCTGTACGGGCCGCCATGACACTGAGTAACCGTCAGACAGCCGTGTCCTGTACGGGCCGCCATGACACTGAGTAACCGTCAGACAGCCGTGTCCTGTACTGACCGCCATGACACTGAGTAACCGTCAGACAGCCATGTCTTGTACTGGCCGCCATGACACTGAGTAACCGTCAGACAGCCGTGTCCTATGAGGGCCGCCATGACACTGAGTAACCGTCAGACAGCCGTGTCCTGTACTGGCCGCCATGACACTGAGTAACCGTCAGACAGCCGTGCTCTGTACGGGCCGCCATGACACTGAGTAACCGTCAGACAGCCGTGTCCTGTACGAGCCGCCATGACAATGAGTAACCGTCAGACAGCCTTTTCCTGTACGGGCCGCCATGACACTGAGTAACCGTCAGACAGCCGTGTCATTTTCGGGCCGCCATGACACTGAGTAACCGTCAGACAGCCGTGTCCTGTACGGGCCGCCATGACACTGTGTAACCGTCAGACAGCCGTGTCCTGTACGGGCCGCCATGCCACTGTGTAACCGTCAGACAGCCGTGTCCTGTACTGGCCGCCATGACACTAAGTAACCGTCAGACAGCCGTGTCCTGTACTGGCCGCCATGACACTGAGTAACCGTCAGACAGCCGTGTCCCGTACTGGCCGCCATGACACTGAGTAACCGTCAGACAACCGTGTCCTGTACTGGCCGCCATGACACTGAGTAACCGTCAGACAGCCGTGTCCTGTACTGGCCGCCATGACACTGAGTAACCGTCAGACAGCCGTGTCCTGTACGAGCCGCCATGACACTGAGTAACCGTCAGACAGCCGTGTCGTTTACTGGCCGCCATGGCACTGAGTAACCGTCAGACAGCCGTGTCGTTTGCTGGCCGCCATGACACTGAGTAATCGTCAGACAGCCTTGTCCTGTACGGGCCGCCATGGCACTGAGTAACCGTCAGACAGCCGTGTCGTTTGCTGGCCGCCATGACACTGAGTAATCGTCAGACAGCCGTGTCCTGTACTGGCCGCCATGACACTGAGTAACCGTCAGACAGCCGTGCTCTGTACGGGCCGCCATGACACTGAGTAACCGTCAGACAGCCGTGTCCTGTACGAGCCGCCATGACAATGAGTAACCGTCAGACAGCCTTTTCCTGTACGGGCCGCCATGACACTGAGTAACCGTCAGACAGCCGTCTCCTTTTCGGGCCGCCATGACACTGAGTAACCGTCAGACAGCCGTGTCCTGTACGGGCCGCCATGACACTGTGTAACCGTCAGACAGCCGTGTCCTGTACGGGCCGCCATGCCACTGTGTAACCGTCAGACAGCCGTGTCCTGTACTGGCCGCCGTGACACTGATTAACCGTCAGACAGCCGTGTCCTGTACTGGCCGCCATGACACTGAGTAACCGTCAGACAGCCGTGTCCCGTACTGGCCGCCATGACACTGAGTAACCATCAGACAACCGTGTCCTGTACTGGCCGCCATGACACTGAGTAACCGTCAGACAGCCGTGTCCTGTACTGGCCGCCATGACACTGAGTAACCGTCAGACAGCCGTGTCCTGTACGAGCCGCCATGACACTGAGTAACCGTCAGACAGCCGTGTCGTTTACTGGCCGCCATGGCACTGAGTAACCGTCAGACAGCCGTGTCGTTTGCTGGCCGCCATGACACTGAGTAATCGTCAGACAGCCTTGTCCTGTACGGGCCGCCATGGCACTGAGTAACCGTCAGACAGCCGTGTCGTTTGCTGGCCGCCATGACACTGAGTAATCGTCAGACAGCCGTGTCCTGTACGGGCCGCCATGACACTGAGTAACCGTCAGACAGCGTGTCTTGTACTGGCCGCCATGACACTGCGTAACCGTCAGACAGCCGTGTCCTACGAGGGCCGCCATGACACTGAGTAACCGTCAGACAGCCGTGTTCTGTACGGGCCGCCATGACACTGTGTAACCGTCAGACAGCCGTGTCCTGTACGGGCCGCCATGACACTGAGTAACCGTCAGACAGCCGTGTTCTGTACAGGCCGCCATGCCACTAAGTAACCGTCAGACAGCCGTGTCCTTTACGGGCCGCCATGACACTGAGTAACCGTCAGACAGCCGTGTCCTGTACGGGCCGCCATGACACTGAGTAACCGTCAGACAGCCGTGTCCTGTACGGGCCGCCATGACACTGAGTAACCGTCAGACAGCCGTGTCCTGTACGAGCCGACATGACACTGAGTAACCGTCAGACAGCCGTGTCCTGTACTGACCGCCATGACACTGAGTAACCGTCAGACAGCCATGTCTTGTACTGGCCGCCATGACACTGAGTAACCGTCAGACAGCCGTGTCCTATGAGGGCCGCCATGACACTGAGTAACCGTGAGACAGCCGTGTCCTGTACCGGCCGCCATGACACTGAGTAACCATCAGACAGCCGTGTCCTGTACGGGCCGCCATGACACTGAGTAACCGTCAGACAGCCGTGCTCTGTACGGGCCGCCATGACACTGAGTAACCGTCAGACAGCCGTGTCCTGTACGGGCCGCCATGCCTCTGTGTAACCGTCAGACAGCCGTGTCCTGTACTGGCCGCCATGACACTGAGTAACCGTCAGACAGCCGTGTCCTGTACGGGCCGCCATGACACTGAGTAACCGTCAGACAGCCGTGTCCGGTACTGGCCACCATGACCCTGAGTAACCGTCAGACAGCCGTGTCCTGTACGGGCCGCCATGCCTCTGTGTAACCGTCAGACAGCCGTGTCCTCTACGGGCCGCCATGACACTGAGTAACCGTCAGACAGCCGTGTCCTGTACGGGCCGCCATGCCTCTGTGTAACCGTCAGACAGCCGTGTCCTGTACTGGCCGCCATGACACTGAGTAACCGTCAGACAGCCGTGTCCCGTACGGGCCGTCATGACACTGAGTAACCGTCAGACAGCCGTGTCCTGTACGGGCCGCCATGGCACTGAGTAACCGTCAGACAGCTGAGTCCTGTACTGGCCGCCATGACACTGCGTAACCGTCAGACAGCCGTGTCCTATGAGGGCCGCCATGACACTGAGTAACCGTCAGACAGCCGTGTTCTGTACGGGCCGCCATGACACTGAGTAACCGTCAGACAGCCGTGTCCTGTACTGGCCGTCATGACACTGAGTAACCGTCAGACAGCCGTGTCGTTTACTGGCCGCCATGACACTGAGTAATCGTCAGACAGCCGTGTCCTGTACGGACCGCCATGACACTGAGTAACCGTCAGACAGCCGTGTCCTGTACTGGCCGCCATGACACTGAGTAACCGTCAGACAGCCGTGTCCTGTACGGGCCGTCATGACACTGAGTAACCGTCAGACAGCCGTGTCGTTTACTGGCCGCAATGACACTGAGTAATCGTCAGACAGCCGTGTCCTGTACGGACCGCCATGACACTGAGTAACCGTCAGACAGCCGTGTCCTGTACTGGCCGCCATGACACTGAGTAACCGTCAGACAGCCGTGTCCTGTACTGGCCGTCATGACACTGAGTAACCGTCAGACAGCCGTGTCCTATGAGGGCCGCCATGACACTGAGTAACCGTCAGACAGCCGTGTCTTGTACTGGCCGCCATGACACTGAGTAACCGTCAGACAGCCGTGTCCTATGAGGGCCGCCATGACACTGAGTAACCGTCAGACAGCCGTGTCCTGTACTGGCCGCCATGACACTGAGTAACCATCAGACAGCCGTGTCCTGTACGGGCCGCCATGACACTGAGTAACCGTCAGACAACCGTGCTCTGTACGGGCCGCCATGACACTGAGTAACCGTCAGACAGCCGTGTCCTGTACGGGCCGCCATGCCTCTGTGTAACCGTCAGACAGCCGTGTCCTGTACTGGCCGCCATGACACTGAGTAACCGTCAGACAGCCGTGTCCTGTACGGGCCGCCATGACACTGAGTAACCGTCAGACAGCCGTGTCCGGTACTGGCCACCATGACCCTGAGTAACCGTCAGACAGCCGTGTCCTCTACGGTCCGCCATGACACTGAGTAACCGTCAGACAGCCGTGTCCTGTACTGGCCGCCATGACACTGAGTAACCGTCAGACAGCCGTGTCCTGTACGGGCCGTCATGACACTGAGTAACCGTCAGACAGCCGTGTCCTGTACGGGCCGCCATGGCACTGAGTAACCGTCAGACAGCCGTGTCTTGTACGGGCCGTCATGACACTGAGTAACCGTCAGACAGCCGTGTCGTTTACTGGCCGCCATGACACTGAGTAATCGTCAGACAGCCGTGTCCTGTACGGACCACCATGACACTGAGTAACCGTCAGACAGCCGTGTCCTGTACGGGCCGCCATGGCACTGAGTAACCGTCAGACAGCCGTGTCCTGTACGGGCCGTCATGACACTGAGTAACCGTCAGACAGCCGTGCCGTTTACTGGCCGCCATGACACTGAGTAATCGTCAGACAGCCGTGTCCTGTACGGACCACCATGACACTGAGTAACCGTCAGACAGCCGTGTCCTCTACTGGCCGCCATGACACTGAGTAACCGTCAGATAGCCGTGTCCTGTACTGGCCGTCATGACACTGAGTAACCGTCAGACAGCCGTGTCCTGTACGGGCCGACATGACACTGAGTAACCGTCAGACAGCCGTGTCCTGTACGGGCCGTCATGACACTGAGTAACCGTCAGACAGCCGTGTCGTTTACTGGCCGCCATGACACTGAGTAATCGTCAGACAGCCGTGTCCTGTACGGACCGCCATGACACTGAGTAACCGTTAGACAGCCGTGTCCTGTACTGGCCGCCATGACACTGAGTAACCGTCAGACAGCCGTGTCCTGTACGGGCCGACCTGACACTGAGTAACCGTCAGACAGCCGTGTCCTGTACGGACCGCCATGACACTGAGTAACCGTCAGACAGCCGTGTCCTGCACTGGCCGCCATGACACTGAGTAACCGTCAGACAGCCGTGTCCTGTACGGGCCGCCATGACACTGAGTAACCGTCAGACAGCTGTGTCCTGTACGGGCCGCCATGACACTGAGTAACCGTCAGACAGCCGTGTCCTCTACGGGCCGCCATGACACTGAGTAACCGTCAGACAGCCGTGTCGTTCACTGGCCGCCATGACACTGAGTAGCCGTCAGACAGCTGTGTCCTGTACGGGCCGCCATGACACTGAGTAACCGTCAGACAGCCGTGTCCTGTACGGGCCGCCATGGCACTGAGTAACTGTCAGACAGCCGTGTCGTTTACTGGCCGCCATGACACTGAGTAACCGTCAGACATCCTTGTCCTGTACGGGCCGCCATGGCACTGAGTAACCGTCAGACAGCCGTGTCCTGTACTGGCCGCCATGACACTGAGTAACAGTCAGACAGCCGTGTCCTGTACGGGGCGCCATGACACTGTGTAACCGTCAGACAGCCGTGTCCTGTACTGGCCGCCATGACACTGAGTAACCGTCAGACAGCCTTGTCCTGTACGAGCCGCCATGACACTGAGTAACCGTCAGACAGCCGTGTCCTGTACGGGCCGCCATGACACTGAGTAACTGTCAGACAGCCGTGTCGTTTACTGGCCGCCATGACACTGAGTAACCGTCAGACAGCCGTGTCCTCTACGGGCCGCCATGACACTGAGTAACCGTCAGACAGCCGTGTCCTGTACGGGCCGCCATGACACTGAGTAACTGTCAGACAGCCGTGTCGTTTACTGGCCGCCATGACACTGAGTAACCGTCAGACAGCCGTGTCCTATGAAGGGCCGCCATGACACTGAGTAACCGTCAGACAGCCGTGTCCTGTACTGGCCGCCATGACACTGAGTAACCATCAGACAGCCGTGTCCTGTACGGGCCGCCATGACACTGAGTAACCGTCAGACAACCGTGCTCTGTACGGGCCGCCATGACACTGAGTAACCGTCAGACAGCCGTGTCCTGTACGGGCCGCCATGCCTCTGTGTAACCGTCAGACAGCCGTGTCCTGTACTGGCCGCCATGACACTGAGTACCCGTCAGACAGCCGTGTCCTGTACGGGCCGCCATGACACTGAGTAACCGTCAGACAGCCGTGTCCGGTACTGGCCACCATGACCCTGAGTAACCGTCAGACAGCCGTGTCCTCTACGGTCCGCCATGACACTGAGTAACCGTCAGACAGCCGTGTCCTGTACTGGCCGCCATGACACTGAGTAACCGTCAGACAGCCGTGTCCTGTTCGGGCCGTCATGACACTGAGTAACCGTCAGACAGCCGTGTCCTGTACGGGCCGCCATGGCACTGAGTAACCGTCAGACAGCCGTGTCTTGTACGGGCCGTCATGACACTGAGTAACCGTCAGACAGCCGTGTCGTTTACTGGCCGCCATGACACTGAGTAATCGCCAGACAGCCGTGTCCTGTACGGGCCGTCATGACACTGAGTAACCGTCAGACAGCCGTGTCCTGTACTGGCCGCCATGACACTGAGTAACCGTCAGAAAGCCGTGTCCTGTACGGGCCGTCATGACACTGAGTAACCGTCAGACAGCCGTGCCGTTTACTGGCCGCCATGACACTGAGTAATCGTCAGACAGCCGTGTCCTGTACGGACCACCATGACACTGAGTAACCGTCAGACAGCCGTGTCCTCTACTGGCCGCCATGACACTGAGTAACCGTCAGATAGCCGTGTCCTGTACTGGCCGTCATGACACTGAGTAACCGTCAGACAGCCGTGTCCTGTACGGGCCGACATGACACTGAGTAACCGTCAGACAGCCGTGTCCTGTACGGGCCGTCATGACACTGAGTAACCGTCAGACAGCCGTGTCGTTTACTGGCCGCCATGACACTGAGTAATCGTCAGACAGCCGTGTCCTGTACGGACCGCCATGACACTGAGTAACCGTTAGACAGCCGTGTCCTGTACTGGCCGCCATGACACTGAGTAACCGTCAGACAGCCGTGTCCTGTACGGGCCGACCTGACACTGAGTAACCGTCAGACAGCCGTGTCCTGTACGGACCGCCATGACACTGAGTAACCGTCAGACAGCCGTGTCCTGCACTGGCCGCCATGACACTGAGTAACCGTCAGACAGCCGTGTCCTGTACGGGCCGCCATGACACTGAGTAACCGTCAGACAGCTGTGTCCTGTACGGGCCGCCATGACACTGAGTAACCGTCAGACAGCCGTGTCCTCTACGGGCCGCCATGACACTGAGTAACCGTCAGACAGCCGTGTCGTTCACTGGCCGCCATGACACTGAGTAGCCGTCAGACAGCTGTGTCCTGTACGGGCCGCCATGACACTGAGTAACCGTCAGACAGCCGTGTCCTGTACGGGCCGCCATGGCACTGAGTAACTGTCAGACAGCCGTGTCGTTTACTGGCCGCCATGACACTGAGTAACCGTCAGACAGCCTTGTCCTGTACGGGCCGCCATGGCACTGAGTAACCGTCAGACAGCCGTGTCCTGTACTGGCCGCCATGACACTGAGTAACAGTCAGACAGCCGTGTCCTGTACGGGGCGCCATGACACTGTGTAACCGTCAGACAGCCGTGTCCTGTACTGGCCGCCATGACACTGAGTAACCGTCAGACAGCCTTGTCCTGTACGAGCCGCCATGACACTGAGTAACCGTCAGACAGCCGTGTCCTGTACGGGCCGCCATGACACTGAGTAACTGTCAGACAGCCGTGTCGTTTACTGGCCGCCATGACACTGAGTAACCGTCAGACAGCCGTGTCCTGTACGGGCCGCCATGACACTGAGTAACCGTCAGACAGCCGTGTCCTGTACGGGCCGCCATGACACTGAGTAACTGTCAGACAGCCGTGTCGTTTACTGGCCGCCATGACACTGAGTAACCGTCAGACAGCCGTGTCCTGTACGGGCCGCCATGACACTGAGTAACCGTCAGACAGCCGTGTTCTGTACGGGCCGCCATGACACTGAGTAACCGTCAGACAGCCGTGTCCTGTACGGCCGCCATGACACTGAGTAACAGTCAGACAGCCGTGTCCTGTACGGGGCGCCATGACACTGTGTAACCGTCAGACAGCCGTGTCCTGTACTGGCCGCCATGACACTGAGTAACCGTCAGACAGCCTTGTCCTGTACGAGCCGCCATGACACTGAGTAACCGTCAGACAGCCGTGTCCTGTACGGGCCGCCATGACACTGAGTAACTGTCAGACAGCCGTGTCGTTTACTGGCCGCCATGACACTGAGTAACCGTCAGACAGCCGTGTCCTGTGCGGGCCGCCATGACACTGAGTAACCGTCACACAGCCGTGTCCTGTACGGGCCTCCATGACACTGAGTAACCGTCAGACAGCCGTGTCCTGTACGGGGCGCCATGACACTGAGTAACCGTCAGACAGCCGTGTCCTGTACTGGCTGCCATGACACTGAGTAACCGTCAGACAGCCTTGTCCTGTACGAGCCGCCATGACACTGAGTAACCGTCAGACAGCCGTGTCCTGTACGGGCCGCCATGACACTGAGTAACTGTCAGACAGCCGTGTCGTTTACTGGCCGCCATGACACTGAGTAACCGTCAGACAGCCGTGTCCTCTACGGGCCGCCATGACACTGAGTAACCGTCAGACAGCCGTGTCCTGTACGGGCCGCGTTATGTCGGACAAACAAAGCATGTTACTTTCACTTTTTTGTCAGTTTCGGAAATGAGTACTTCTCGCTTGTGCCTACCATCAGCTATTATTGTCAATTTCATACTCACGAGTAAGGCAAAAGGACTGGTGCGTGGCCCCTGCTTAGTGTCGGAGGATGGGTCGGTCTATTATAGACCCAGTGTCAATGCTTGGTGTGAAACCGAAAGTGGACCCATGATAGCCTAAATGTACCCCGGTGAATCATACGCGTTGTGAAGGGGCCAGGGGGGGTGTGCGGGGCCACCACGTCACATAATACAGCCTATTGTTCGATGCCACCTCACGCGGACATTACCATATCAACATGATCAACCCCGAACTAGCTGACGTAACAACTAAAACAACTCATACAATAGACATGTTGTCTTATGTCTATGGTGATTCTCATCAACACTGTTACCCGTAAGTTGTAAGAGGAGGTGGGGAGGGGGGGGGGTCCATTTTCGATGGAGTTATTGTACTGCGTTTATAGCCAAGTAATCTTGACTTGAACAGCGTCTTTCGGCCCGATATTGACTATTGACTTTACCAATACAGGCCAAGATCTGTAAGGGAGTATTTGGAGGTGGCGGGGGCTGGGCGTTACCCCCCCCCCCACCCAATCCTACGGCCCTGTAACATGAATCATTCTGCATCAACATATCGCTCAACCATGATGATGATGACCCGAAGGTTACCTAACCCTAACCCGGCCCCTTCTGGTCTGTTGTCAGGGTTATCATCTTTTCATTGATTGTGAATTGTGAATTTTAATATTAATTAAAACCGCGGATCGGGAAATCGCCAATTTATATCACTTATCCGCCCATGTTATTGTAATCGATTCGATTGTTCGATTTAATGTGAACTGTGGATAAAGAATTCTTCGTGATCTGGGAACATGACCCCTCACCACCCCCTTGCACCCACCCCCCTCCCATCATATTCCAGTACTCTGGGGAAGTCGGCCTCCAGAAAGACCCCAATAGGAGCCATTACTAATGTGTTTAGATCAGGCCTATACTTTCACTTTGTCAACACCATCTAGGCTAGTAACAACACAAAAGCAGGCGGAGTAGATAGTGACGAGGGTGGGGGGAGAGGGTGGGGGTAGCGGAGTAGGTAGTGACGAGGGTGGGGGGAGAGGGTGGGGGTAGCGGAGTAGGTAGTGACGAGGGTGGGGGGAGAGGGTGGGGGTAGCGGAGTAGGTAGTGACGAGGGTGGGGGGAGAGGGTGGGGTAGCAGAGTAGGTCATGACGAGGGTGGGGGGAGAGGGTGGGGGTAGCGGAGTAGGTAGTGACGAGGGTGGGGGGAGAGGGTGGGGTAGCGGAGTAGGTAGTGACGAGGGTGGGGGGAGAGGGTGGGGGTAGCGGAGTAGGTAGTGACGAGGGTGGGGGGGAGAGGGTGGGGGTAGCGGAGTAGGTAGTGGCGAGGGTGGGGGGAGAGGGTGGGGTAGCAGAGTAGGTGGTGACGAGGGTGGGTGGAGAGGGTGGGGATAGCGGAGTAGGTAGTGACGAGGGTGGGGCTAGGGGGTGGGGGTAGCGTAGTAGGAAGGGATGGAGTGTCAGAATGAGAACCGAGCAATGTCCCAAAAAACAGATAATGGAGGAGATAATGGTGCGGTGTGTGGAAGGCGGGGGGGGGGGGTGGGGGCAGGAACTTAGTTCACGGAAATGATATCGAAAGTAGCACTGCTGCTGCGCTGAGTTGCAGTTGTCGGGTTGTCTCCGGATGGCACCGCGGGGACGGCTCTCCTGGTCTGCAACCACTCCATGGAGGATGGCAGCTGTAGGAAGATGTGCTTCTCTGTTTCTCTTGCTAACGCATATCATCTCGGAATACCACGCACTAGGCTTCGAGACTCCTCGCTACGGTAATTGAATTATTTAATTGATTTGTCCCATCCCCGCAGAAGACAGACGTGTCTGACCTGTGCGTAAAGAACGTTAATCCTTGTCAATAATCCATCGCAATTATTTGTTACATTCATGTGCAGTCGCAATCCTAGTAACGTGGTTATTACACGTGTGGTCCCACCCCTGTCATTGTGCTAGGCTCCTGGTCCCACCCCTGTCATTGTGCTAGGCTCCTGGTCCTACCCCTATCATTGTGCTAGGGTCCTGGTCCCACCCCTGTCATTGTGCTAGGCTCCTGGTCCCACCCCTGTCATTGTGCTAGGCTCCTGGTCCCACCCCTGTCATTGTGCTAGGCTCCTGGTCCCACCCCTATCATTGTGCTAGGCTCCTGGTCCCACCCCTATCATTGTGCTAGGCTCCTGGTCCCACCTCTATCATTGTGCTAGGCTCCTGGTCCCACCCCTATCATTGAGCTAGGCTCCTGGTCCCACCCCTATCATTGTGCTAGGCTCCTGGTCCCACCCCTATCATTGTGCTAGGCTCCTGGTCCCACCCCTATCATTGTGCCAGGCTCCTGGTCCCACCTTTATCATTGTGCTAGGCTCCTGGTCCCACCTCTATCATTGTGTTAGGCTCCTGGTCCCACCCCTGTCATTGTGCTAGGCTCCTGGTCCCACCTCTATCATTGTGCTAGGCTCCTGGTCCCACCCCTATCATTGTGCTAGGCTCCTGGTCCCACCCCTATCATTGTGCCAGGCTCCTGGTCCCACCCCTGTCATTGTGCTAGGCTCCTGGTCCCACCCCTATCATCGTGCTAGGCTCCTGGTCCCACCCCTGTCATTGTGCTAGGCTCCTAGTCCCACCCCTATCATTGTGCTAGGCTCTTGGTCCCACCCCTGTCATTGTGCTAGGCTCCTGGTCCCACCCCTATCATTGTGCTAGGCTCCTGGTCCCACCTCTATCATTGTGCTAGGCTCCTGGTCCCACCCCTATTATTGTGCTAGGCTCCTGGTCCCACCCCTACCATTGTGCTAGGCTCCTGGTCCCACCTCTATAATTGTGCTAGGCTCCTGGTCCCACCCCTATCATTGTGCTAGGCTCCTGGTCCCACCCCTATCATTGTGCTAGGCTCCTGGTCCCACCTCTATCATTGTGTTAGGCTCCTGGTCCCACCCCTATTATTGCGCTAGGCTCCTGGTCCCATCTCTATCATTGTGCTAGGCTCCTGGTCCCACCCCTATCATTGTGCTAGGCTCCTGGTCCCACCCCTATCATTGAGCTAGGCTCCTGGTCCCACCTCTATCATTGTGCTAGGCTCCTGGTCCCACCTCTATCATTGTGCTAAGCTCCTGGTCCCAGCCCTGTCATTGTGCTAGGCTCCTGGTCCCACCCCTATCATTGTGCTAGGCTCCTGGTCCCACCCCTATCATTGTGCTAGGCTCCTGGTCCCACCCCTATCATCGTGCTAGGCTCCTGGTCCCACCCCTATCATTGTGCTAGGCTCCTGGTCCCACCTCTATCATTGTGCTAGGCTCCTGGTCCCACCCCTATCATTGTGCTAGGCTCCTGGTCCCACCCCTATCATTGTGCTAGGCTCCTGGTCCCACCCCTATCATTGTGCTAGGCTTCTGGTCCCACCCCTATCATTGTGCTAGGCTCCTGGTCCCACCCCTGTCATTGTGCTAGGCTCCTGGTCCCACCCCTATCATCGTGCTAGGCTCCTGGTCCCACCCCTATCATTGTGCTAGGCTCCTGGTCCCACCCCTATCATTGTGCAAGGCTCCTGGTCCCACCCCTATCATTGTGCTAGGCTCCTGGTCCCACCCCTATCATTGTGCTAGGCTCCTGGTCCCACCCCTATCATTGTGCTAGGCTCCTGGTCCCACCCCTATCATTGTGCTAGGCTCCTGGTCCCACCCCTATCATCGTGCTAGGCTCCTGGTCCAACCCCTATCATTGTGCTAGGCTCCTGGTCCCACCCCTATCATTGTGCTAGGCTCCTGGTCCCACCCCTATCACTGTGCTAGGCTCCTGGTCCCACCCCTATCATTGTGCTAGGCTTCTGGTCCCAGCCTATCTTTATGCTAGGCTCCTGGTCCCACCCCTATCATCGTGCTAGGCTCATGGTCCCACCCCTATCATTGTGCTAGGCTCCTGGTCCGACACCCCATCATTGTGCTAGGCTCCTGGTCCCACTCCTATCATCGTGCTAGGCTCCTGGTCCCACCCCTATCATTGTGCTATGCTCCTGGTCCGACCCCTATCATTGTGCTAGGCTCCTGGTCCCACCCCTATCGTTGTGCTAGGCTCCTGGTCCCACCCCTATCATTGTGCTAGGCTCCTGGTCCCACCCCTATCATTGTGCTAGGCTTCTGGTCCCACCCCTATCATTGTGCTAGGCTCCTGGTCCCACCCCTGTCATTGTGCTAGGCTCCTGGTCCCACCCCTATCATCGTGCTAGGCTCCTGGTCCCACCCCTATCATTGTGCTAGGCTCCTGGTCCCACCCCTATCATTGTGCTAGGCTCCTGGTCCCACCCCTATCATTGTGCTAGGCTCCTGGTCCCACCCCTATCATTGTGCTAGGCTCCTGGTCCCACCCCTATCATTGTGCTAGGCTCCTGGTCCCACCCCTATCATCGTGCTAGGCTCCTGGTCCCACCCCTATCATTGTGCTAGGCTCCTGGTCCCACCCCTATCATTGTGCTAGGCTCCTGGTCCGACCCCTATCATTGTGCTAGGCTCCTGGTCCCACCCCTATCATTGTGCTAGGCTCCTGGTCCCACCCCTATCATTGTGCTAGGCTTCTGGTCCCAGCCTATCTTTATGCTAGGCTCCTGGTCCCACCCCTGTCATTGTGCTAGGCTCCTGGTCCCACCCCTATCATCGTGCTAGGCTCATGGTCCCACCCCTATCATTGTGCTAGGCTCCTGGTCCGACACCCCATCATTGTGCTAGGCTCCTGGTCCCACTCCTATCATCGTGCTAGGCTCCTGGTCCCACTCCTATCATTGTGCTATGCTCCTGGTCCGACCCC
Source organism: Arenicola marina (assembly GCA_964019135.1). Classification (NCBI taxonomy): domain Eukaryota; kingdom Metazoa; phylum Annelida; class Polychaeta; family Arenicolidae; genus Arenicola; species Arenicola marina. Next base: position 41,022,806 of record OZ025250.1, read on the forward strand.
TATCATTGTGCTAGGCTCCTGGTCCCACCCCTATCGTTGTGCTAGGCTCCTGGTCCCACCCCTGTCATTGTGCTAGGCTCCTGGTCCCACCCCTATCATTGTGCTAGGCTCCTGGTCCCACCCCTATCATTGTGCTAGGCTCCTGGTCCCACCCCTATCATTGTGCTAGGCTCCTGGTCCCACCCCTATCATTGTGCTAGGCTCCTGGTCCCACCCCTATCATTGTGCTAGGCTCCTGGTCCCACCTCTGTCATTGTGCTAGGCTCCTGGTCCCACCCCTATCATCGTGCTAGGCTCCTGGTCCCACCCCTATCATTGTGCTAGGCTCCTGGTCCCACCCCTATCATTGTGCTAGGCTCCTGGTCCCACCCCTATCATCGTGCTAGGCTCCTGGTCCCACCTCTATCATTGTGCTAGGCTCCTGGTCCCACCCCTATCATTGTGCTAGGCTCCTGGTCCCACCCCTATCATTGTGCTAGGCTCCTGGTCCCACCCCTATCATTGTGCTAGGCTCCTGGTCCGACCCCTATCATTGTGCTAGGCTCCTGGTCCCACCCCTATCATTGTGCTAGGCTCCTGGTCCCACCTCTATCATTGTGTTAGGCTCCTGGTCCCACCCCTATTATTGCGCTAGGCTCCTGGTCCCATCTCTATCATTGTGCTAGGCTCCTGGTCCCACCCCTATCATTGTGCTAGGCTCCTGGTCCCACCCCTATCATTGAGCTAGGCTCCTGGTCCCACCTCTATCATTGTGCTAGGCTCCTGGTCCCACCTCTATCATTGTGCTAAGCTCCTGGTCCCAGCCCTGTCATTGTGCTAGGCTCCTGGTCCCACCCCTATCATTGTGCTAGGCTCCTGGTCCCACCCCTATCATTGTGCTAGGCTCCTGGTCCCACCCCTATCATCGTGCTAGGCTCCTGGTCCCACCCCTATCATTGTGCTAGGCTCCTGGTCCCACCTCTATCATTGTGCTAGGCTCCTGGTCCCACCCCTATCATTGTGCTAGGCTCCTGGTCCCACCCCTATCATTGTGCTAGGCTCCTGGTCCCACCCCTATCATTGTGCTAGGCTTCTGGTCCCACCCCTATCATTGTGCTAGGCTCCTGGTCCCACCCCTGTCATTGTGCTAGGCTCCTGGTCCCACCCCTATCATCGTGCTAGGCTCCTGGTCCCACCCCTATCATTGTGCTAGGCTCCTGGTCCCACCCCTATCATTGTGCAAGGCTCCTGGTCCCACCCCTATCATTGTGCTAGGCTCCTGGTCCCACCCCTATCATTGTGCTAGGCTCCTGGTCCCACCCCTATCATTGTGCTAGGCTCCTGGTCCCACCTCTATCATTGTGCTAGGCTCCTGGTCCCACCCCTATCATCGTGCTAGGCTCCTGGTCCAACCCCTATCATTGTGCTAGGCTCCTGGTCCCACCCCTATCATTGTGCTAGGCTCCTGGTCCCACCCCTATCACTGTGCTAGGCTCCTGGTCCCACCCCTATCATTGTGCTAGGCTTCTGGTCCCAGCCTATCTTTATGCTAGGCTCCTGGTCCCACCCCTATCATCGTGCTAGGCTCATGGTCCCACCCCTATCATTGTGCTAGGCTCCTGGTCCGACACCCCATCATTGTGCTAGGCTCCTGGTCCCACTCCTATCATCGTGCTAGGCTCCTGGTCCCACCCCTATCATTGTGCTATGCTCCTGGTCCGACCCCTATCATTGTGCTAGGCTCCTGGTCCCACCCCTATCGTTGTGCTAGGCTCCTGGTCCCACCCCTATCATTGTGCTAGGCTCCTGGTCCCACCCCTATCATTGTGCTAGGCTTCTGGTCCCACCCCTATCATTGTGCTAGGCTCCTGGTCCCACCCCTGTCATTGTGCTAGGCTCCTGGTCCCACCCCTATCATCGTGCTAGGCTCCTGGTCCCACCCCTATCATTGTGCTAGGCTCCTGGTCCCACCCCTATCATTGTGCTAGGCTCCTGGTCCCACCCCTATCATTGTGCTAGGCTCCTGGTCCCACCCCTATCATTGTGCTAGGCTCCTGGTCCCACCCCTATCATTGTGCTAGGCTCCTGGTCCCACCCCTATCATCGTGCTAGGCTCCTGGTCCAACCCCTATCATTGTGCTAGGCTCCTGGTCCCACCCCTATCATTGTGCTAGGCTCCTGGTCCGACCCCTATCATTGTGCTAGGCTCCTGGTCCCACCCCTATCATTGTGATAGGCTCCTGGTCCCACCCCTATCATTGTGCTAGGCTTCTGGTCCCAGCCTATCTTTATGCTAGGCTCCTGGTCCCACCCCTGTCATTGTGCTAGGCTCCTGGTCCCACCCCTATCATCGTGCTAGGCTCATGGTCCCACCCCTATCATTGTGCTAGGCTCCTGGTCCGACACCCCATCATTGTGCTAGGCTCCTGGTCCTACTCCTATCATCGTGCTAGGCTCCTGGTCCCACTCCTATCATTGTGCTATGCTCCTGGTCCGACCCCTATCATTGTGCTAGGCTCCTGGTCCCACCCCTATCGTTGTGCTAGGCTCCTGGTCCCACCCCTGTCATTGTGCTAGGCTCCTGGTCCCACCCCTATCATTGTGCTAGGCTCCTGGTCCCACCCCTATCATTGTGCTAGGCTCCTGGTCCCACCCCTATCATTGTGCTAGGCTCCTGGTCCCACCCCTATCATTGTGCTAGGCTCCTGGTCCCACCCCTATCATTGTGCTAGGCTCCTGGTCCCACCTCTGTCATTGTGCTAGGCTCCTGGTCCCACCCCTATCATCGTGCTAGGCTCCTGGTCCCACCCCTATCATTGTGCTAGGCTCCTGGTCCCACCCCTATCATTGTGCTAGGCTCCTGGTCCCACCCCTATCATCGTGCTAGGCTCCTGGTCCCACCCCTATCATTGTGCTAGGCTCCTGGTCCCACCCCTATCATTGTGCTAGGCTCCTGGTCCCACCCCTATCATTGTGCTAGGCTCCTGGTCCCACCCCTATCATTGTGCTAGGCTCCTGGTCCGACCCCTATCATTGTGCTAGGCTCCTGGTCCCACCCCTATCATTGTGCTAGGCTCCTGGTCCCACCCCTATCATTGTGCTAGGCTCCTGGTCCGACCCCTATCATTGTGCTAGGCTCCTGGTCCCACCCCTATCATTGTGCTAGGCTCCTGGTCCCACCCCTATCATCGTGCTAGGCTCCTGGTCCCACCCCTATCATTGTGCTAGGCTCCTGGTCCCACCCCTATCATTGTGCTAGGCTCCTGGTCCCACCCCTATCATTGTGCTAGGCTCCTGGTCCGAACCCTATCATTGTGCTAGGCTCCTGGTCCCACCCCTGTCATTGTGCTAGGCTTCTGCTCACAGACTTGGCATTAGACAGATATAATCCTGTCCAGCCTTGTGTGCGCGCAGTAGCATTAGATCCGGAAGGCCTAGTACATAGCTACTCTCTACATAGCACACCACCCGTAAAGCCATGTCATATAGGTAGGTGGGTGTAATTGTAGAAGGGGTATGTGATGGCAGAGGGGGTCTGTACTGCTAGAGGGGGTCGGTAATGCTAGAGGGGGTCTGTAATGGTAGAGGTGGTCTGTAATGTAGAGGGGGTCTGTAATGGTAGAGGTGGTCTGTGATGCTAGAGGGGTCTGTAATGCTAGAGGGTGTCTGTACTGGTAGAGTGGGTATGTGATGCTAGAGAGTGTTTGTAATGGTAGAATCGGTCTGTGATGGCAGAGGGGGTCTGTAATGCTAGAGGGTGTCTGTACTGGTAGAGGGGGTCTGTGATGGCAGAGAGTGTTTGTAATGCTAGAGGGGGTCTGTAATGGTAGAGTGGGTCTGTAATGGTAGAGGGGGTCTGTAATGGTAGAGTGGGTCTGTAATGGTAGAGGGGGACGGTGATGGTAGAGGGGGTCTGTAATGGTAGAGGGGGACGGTGATGGTAGAGGGGGTCTGTAATGGTAGAGGGGGACGGTGATGGTGAGGGGGTCTGTAATGGTAGAGGGGGACGGTGATGGTGAGGGGGTCTGTAATGGTAGAGTGGGTCTGTAATGGTAGAGGGGGACGGTGATGGTAGAGGGGGTCTGTAATGGTAGAGGGGGACGGTGATGGTGAGGGGGTCTGTAATGGTAGAGGGGGGCGGTGATGGTAGAGGGGGTCTGTAATGGTAGAGGGGGAGGGTGATGGTGAGGGGGTCTGTAATGGTAGAGGAGGACGGTGATGGTAGAGGGGGTCTGTAATGGTAGAGGGGGACGGTGATGGTGAGGGGTCTGTAATGGTAGAGTGGGTCTGTAATGGTAGAGGGGGACGGTGATGGTGAGGGGGTCTGTAATGGTAGAGTGGGTCTGTAATGGTAGAGGGGGACGGTGATGGTGAGGGGGTCTGTAATGGTAGAGTGGGTCTGTAATGGTAGAGGGGGTCTGTAATGGTAGAGTGGGTCTGTAATGGTAGAGGGGGACGGTGATGGTGAGGGGGCTGTATAGTGTAATGGTAAAACAGGAAAATAAATTGCCGAACCCTATGACCGAACCCATCCCTCCTTCATCCTAGAAAGATAGGCCAAAAAAGGCACGTGCCCCCCTTTTTCTGAAGAAGGAGGCAAAAGGGTGGAGAAAAAATCGGTGCCCCTGGATAGTACTTAAGTTAATGCCCACACCCCCCCTCCCCGCCGTGTTGCAAATTCCTGGATCCACCGCTGCGCAATGACCTGTATCTTAAATTGAACTGTGCGAAAACGTGTACATTTCTTCATTCATTCCTTTCCTCATTGGCTCTGACGGTCTGGCGCTGCAGCCTTTGTGGGGACGCCTGGCGTGTTCAGACTGCGGACAGGCCAAAATGTCACCCTCACCTGGAGCGTTGACCAGGAGCCGCCCCACGTCCTCAACGTCTCCCTGTGGTTCAGCAACCAGCGCATCCTGGTGTCACACAACACGACGACTGCGGACGCCGCCTATTGGGGGCGCTTGTCATTCCAGCGGCTCTCACGCACACAATACCAGTTCACAATGTATCACGTGACGCCAGAGGACGCCGGAAACTACACATTTGACCTTCGCACCGACCTTGAAGCCTTGGTTGATAGCTCGGCGGTGCTATTCGTTTTCGGTATGATTTCCATTAAACATAGACCATCACCCGTTACCCACATGGTCCCTTGAGCCATCCCTTTGTTGGTCCACCGTCCAACCAACATTGGTATATAATGTTCAGGCTACTGAACAACTTAGACGTGTTCATTATCTGTTAAGATTATTTTATTTTGATTGGCGGATACCCCGTGCGGTAAAATGTTAAATCAAATTGTTCAAGTATTAAGAGGCATATTTTGATTTTAAAATGGAGAAATAACATTCCAACTTTCCAAGAGGTTTAAATGGTATAATATGACGTATGTTACGCAAAACGATATATTGATCAGATCAACTATGATATATTTTGGCCTAAATAGCGATAATACTGGACAGAACATAACTGAGAGTTTATGGTTTATCTCATTCGAATCTGTCGGTGCACTCGGTGAGATGTGATGACCCCACTATAACCATGACTCCATGATGACAATATAGGAATTGAATTTGAATTTCCATTTCTACGACAGGCACCCCCAGCCCACCTAGCATATCAATACAATCGGAGAGTAGCGATTATGTAGAAGGCCAGCCGCTTGCGCTAACCTGCAGCGCCCAGTCCAACTCGTATCCCGAGGCCTTCCGACCCCCAATGACCTTCACGTGGAGCAGGAACGGGAAAACAATTGTCAGCGGCGATCCTCCCTCGAGACACTCACTGAAGCGTCCCGGCAGGCGGCGTCTGCTGGTGTCGAGCGCGCGGCGTGATGACGTCACATACGGCTGCCTGGCCAAAGAGAAAGGATCAGTGACGTCATCGCAGTCGGAGCTCTCTGTGAACGTCCTGTGTGAGTGAAGGGCAGCTACAGCCAGTTCCCTGGGCGTGCCCAAGGACGTGCCCCCCCCACCTTCAGACTCTAAAGTATATTGGTGCCCTCCTTTTGAAGTTTTGTGCCCCCCTCTGGTCGTCAAAAAAATAATGGTACCCCTTGGTCGCAATTTTGTTCAGTTCCCTCCCCGCTGGATCAGTGTGCCCCCCTCTGGTCGTCAATTTTTTGTTATTGTACCCCCCTTTCATAGATTCCTGCTCATGCCCCGTTGCTTTCTTCGTTTCTTTTTATCGCGGTGGGGTGGCGGGGGGTGGGGGGGGGGGGTGTGGCACGGGGGCGTGTTCCCAGATGACGAAGACTAAATTTCTTTATTCCTAGATCACGATGAATTACAAGGAGGCCTAAATTGGCGATTTCCTGACAGTTATTTAATATAAAAATTCCTAGTTCACGAGGAATTTTTTTAATCACGCCGGTCGGCCAATATCGCATTCGTGGTTCACGAAGCAATATTTTCCTCATTCTCACTTCACGGAGAAATGAAAAGTCCACATTCCTGAGGAACGGAAATAACCCTTGCCCCCCCCCCCCCGCCCCACCCATGGTTACTGAACGAAATGTTGGAAAACAAATAATATTGAAAAACACAAATTGTTGGAAAATTTATTGTCTTGAAAACAAATGGCTGCCACTTAAGTACTTTGTCGTTGATCCTTTCCTTTACAATTTGAGGCGCCCGGGTAAAGAGAATAGTAGGAGGTGAAGTTGTTTTAGCATGGCACGAACTGTTCCACTATAGGCAGACCCCACACACTCGTGCGCTGCCAATAGCCTGTGATGGCTGGCCGGTGTTTGCGCCCCGTCTATATAAACACTTGTATATCCGGAATGAACTGTTACCATTTATCACCCAGTGTAATTTCGCCCCAATTAGCCACGAAGTATGTTTAAACCGAATGAGTCATTTGTAGGTCTACATAGTACAGTTCACATAGTTCCTAGTTTTCCTCGTGTCGCTTTGCGAGCTACTGCGTAGAACTTTGCTGTCGGCCACTCTCCACATTAGTCTGACCAGTGTGACCAGCCATTTTCACATGTTCCTTTTAAACAGTGGCGGATCTAGGGGGGGGGGGGTTTAGGGGGGTTGCACCCCCATCCCCTTGGCAGCCAGAACATACAACATACATGTTAACATACTAGTTAAAGTCCCAAGTCTTTAGAGAGCAACCGCACCCCCCCCCCCCTGGGAACCTGAACATACACTGTTAAAGTCGGGTTCTCTAAAGCGCCCTTTCCCCCCCGGTCGCAAGTCTTTCAGCGCGCACACTCCTCGGTCGGAAGTTTTAGAGAGCAACCCCCCCTTGGCAAATTCCTAGATCCGCCCCTGTTAAACGTCACATTTCTCGGTGGATGTGATTTGATCTTTATCATCTGTTGTGAATAGAACTTCGAACCCTTGATCGGTCGCTCCAAGTGCGCTTGCTGGGAGCCTTGAGCACTTCATTGCTTGGGACTTAGGGAGGGGGGAGGGGGGAGGGGGGAGGGGGCGCTAGGCGGCAGAAAAGGGGATAATTGAGTAGAGGAGGAGGTGGGGGGAGGGGGGGGGGCAGTAGGCAGGATCATCTCGTGGATCAGGGTATATAACTAATCCATCTGTATTAAATGCACTGGACTTTGATCACCCACATTAATGTTCAAAAAACAAAATCTTGCTCTACAGTGTTTGCAGATGAGACAATGGCGGAGTTTACAACGGGATTCAATTGCCGACTTAATTACCTAAGCACCACGAGAGACGGACGTCAAATGCTTTGTTCCAGATGTCCCAAGCCCGGCCACACTGGACCACGCCCCGGCGCGTCCTGTCACGGAAGGACGTGCCATAGACATCCGCTGCTCTCTGGCGGATCGAGGCAACCCCCCCGGGTCTCTGGGTGTCCGCACCCCGACGGGACTGGTCATCGCGGATGACGATGGCGATGGCGGTGTTGTCATTGGCAACGCCTACCCTAGCGACCACGATGGCCCTTGGCAATGCTTCGGTTATAACTGGGTGGGGGAAGGCGAGGCGGCTAATTTCACCGTTCACGTGAAAGGTGCGTCAGATAGAGATTGTAATATTGAAATTTATGAGACCTGTCAGATAAGCGACTAATATTTTGACCTCTCTCTCTATATATAGTTTGCATCGTCAGAATCGAAAAAGATTAATGCCTTTTCGCTATGGCATGTGTTCTCGGTTTATCGGCTATTACATGGGCTAGACAACGAGGAAGGAAGGAGAGGTGGCAGGGGGGGGGGGGGTCAACGTCCTTGTTTCAAAATACACCCATCATTTTTTTAAATAACGATGTCGCTGATTTTGGAGAAACTACTGAAAAAGGGTATCGGTGTCGGAATATGGATGCCAATGTCGGGTGTGTCGAATTAACAAAATATTAATATTATTCACGTTAATAGTACATTGTCGCTTTTACCCTCTTTCTCGTGTTCTGTGGCTTTTCATTTCAGGAAAACCTTATTTTGTCGCCCACTCCGCCCGCGTTAAGGTGCAGGAACACTTGGCGGTCGTCAGTTGGAGACTCGAGGGGTCGGTGGACGTGGTCGTGACGGACTGCTGCACGAGCTCACAGTGCACCAACCACACAGCCGACAGCTCGACCAGCCAACCAATCAGAATGCCTCTTCCCCAAGGGCGGCCCCCATACCAGTTCACCTTCTACCTGTACCAGGGTGATACTGTCGTCAACTCCTATGCCAGCGACATACAGCCTGAGACACAAGGACGCGCGACTAGCCAAGGTATCATCACTTGGGTCCGATGTCAAACTGATCATCCGTGTGGATGAATTCATCCGGCTCCTTGCATGCAAGCCGCCGCGGTACCTTGTATGTTGACAGTCCACTGTCCTTTCAAAGCTTCAACCAGATGAAAGCCGAGCAAACGTACGCCTTTCTGAGACATTATGGAACGCCGAGAACCCCGGGGGGTACTTAATACATTGCTGTGGGCAGGGGGGGGGGAGGTCCGCGGTAATGCCCACCCCCCTTTTTTTCACTGCCAAATCCGCATGGTCGGGGCGGTTTACCGCCGCTCGGAAAGGGTATTTTTCGCGGCAACCCGCTCTATGAACACACATTTTCAGAGCCCCCTCCCCCGGTCGCAACTTTTTCATCACAACTGTCCGCTCCCTCAGGCACCAAGGCACCCGCGGAACCCCCTGCCAGATTGGTATAATAATGCCCCCCCCCCCCCGGGACCCAGACATATTCTGTCTTTACCATACAATACAGGCGAATACTGACACTGACACTGCAGACAGGACACCAACGATTGGAAGGTCTTACACCCCACACGTCACAGACTGGCCGGGGTTCACCCCACCATCACATGCCTAGTTTATTGCGCTCTTCTTGTGAATTTAGTTTCGTGCACAAAAATGTATGAGCTTTTTTTGACAGCAAAAGAGTTTTGAGTGCAGATACTATTTGGGGGGGGGGGGGGGAGAGATACCTTTTCCGATCTCCGCGATTATCATCCAGGAATTCTTGGAGATTCGCGATTAGCTAGTGGCATTTTTGTGGATCGTTATCCGTACAATTCCTGGTTCAACGTGAATACCCTTTGCCTATTTACCGCCATCCTTACAGCAGTTTGCGAATTGCTTGATATTCGCGATATCAACAGTAAGGTCTTTTTTCGCGCTCAGCTTAAAAATGTCATGATCTTGGAGATTTGATATTGTTCCCCCTAATTCTAGGGGATTCGCGATTCAGAGGGGGTAGCCCCCCCTCTTTAAACATGCCTTGACAACGACCCGTTAATATATACAGGAATAATAGATACCCGTATATGTATTTTATCTGCATGAATATATTACAGAATACGAATATTAAAATATATGGCGCCACTTCTGTTTTCAGGAGTGGGTGTTGACAATTATTTCTGGATCATAGTGTTGTCGGTTGTCTACTCCGCCCTACTCATCATCATGGCGGCGGGCTGCTTGTGCCTGGTGCGAAAGAAACGAAGGATTTACAACCTAGGTACAGCAAGGCCTCCCGGTTACTCCTCAGCCGCTTAATTTTGAAGCTTATTAAAAGCGAAAACACTTTAAATGATTTCGTTTTCGACTTAGCGACCGTATACAACAGAAGTGTTAACTCTGGTCCCCTGGCAGCGCGCACAGCGGTCAAGTTTTGAAACTCAAATGGCATTTGTTTCTAATTTAAGCGAGCAGCGATTCACCCCAGTCCACCGACAATACACAGGTTATCACAGACGAAGAAACCAGTGTAAGTATACAGGCTGCGACAGCAGGATTTTCACATCTAGTTTTTTATATAAATTAACCTCGAAATTCACTATTTATTCCAAAGCCCTATTGGTTTTGTCACATATGCCAGAACGTTTCCCAATAAAAGAAAGCTATATCTATATTATACTCTTATCATGAGGCGACAATAATATGAAACTTTTTAGTTATCTCCCTCTCAAGATGGTGTCACCCTTATGCGTCCATCCCGAAGTCCATAAATGTCATTATGGTAAGATGACACTCCGCGCCCTGTCTTGGTGTGTGTTGGTAAGACATGGTCAGCTATAGCCCTGACACTCCGCGCCCTGTCTTGGTGTGTGTTGGTAAGACATGGTCAGCTATAGCCCTGACACTCCGCGCCCTGTCTTGGTGTGTGTTGGTAAGACATGGTCAGCTATAGCCCCGACACTCCGCGCCCTGTCTTGGTGTGTGTTGGTAAGACATGGTCAGCTATAGCCCTGACACTCCGCGCCTTGTCTTGGTGTGTGTTGGTAAGACATGGTCAGCTATAGCCCTGACACTCCGCGCCCTGTCTTGGTGTGTGTTGGTAAGACATGGTCAGCTATAGCCCTGACACTCCGCGCCCTGTCTTGGTGTGTGTTGGTAAGACATGGTCAGCTATAGCCCCGACACTCCGCGCCCTGTCTTGGTGTGTGTTGGTAAGACATGGTCAGCTATAGCCCTGACACTCCGCGCCCTGTCTTGGTGTGTGTTGGTAAGACATGGTCAGCTATAGCCCTGACACTCCGCGCCCTGTCTTGGTGTGTGTTGGTAAGACATGGTCAGCTATAGCCCCGACACTCCGCGCCCTGTCTTGGTGTGTGTTGGTAAGACATGGACAGCTATAGCCCTGACACTCCGCGCCCTGTCTTGGTGTGTGTTGGTAAGACATGGTCAGCTATAGCCCTGACACTCCGCGCCCTGTCTTGGTGTGTGTTGGTAAGACATGGTCAGCTATAGCCCTGACACTCCACGCCCTGTCTTGGTATGTGTTGGTAAGACATGGTCAGCTATAACCCTGACTTTGCTTAGGCCACGTACGGCCTGACACGGCGACCACATGTCCCTTTTAATGTGGCTTATATTGTCTATAGTGGGCACACCGACACGCTTCCCGGTACGGCATGCACCATACTGTCATTGCAGTTCCTGTATCGCCCTGACGGCTACCTCGCTCCTGAACCGCTCAACCATATCCCATTCGCCAACATTGACCTTGAGAATCTCGCCAAGGACGGCGCGATCTTCAAGGTGTGGTCGGGGACTTTTCTGGGTGGCGGAGGGCGGGAACCAGCATTTGTGAAGATGGCAAAAGGTAGGAGAACGGCAAATCGGAACCTAAGACACACCTCAATCTGCAGGGTAAAACATATCTTAATCTCAAGGGTAAACATATCTCATTCTCAAGGGCAAACAAACCTCATTGTCAGGGGTAACACGGACCGCAACCTCAAGGGAAAAATAAACCTCATTCTCAAGGGTAAATATACCTCATTATCAGGGGTAAGCAGATCTCATTCTCAACTGTAAACATACCTCATTCTCGACGGTAAACAGACCTAATTATCAAACGGAACACAAGCTCTAATGGTAAGATGTGTCTTAAATGTAATGTAAATATGTAATAAATGTTCCTTGCATGTTTTCAGCTATTCAAATTGTGTTTGGACATCTTTGCTTTGTTTAGCAGCTGGCCAGCCTTTGTGTACGGGGTACGTGACTGGACAAGTGGCTGCCATGCGGCGTGTTCGGCACCAACATGTCATAGACTTCTTGGGAGTCACCATTGGCGGTAGGTCGCTTGTCTCTTGGGGGTCGCCAGTGACGGTAGGTCGCTTGCCTCTTGGGGGTCGCCAGTGGCGGTAGGTTGCTTGCCTCTTAGGGGTCACCAGTGGCGGTAGGTTGCTTGCCGCTTGGGGGTCACCTCTTGGGGGTCACCAGTGACGGTAAGTCGCTTGTCTCTTGGGGGTCACCAGTGACGGTAGGTCGCTTGTCTCTTGGGGGTCGCCAGTGGCGGTAGGTTGCTTGCCTCTTGGGGGTCACCAGTGGCGGTAGTTTGCTTGCCTCTTGGGGTTCACCTCTTGGGGGTCACCAGTGACGGTAGGTTGCTTGCCTCTTGGGGGTCGCCAGTGACGGTAAGTCGCTTGTCTCTTGGGGGTCACCAGTGGCGGTAGGTTGCTTGCCTCTTGGGGTTCACCTCTTGGGGGTCACCAGTGACGGTAGGTCGCTTGGGGGTCGCCAGTGGCGGTAGGTCGCCTGCCTCTTGGGGGTCGCCAGTGGCGGTAGGTCGCCTGCCTCTTGGGGGTCGCCAGTGGCGGTAGGTCGCTTGGGGGTCACCAGTGGCGGTAGGTTGCTTGCCTCTTGGGGGTCGCCAGTGGCGGTAGGTTGCTTGCCTCTTGAGGGTCACCCGTGGCGGTAGGTCGCCTGCAAGGTAAACCAATATACATTGGGGGTTGTCGTTTTCATGATGTCCATATTGCTGACGAGTCTGAAGGAGCGGTCCAATACAGCTCAGTCGTTAGCGCACCTAGCTGTGGACCATCGGACACTTTGGAGACCTCGGTCATTGTCGGCACCTGAATGCACATACCGTTCGTCTCACTGTCCCAGGAGGCTCTGTGGTCCTGCGTACACAATGACGGCCACATACACGCAGATGGGTGGACAGCCGCCCACCCGCGGCCAGGCACACACCAGGCACACACCAGGCACACACCAGGCACACACCAGGCACACACCAGGCACACACCAGGCACACACCAGGCACACACCAGGCACACAGTTGGACACAAACAGTGGCGTAATATTATGCCTGTAATTTCGGTATTATTATTATTATGTTATTATGACCGTTAACATAGTCATAATCATCAACTTCATCTCTGTAGTTATCATTCTATAGTTTTCATGTTGATTGCTGTTATTATCATTAGGTTTATACCTTGATAAGTGGGTCTTATCATTATAAATGTCACTGTCATTATGCGGCGCATTACCGTTTTGAATATTATTATTATTATTTTTAGTTTTAGCCATGATTATATGTTTAGTTAGTTTTATAACGTTATGATTTATATTATAATTTTCTTATTCCCGGGCAAAGTAGCATGAGTTAGAATATCCATTAAGGCGGGTGTCATCATTTATTGGTGATACCATCATTATCACCATTGTTGTTGCCAGAACATCCCGACGAGACGGACGGCGAAGATTACATTCTCACTGACCATGTGCACTGCAGCTTTAACAGCCTAGTTTTGGAGTCTGCCCCCCTGGGTAACCTCAATGCATACCTCACATGTCCGGAGAGCGTCGCGTACGAACGGCTCATTCCAAGACAGTCCATCTTGCAGATGGCTCTATGCGTGGCGTCTGGTGCCGCAGTCATTGCCGAGTTACAGGTACAAACATACTCTGTGTAGAACTAAACTAAAAACACATGGCCATTATCATACTTTTTTAAATTTATTTATTTGTAAACCCGACAGGAAACGACGCACCCCGGCTGAGCCAATCACAATCAGCGGTAACCATATCCTCTGCAGCCTACCGCTCTGTACTCTCTTTGATTGGGGTCCAACGGCGCTTTCAGCCTGCAAGGTTATGTAGTGCCATCTGCACTCAAAATGATCTGATAAGGTCATTTGTAAGTATACTTTAAGTACCACTAACGTCAATTTCTCCCCCCACCCCCGCCTCCACCCCGTTCACCAGCCCGAGGTGTTGCACTACAGTCTGAGCACCTACCACGTGCTCGTCGTGGGTGAGACCACGTGCAAGGTCACCGGGTTCGCCGACGCCGCCGCCATTCGAGCCAGAGAGAGGTGGGAGGCGGACTCCATGGTAGGTCTCTCAACTGTGGGGTATGATGGGAGGTGGGAGGCGGACTCCATGGTAGGTCTCTCAACTGTGGGGTATGATGGGAGGTGGGAGGCGGACTCCATGGTAGGTCTCTCAGCTGTGGGGTATGATGGGAGGTGGGAGGCGGACTCCATGGTAGGTCTCTCAGCTGTGGGGTATGATGGGAGGTGGGAGGCGGACTCCATGGTAGGTCTCTCAGCTGTGGCGTATGATGAGAGAGGTGGGAGGCGGACTCCATGGTAGGTCTCTCAGCTGTGGGGTATGATGGGAGGTGGGAGGCGGACTCCATGGTAGGTCTCTCAGCTGTGGGGTATGATGAGAGGTGGGCGGCGGACTCCATGGTAGGTCTCTCAGCTGTGGGGTATGATGGGAGGTGGGAGGCGGACTCCATGGTAGGTCTCTCAGCTGTGGGGTATGATGGGAGGTGGGCGGCGGACTCCATGGTAGGTCTCTCAGCTGTGGGGTATGATGAGAGGTGGGAGGCGGACTCCATGGTAGGTCTCTCAGCTGTGGGGTATGATGGGAGGTGGGCGGCGGACTCCATGGTAGGTCTCTCAGCTGTGGGGTATGATGGGAGGTGGGAGGCGGACTCCATGGTAGGTCTCTCAGCTGTGGGGTATGATGGGAGGTGGGAGGCGGACTCCATGGTAGGTCTCTCAGCTGTGGGGTATGATGGGAGGTGGGCGGCGGACTCCATGGTAGGCCTCTCAGCTGTGGGGTATGATGGGAGGTGGGAGGCGGACTCCATGGTAGGGCTCTCAGCTGTGGGGTAGGATGGAAGGTGGGATGCGGACTCCATGATAGGTCTCTCAGCTGTGGGGTATGATGGAAGGTGGGAGGCGGACTCCATGGTAGGTCCCTCAGCTGTGGGGTATGATGGGAGGTGGGAGGCGGACTCCATGGTAGGTCTCTCAGCTGTGGGGTAGGATGGAAGGTAGGATGCGGACTCCATGATAGGTCTCTCAGCTGTGGGGTATGATGGAAGGTGGGAGGCGGACTCCATGGTAGGTCCCTCAGCTGTGGGGTATGATGGGAGGGGAGAGGCGGACTCCATGGTAGGTCTCTCAACTGTGGGGTATGATGGGAGGTGGGCGGCGGACTCCATGGTAGGTCTCTCAGCTGTGGGGTATGATGGAAGGTGGGAGGCGGACTCCATGGTAGGTCCCTCAGCTGTGGGGTATGATGGGAGGGGAGAGGCGGACTCCATGGTAGGTCTCTCAACTGTGGGGTAGGATGGAAGGTGGGAGGCGGACTCCATGGTAGGTCTCTCAGCTGTGGGGTATGATGGAAGGTGGGAGGCGGACTCCATGGTAGGTCCCTCAGCTGTGGGGTATGATGGGAGGGGAGAGGCGGACTCCAGGGTAGGTCTCTCAGCTGTGGGGTATGATGGGAGGTGGGCGGCGGACTCCATGGTAGGTCTCTCAGCTGTGGGGTATGATGGGAGGTGGGCGGCGGACTCCATGGTAGGTCCCTCAGCTGTGGGGTATGATGGGAGGGGAGAGGCGGACTCCATGGTAGGTCTCTCAGCTGTGGGGTATGATGGGAGAGGTTTGTGATATCGACACCTTCCATTATATGACTCACAATACGTACTCTAATAAAGCCAATGCGTTTCGGTGCAGACAGTTTTAATAGTATTGTAGAACATTTCTGAACACCCTGTATTGAGTAATGCCATGCCCATGACTGTGTGTTGTCGCTGTCCCCCGGCAGGCGGAGCGGCCGGTCCGCTGGATGGCTCCGGAGCTGCTCCGGAGACTGGACCACACCGCGCAGGCTGACGTCTGGAGCTTCGGGGTCCTGCTCTGGGAGCTGACCACGCGCGGTGAGCTACATCCTGGTACTTCCCAATCCTAGGGCCTTGTGGTCACTTGTTTGTTTCTCCTGTCCCTGGTCATGATTGCTAGTCGCATGCTAGCAATCTTCATATCGTCCAACAATGTTTTTAGAGTTCGATGAATTAGAGGATAATTTTGCTTTCGGTAACAGCGCAAAGCAATATTTGTTTTGAAACGAAATACTCGATTCCAAACCCGGTCCGAGCTATCTATATCTCGGGCATATGTTATCCCGATGATGCCTAAACTAACCTAATTTAGTCCGGACTCAAAACAATCATGATCACCATATATTGTCCCTAGTTTTTGATGAGCGAGTTTTAGTGTGTGTTTCACATTCTGTACGCAGGGCAGGCACCCTTTGATGTCATGAGTGACGAGGCCGTGGTGACCGCTGTCTGCGCTGGCAATAAGCTGGAGAAACCCCGCAAATGTGACTCACAACTGTAAGTAAAACGGTTTTTTAGCGTCCATTTTGTTGTTCACACAACAACTATGATCATTGTGATCATTCTGTAGCGTACATGACGCTGTCTTTATCTCCAGCTTCGACATGATGAGTCTCTGCTGGATGGACACTCCCAAAAACCGACCGACCTTCCGGCAGCTGCTGCAGCGACTCACGGCCATGCTGGGCGAAACGGGGGGGCACGACAACGAACAGTGAGATCGATAGTACAAGGGCAAAGGGTGAAGGCGTGGTGTTGAAGGTTCAAGGGTGAAGGCGGGGTATTGAAGGTCAAAAGGTGAAGGCGGGGTATTGAAGGTCAAAAGGTGAAGGCGGAGTGTTGATTGTCAAGTGGTGAAGGAGGAGTCTGGATGGTCAAATGGTGAAGGCGGGGGGTTTAAGGTCCAACGGTGAAGGCCACACTGTAAATGGGGGATGTAAGGTCAAAGGGTGATGGCGGGGTGCTCAAGGTCCAAGGGTGAAGGCGGGACGTTCAAGGTCAAATTGTGAATGAGAAGTGTTGATTTTCAAATGGTGAAAGCGGGGGGGGGGGGGGGTCAAGGTCAAAGGGTGAAGGCGGGGTGTTCAAGATCCAACAGTGAATGCGGGATTTCAAGGTCCAAAGGTGAAGGCGGGGTGTTGAAGGTCAAATTGTGAATGCGGGGTGTAAGGTCGAGGGTGCAGGCGGGGTGTTCAAGGTCCAAGGGAGAAGGCCATATTGTAAATGCGGGGTGTAGGGTTTCAGGGTGAAAGCGGAATGTTCAAGGTCCCGGGGTGAAGGCGGGATGTTCAAGGTCATATTGTAAATGCGGGGTGTAAGGTCGAAGGGTAAAGCCGGGGTGTTCAAAGTCCAAGGGTGAAGGCGGGGTGTTCAAGGTGAAATTGTGAATGCAGGCTGTTGAAGGTCTGCGGATGAAGGCGGAGTGTTGATCGGCAAAGGGTGACGGCGGGGTGTTCAAGGTTAAATTGTGCATGCGGGGTGTCCAGGGTCAAATGCTGAAGGCGGGATGTTGATTGTCAAATGATGAAGACAGAGTGCTTAAGGAGGAGTGTTGAAGGTCAGACTATGCCTGTTCGGTCAAGGTCAATGGGTGAAGACAAAAGGTTGATAGTGAAAGGGTGAAAGCGGTAGGTTGAAGGTCATGGGGGTGAAGGGGAAACGCTTGCGGCTTAGGATGATTGTTGTTGGTTACATGATGAAGGCGAGGTGTTGAATGTCAAAAGGTCAATTGTACACCATTTGTTTGTATAATTGAGGTATATATATATATAGGTATACATGTATATATTAGTGTAAGGTGTACATCTTAATAAAACCACCTATATAGTTGTACATAATGTGAAGCTCAGTAAGGCGAGGGCCGTTGTCATGCATGTAAATTGTAGATACATGGTGCAAATTATGCACGCTGTATACGGAGCAAGGCAACCCAAGCCTAACCCTAGCCCCGCATAGCGACTCCAGCAACGCTCTCATAGCGGAACATAATCGCCCACAACGTGATTTGGAACAGAATCGCCCACATGGTGTTTTGGAACATAAGCGCCCACATAGCCATTTGAAAGACGAATTTTTTTCTGACGAAACTGTTTTTCGACCGATCTAGCAAGGCACAATGGAATAAATACCCCGCTAAAGAATTGTAAATACGACTAACAGAGGGCGATTTGGTCATTCGTTGTCGATTTGTACTGAGTGACGCAACAATAAATTTGACGTTTTCTTGAAAATTTATTGCAAACAATAAATGATATTTCTTTATTTCGTGCAGCTGCTAAAGAAACGAAATGTACAAAAATGCAAAGTGGATGGCATTGGACGTCAACGACGCTCTTGACAAATTATGTTCGTTGACTATTGTATTTGAATACTTTATTCAAGAGTCTTGAGCGAAATGAGAGTTGAATTAAATCTATAGAAGTATATACGATGTACTATTCTCCAATTTATGTACATAAGTATCTACATGTTATAATAGTGACTATAACCCTCATGTCTTTACATGGACCCGACACCAGCAAGTTCTCACTCCATCATTTCGGATACTCGACCATAGCCACTCCGCTTGTCTGGGATGTGTGTGGTAGTGATTACATAGGTCCTGTGCCAGCCGTGATGCCTTCCTCAGCCACAGCCAACCCGCAACAATCTTATGTTTGTAGGCGTACCACATGTATATATGACAAGTACATACCAACAGACAGCCTTATCACATGGCTGTGCTATCATCTGTGCATCATCAGAATTGCATATAGCGATCAAATCAGTTGATTCTACAGCACTGGTGTTACCTGGACTTGTGACCCCATTCGCAACATGCGGTGTGGTAATTAACACACGCTTTACCCTATGTCTCTGCAGATGTAACAATCAGACAGTGCAGGGATTTAAATTTGATTTTGACATGATTCATTACTTATACCCGTGCGCTGTCATTACGGACAACCACGTGGTACTCCCACACAAACACATACATACGGGCAATCCATAGAGGACGCTTGTTAGATACCATTAGGTCTACAGGTCAGTCACGACTAAATTGACCCATTATCGCGATGAAAGACAAAGGCTATTTGCATACCGTGATTTTCAAGTAAATTGTAAGCTTTGTTTTCGTACAAAATCATATTCTGATAATTTCTCTTCATATGGACCTGTCCATGTCTGCGCGGTCGCAGGATAAAGATCCCATGTCCTTCCACTCTCCCTTCCTGCTCCCAGCGACGCGATATGACCAAATGTGGTTTATGCGCCCTGAATATACAACCAACCAATGATATTGGCCTATAGGATTGATCAGCATAACATGTAAATAGTGAAAGTTGCTCATAGAATACTGTCATTTCCACGCCCAGACACCAGCACACAGTGAAATATCTAGTTATATCATTATTACAGAGACAGATACGTATAATGGGCATTAAATGAAAAGGCATATTGCCAAGGACACTAAGAAGCCCGATTAGCGTACCTCGTATGGGAAACTGTGGCGTTCTTGTGTATTACGTCATCAACATTTAACATCGCCGCCATTTTGAATCATAGATATGTTAACTGTACATTTCTTGAAGATTGAATTTCTGGGACGAACATTTTGCAAGTTTTAGTATAAAGATAGAAATTTCTGTATGAGCAACTTAAACATGTTGTTAAGCGTGATATATATATATACATGTATATATATACATATATATATAATTCCACACGTTTTGTTGAAACTGCTTCACTGGCATCAAGAGATATTTAGTATAGTAATAGTATAATATTAGTAACATGTGGGAATATGGAAAGGCACGTTGGTGACAGTCGGCACACCCTGACACTCGACATATGGTTGATACAGACAGACACACGGGGAAAGATCGCGTCGCTAGGACTGCAGGAACGTAGCAACGCTGATGAGAACATACCTCTCTATATACATGAAGCACGGGTGTACACACCTACGTCTGGATACATACACCCCCGGCCATACCTGACGCACGGGTGTACACACCTACGGCTGAATACATACACCCCCGGCCATACATGAAGCACGGGTGTACACACCTACGGCTGAATACATAGACCCCAGGCCATACATGAAGCACGGGTGTACACACCTACGTCTGAATACATAGACCCCCGGCCATACATGAAGCACGGGTGTACACACCTACGGCTGAATACATACACCCCCGGCCATACATGAAGCACGGGTGTACACACCTACGGCTGAATACATACACCCCCGGCCATACATGGAGCACGGGTGTACACACCTACGTCTGAATACATACACCCCCGGCCATACATGAAGCACGGGTGTACACACCTACGGCTGAATATATAGACCCCCGGCCATACATGAAGCACGGGTGTACACACCTACGGCTGAATACATACACCCCCGGCCATACATGAAGCACGGGTGTACACACCTACGTCTGGATACATACACCCCCGGCCATACATGAAGCACGGGTGTACACACCTACGTCTGAATACATACACCCCCGGCCATACATGGAGCACGGGTGTACACACCTACGGCTGAATACATAGACCCTCGGCCATACATGAAGCACGGGTGTACACACCTACGGCTGAATATATAGACCCCCGGCCATACATGGAGCACGGGTGTACACACCTACGGCTGAATTCATACACCCCCGGCCATGCATGGAGCACGGGTGTACACACCTACGGCTGAATACATAGACACCCGGCCATACATGGAGCACGGGTGTACACACCTACGTCTGAATACATACACCCCCGGCCATACATGGAGCACGGGTGTACACACCTACGGCTGAATACATAGACCCTCGGCCATACATGAAGCACGGGTGTACACACCTACGGCTGAATATATAGACCCCCGGCCATACATGGAGCACGGGTGTACACACCTACGTCTGGATACATACACCCCCGGCCATACATGAAGCACGGGTGTACACACCTACGTCTGAATACATACACCCCCGGCCATACATGGAGCACGGGTGTACACACCTACGGCTGAATACATAGACCCTCGGCCATACATGAAGCACGGGTGTACACACCTACGGCTGAATATATAGACCCCCGGCCATACATGGAGCACGGGTGTACACACCTACGGCTGAATTCATACACCCCCGGCCATGCATGGAGCACGGGTGTACACACCTACGGCTGAATACATAGACCCCCGGCCATACATGGAGCACGGGTGTACACACCTACGTCTGAATACATAGACACCCGGCCATACATGAAGCACGGGTGTACACACCTACGTCTGAATACATAGACACCCGGCCATACATGAAGCACGGGTGTACACACCTACGGCTGAATACAGACCCCCGGCCTGGTCGCCGCGCCGCAACCGACAACGTTAACAGTTTGTAGCCTTTATATATCTTTATATATCTTTGTAGGATAGCTCACTACATAATAATCTGTTATTTTATCTAGGATTGACTTTATTAATATCAATATGGCACCAAGAGAGAGAGAGAGAGAGAGAGAGAGAGGGGGGGGGGAGGGAGAGAGAGAGAGAGAGAGAGAGAGAGAGAGAGAGAGAGGGAGAGGGTGGGGGGTAGGGAGAGATAGAGAGTTGGACGCAAGCGTTACCTTGTCCCTGTTTGAACAGAACAATCCTGTTGTCCACCACCAAAGACTACGATGATGAGGCATTTGGCTAGTCACGTTATTATTTCAATGATCACATGTGTCTTTGAAAGGTGTTTGAGGAAGTGGCAATAGCGATGAAGTACTTCTAAAGATTGGATGTATTATAGATCTATGTATAACTGTACATATCGCTGAATGGAGACCATTGAAACCATGGATACCACAAAGTAAAATGGCATCACGCACAAACCTCATCTGTGACAATCACGGCTTGATTCGTTTCGCCACAAACAGCTCATTTATCTGACAGTTTAACAGCATGGGTCCATCTTGACACTCAAATATCCAGTTCAATTCTGAGTCACAATGGTTTAAGAGTGTCCTTATTGCCTTTATTGCCTGAAAAACCTTTCCAAATATACGGGCTATTGAGACTAGTGTAGGTACACGTAACCAGTAATATAACGGGGTGGGTACGTATAACGATAATATAACGGGGTGGGGGTGGTATAACGATAACATAATGGGGTGGGTAGTATAACGATAATATAACGGGGTGGGGGTGGTATAACGATAACATAATGGGGTGGGGGTGGTATAACGATAACATAATGAGGTGGGTAGTATAACGATAATATAACGGCACTAATCATGTTATGTTATTTTCCAGTTTTAGATCCTGACATGATTTTGGCTGTAATTTTTTTTTTTAATAGATGGAAGTTAAATTTGGCTATACATAGGGTGCAATCATGCTTATCATCGCCCAGTACCATCTATTTTATCATGTCTACCATAGCTGGACATGACATCTACTATATGAGATGAGTAAACACAACATTTAAATCTATTGCCAGTTAACCAGTTACGCCTGATGTCCTACACAACGTCAGAGCTATAGCTGTAAGTACCTCGGCGACTCGCACATTTTGTCTGATCTCTCACCCAAGAGCATTCTATACCATCTCATATCATGTAGCTTACATTCAGTCATCACATTTTCACATTCATCGCTGTGTTATGTACATATTTTTGGTACGTGAACCACCATAAACCCTGTCGCCCTTCTGATATGCTGATATCTATTTACATATGAATATATTCTTTTTTTATATATATGCCACTTTGCACAGGAAATGCCCTCGCTTTGTACCTCGCTCTCACATCACCTCAACTCACCGGGACCCTTCAAGACGTCATCGGGGTCTGAACCACGTGCCCATGTCGCCATGGTTTCTCATATAACAACGTACAAACTTCACTGCAGATAACTGTATGCGATAACCAGTTACAATGTAAACATCTGTGACCGTAATCTGGTATTGATTTGATTTCTGAATTTTGTCCGGTTCTATTTTTTGACTAACAGTCGGACTTAGGATGATGACACTGACACAGTGACACTGGCACAGTGACACTGGCACAGCGACACTGGCACAGTGACAACGACACAGTGACACTGACACAGTGACACTGACATGCCGCATACCACGAGGTACCGTCAATAGCACCGTTTGCCTTGGTGACGTCAACACCCGACCGTGTCAGTGTCCGCAGCCTGCCCAGCGTCGCTGGTAGACGTGTCTGCCTCTCCAGCCTCGCTGGTGGCAGTGTCGTCCGTCACCCTGACGACCCGGGCGCGGTTGTCTGCTTGGCCCGCCGAGGTGCCGCCGCCGACGCCGCTCTTGCCCACCTCTAAGTCCTCCATGGAGGTGACGTTGGCGCCGCGTTCCCAGCGTGCAACGCGCCGGGCGGGAATGCAGACGACGCCGCTGAGGATGAGCATGGCGCCCGCCACGACGAACGAGGTCCGGTAGCTGTCTGTCTCCTGGTAGATCAGACCTGCCAAGCAACGAACACAGTCGCTATTAAACAGTCTACTTACATGCGCTATCTTAGATTATTTACATTTTAGAATCAAGACCAGATGCATATATGTTTTATATCTCGTTGAGCACGTGAAACAACAATTTCAACAAAAAACTTCGCCCACTATTTATCATCACACACAATACCGAACATCGAACAGGCGCGCTGGGATATAAAGCCGGCCACCAACTTCTTTACGGTGAATGTGCTTCTCCCCGGATAGCCCGCAGGCTTTCAGGATTAAATTCAAGACATAATATACTTATTTGATATGGAGAAGAGATAATATAAAAATGACAGAACATATTGCCTTAGCGCACGGTGGGGGGAATAATCATATCGAGTGTGGTGGAACATTAGTTTCGCATCCCACGTCATTCGTAATTACATGCCATAATAAACTGAAAGGCGAGTCATCATCAAGCCGCTATTGTGCACAGCGAGGCCAGGTTAGGAAGAACGACATCGGGCTGGATGTTACATGCCCCGACGGAGAGACAAGGCGCGAACCCACGACCCGTTCATCTGCTGCCCAACGGAGCTATGGAGGGGCTTTCCTGGTGAAGTGGTTAGCGCACTAGACCGCAGACCTATAGCTTCGAATGTTTTATCCATTCATCCTTCATCGTTTCAGGAGCCTCCTTATCCAACCTTAGCCCCGTATGTGCGCAAAAGTGGCTTAAAACCCCGATGAATGTGCTTTGTTGTGCGCCACCTACCGGCCAGCGGGGCGCCCATGACGCCGGCGATGCCCTGGAAGAGAATGATGAGGCCGAAGGCGTTGGTGAGACGTTCGATCCCCAGCATCTCGCCGGTCACGATGGAGCGCAGCGCGATGAAGGCCGCTGGGGGAGACAGGGAGAGGGACGCGTGTCAGAGTCTGACAGCGACAGGACGCCATCATGCCGGCAGTCCTCATGGGCAAGACATTGCGTCATCTCAAGTCACCATATCCATTCATTAAAGTTAATTACACTAGTTAATGACGTCATGTAATTAGACATTTAAATTAGGTCAGTTCATATGACATCAAACTTAGCTCGTTTCATGAAATATTTAAATGAATTAATTTAATTAGACATTCAAATACATTAATTTAATTGGACATTCAAATGTATTACTTTAATTGGACATTCAAACGTATTACTTTAATTGGACATTCAAATGTACTAATTTAATTGGACATATAAATAAACAATGCAATGAGTCTCAATAGACATCAAAAAACACTTCATTTATTCATTATAGCGGTGTACTTACCACCAATTAAATCCATGAATTATTACATTGTTACTGTTAGTTACAGTTTTAATTATTTACTAAATTACGTTATATCAATGAAGTAAATGAAGTTTTAATCGGTCATTAACACTACAAATATCGCTGACACATACAATCAACTATTCAAGGACATGAAGCAACTCTCACCGACACAGAGACCGAAGACGGCAGCGGCCACACAGAGCAGGTAGTAGTTGGTGATGAAGGGCATGGAGGCCGTGGCCAGACCCGCCACGATCAGCGCCACGTTCTGAATGAGGAGGCTGTCAGCCCAGGGCCGGTCGGCCAGCCACCCCACCAACACCCGGCCCCCCGTGTTACACACGCCGATGATGGAGACCAGCAGCGTGGCCTGCATCCGGTCGACGCCCTGGTCAATGGCGTAGTGCGGCAGGTACATGAAGGGTGTGAAGAAACCTGTCGGGGGAGGGAGAGGTGGCGGGTTAGGGGGGTGTGTAACGGCCAGTGAGATTGGCGTAGTGCGGCAGGTACATGAAGGGTGTGAAGAAACCTGTCGGGGGAGAGAGAGGTGGCGGGTTAGGGGGGTGTGTAACGGCCAGTGAGATTGGCGTATTGCGGCAGGTACATGAAGGGTGTGAAGAAACCTGTCGGGGGAGAGAGAGGTGGCGGGTTAGGGGGGGGGTGTGACGGCCAGTGAGATTGGCGTAGTGCGGCAGGTACATGAAGGGCGTGAAGAAACCTGTCGGGGGAGAGAGAGGTGGCGGGTTAAGGGGGTGTGTGACGGCCAGTGAGATTGGCGTAGTGCGGCAGGTACATGAAGGGCGTGAAGAAACCTGTCGGGGGAGAGAGACGTGGCGGGTTAGGATGGTGTGTGACGGCCAGAGATTGGCGTAGTGCGGCAGGTACATGAAGGGTGTGAAGAAACCTGTCGGGGGAGGGAGAGGTGGCGGGTTAGGATGGTGTGTGACGGCCAGAGATTGGCGTAGTGCGGCAGGTACATGAAGGGTGTGAAGAAACCTGTCGGGGGAGGGAGAGGTGGCGGGTTAGGGGGGTGTGCGACGGCCAGTGAGATTGGCGTAGTGCGGCAGGTACATGAAGGGCGTGAAGAAACCTGTCGGAGGAGGGAGAGGTGGCGGGTTAGGGGGGTGTGTGACGGCCAGTGAGATTGGCGTAGTGCGGCAGGTACATGAAGGGCGTGAAGAAACCTGTCGGGGGAGAGAGAGGTGGCGGGTTAGGGGGGTGTGTGACGGCCAGTGAGATTGGCGTAGTGCGGCAGGTACATGAAGGGCGTGAAGAAACCTGTCGGGGGAGCTAGAGGTGGCGGGTTAGGGGGGTGTGTGACGGCCAGTGAGATTGGCGTAGTGCGGCAGGTACATGAAGGGCGTGAAGAAACCTGTCGGGGGAGCTAGAGGTGGCGGGTTAGGGGGGTGTGTGACGGCCAGTGAGATTGGCGTAGTGCGGCAGGTACATGAAGGGCGTGAAGAAACCTGTCGGGGGAGAGAGAGGTGGCGGGTTAGGGGGGTGTGTGACGGCCAGTGAGATTGGCGTAGTGCGGCAGGTACATGAAGGGCGTGAAGAAACCTGTCGGGGGAGCTAGAGGTGGCGGGTTAGGGGGGTGTGTGACGGCCAGTGAGATTGGCGTAGTGCGGCAGGTACATGAAGGGCGTGAAGAAACCTGTCGGGGGAGCTAGAGGTGGCGGGTTAGGGGGGTGTGTGACGGCCAGTGAGATTGGCGTAGTGCGGCAGGTACATGAAGGGCGTGAAGAAACCTGTCGGGGGAGAGAGAGGTGGCGGGTTAGGGGGGTGTGTAACGGCCAGTGAGATTGGCGTAGTGCGGCAGGTACATGAAGGGCGTGAAGAAACCTGTCGGGGGAGAGAGAGGTGGCGGGTTAGGGGGGTGTGTAACGGCCAGTGAGATTGGCGTAGTGCGGCAGGTACATGAAGGGCGTGAAGAAACCTGTCGGGGGAGAGAGAGGTGGCGGGTTAGGGGGATGTGTGACGGCCAGTGAGATTGGCGTAGTGCGGCAGGTACATGAAGGGTGTGAAGAAACCTGTCGGGGGAGAGAGAGGTGGCGGGTTAGGGGGGGTGTGTGACGGCCAGTGAGATTGGCGTAGTGCGGCAGGTACATGAAGGGCGTGAAGAAACCTGTCGGGGGAGAGAGAGGTGGCGGGTTAGGGGGGTGTGTAACGGCCAGTGAGATTGGCGTAGTGTGGCATGTACATGAAGGGCGTGAAGAAACCTGTCGGGGGAGAGAGAGGTGGCGGGTTAGGGGGGTGTGTGACGGCCAGTGAGATTGGCGTAGTGCGGCAGGTACATGAAGGGCGTGAAGAAACCTGTCGGGGGAGAGAGAGGTGGCGGGTTAGGGGGGTGTGTAACGGCCAGTGAGATTGGCGTAGTGCGGCAGGTACATGAAGGGCGTGAAGAAACCTGTCGGGGGAGAGAGAGGTGGCGGGTTAGGGGGGTGTGTGACGGCCAGTGAGATTGGCGTAGTGCGGCAGGTACATGAAGGGCGTGAAGAAACCTGTCGGGGGAGAGAGAGGTGGCGGGTTAGGGGGGTGTGTGACGGCCAGTGAGATTGGCGTAGTGCGGCATGTACATGAAGGGCGTGAAGAAACCTGTCGGGGGAGAGAGAGGTGGCGGGTTAGGGGGGTGTGTGACGGCCAGTGAGATTGGCGTAGTGCGGCAGGTACATGAAGGGCGTGAAGAAACCTGTCGGGGGAGAGAGAGGTGGCGGGTTAGGGGGGTGTGTGACGGCCAGTGAGATTGGCGTAGTGTGGCATGTACATGAAGGGCGTGAAGAAACCTGTCGGGGGAGAGAGAGGTGGCGGGTTAGGGGGGTGTGTGACGGCCAGTGAGATTGGCGTAGTGCGGCAGGTACATGAAGGGCGTAAAGAAACCTGTCGGGGGAGCTAGAGGTGGCGGGTTAGGGGGGTGTGTGACGGCCAGTGAGATTGGCGTAGTGCGGCAGGTACATGAAGGGCGTAAAGAAACCTGTCGGGGGAGGGAGAGGTGGCGGGTTAGGGGGGTGTGTAACGGCCAGTGAGATTGGCGTAGTGCGGCAGGTACATGAAGGGCGTGAAGAAACCTGTCGGGGGAGCTAGAGGTGGCGGGTTAGGGGGGTGTGTGACGGCCAGTGAGATTGGCGTAGTGCGGCAGGTACATGAAGGGCCTGAAGAAACCGGTCGGAGGAGAAAGAGGTGGCGGGTTAGGGGGGTGTGTGACGGCCAGTTAGATTGGCGTAGTGCGGCAGGTACATGAAGGGCGTGAAGAAACCTGTCGGGGGAGAGAGTGGTGGCGGGTTAGGGGGGTGTGTAACGACCAGTGAGATTGGCGTAGTGCGGCAGGTACATGAAGGGTGTGAAGAAACCTGTCGGGCGAGAGAGAGGTGGCGGGTTACGGGGGTGTGTGACGGCCAGTGAGATTGGCATAGTGCGGCAGGTACATGAAGGGCGTGACGAAACCTGTCGGAGGAGAGAGAGATGGCGGGTTAGGGGGGTGTGTGACGGCCAGTTAGATTGGCATAGTGCGGCAGGTACATGAAGGGCGTGAAGAAACCTTCGGGGGAAAGAGAGGTGGCGGGTTAGGGGGGGTGTGTGACGGCCAGTGAGATTGGCGTAGTGCGGCAGGTACATGAAGGGTGTGAAGAAACCTTCGGGGGAAAGAGAGGTGGCGGGTTAGGGGGGGTGTGTGACGACCAGTTAGATTGGCGTAGTGCGGCAGGTACATGAAGGGCGTGAAGAAACCTGTCGGGGGAGAGAGAGGTGGCGGGTTAGGGGGGTGTGTGACGGCCAGTTAGATTGGCGTAGTGCGGCAGGTACATAAAGGGCGTGAAGAAACCTGTCGGGGGAGAGAGAGGTGGCGGGTTAGGGGGGTGTGTAACGACCAGTGAGATTGGCGTAGTGCGGCAGGTACATGAAGGGTGTGAAGAAACCTGTCGGGGGAGAGAGAGGTGGCGGGTTAGGGGGGTGTGTAACGGCGAGTTAGATTGGCGTAGTGCGGCAGGTACATGAAGGGCGTGAAGAAACCTGTCGGGGGAGGGAGAGGTGGCGGGTTAGGGGGGTGTATGACGGCTAGTGAGATTGGCGTAGTGCGGCAGATACATGAAGGGCGTGAAGAAACCTGTCGGGGGAGAGAGAGGTGGCGGGTTAGGGGGGTGTGTGACGGCCAGTGAGATTGGCGTAGTGCGGCAGGTACATGAAGGGCGTGACGAAACCTGTTGGAGGAGAGAGAGGTGGCGGGTTAGGGGGGTGTATGACGGCCAGTGAGATTGGCGTAGTGCGGCAGGTACATGAAGGGCGTGACGAAACCTGTCGGGGGAGAGAGAGGTGGCGGGTTAGGGGGGTGTGTGACGGCCAGTTAGATTGGCGTAGTGCGGCAGGTACTTGAAGGGCGTGACGAAACCTGTCGGAGGAGAGAGATGGCGGGTTAGGGGGGTGTGTGGCGGCCAGTTAGATTGGCGTAGTGCGGCAGGTACATGAAGGGCGTGAAGAAACCTTCGGGGGAAAGAGAGATGGCGGGTTAGTGGGGTGTGTGACGGCCAGTTAGATTGGCGTAGTGCGGCAGGTACATGAAGGGCGTGAAGAAACCTGTCGGGGGAAAGAGAGGTGGCGGGTTAGGAGGGGTGTGTGACGGCCAGTGAGATTGGCGTAGTGCGGCAGGTACATGAAGGGTGTGAAGAAACCTGCCGGGGAGAGAGAGGTGGCGGGTTACGGGGGTGTATAACGACCAGTGAGATTGGCGTAGTGCGACAGGTACATGAAGGGCGTGACGAAACCTGTCGGAGGAGAGAGAGATGGCGGGTTAGGGGGGTGTGTAACGACCAGTGAGATTGGCGTAGTGCGGCAGGTACTTGAAGGGCGTGACGATCCCTGTCGGAGGAGAGAGATGGCGGGTTAGGGGGGTGTGTGACGGCCAGTTAGATTGGCGTAGTGCGGCAGGTACATGAAGGGCGTGAAGAAACCTGTCGGGGGAGAGAGAGGTGGCGGGTTAGGGGGGTGTGTGACGGCCAGTGAGATTGGCGTAGTGCGGCAGGTACATGAAGGGCGTGACGAAACCTGTCGGAGGAGAGAGAGGTGGCGGGTTAGGGGGGTGTATGACGGCCAGTGAGATTGGCGTAGTGCGGCAGGTACTTGAAGGGCGTGACGATCCCTGTCGGAGGAGAGAGATGGCGGGTTAGGGGGGTGTGTGACGGCCAGTTAGATTGGCGTAGTGCGGCAGGTACATGAAGGGCGTGAAGAAACCTTCGGGGGAAAGAGAGGTGGCGGGTTAGGGGGGGTGTGTGACGGCCAGTGAGATTGGCGTAGTGCGGCAGGTACATGAAGGGTGTGAAGAAACCTGTCGGGGGAGAGAGAGGTGGCGGGTTACGGGGGTGTATAACGACCAGTGAGATTGGCGTAGTGCGGCAGGTACATGAAGGGTGTGAAGAAACCTGTCGGGGGAGAGAGAGGTGGCGGGTTACGGGGGTGTATAACGACCAGTGAGATTGGCGTAGTGCGGCAGGTACATGAAGGGCGTGACGAAACCTGTCGGGGGAAAGAGAGGTGGCGGGTTAGGGGGGTGTGTGACGGCCAGTTAGATTGGCGTAGTGCGGCAGGTACATGAACGGCGTGACGAAACCTGTCGGAGGAGAGAAAGATGGCGGGTTAGGAGGGTGTGTGACGGCCAGTTAGATTGGCGTAGTGCGGCAGGTACATGAAGGGCGTGAAGAAACCTGCGGGGGAAAGAGAGGTGGCGGGTTAGGGGGGGTGTGTGACGGCCAGTGAGATTGGCGTAGTGCGGCAGGTACATGAAGGGTGTGAAGAAACCTTCGGGGGAAAAAGAGGTGGCGGGTTAGGTGGGGTGTGTGACGACCAGTTAGATTGGCGTAGTGCGGCAGGTACATGAAGGGCGTGAAGAAACCTGTCGGGGGAGAGAGAGGTGGCGGGTTAGGGGGGTGTGTAACGACCAGTGAGATTGGCGTAGTGCGGCAGGTACATGAAGGGTGTGAAGAAACCTGTCGGGGGAGAGAGAGGTGGCGGGTTAGGGGGGTGTGTAACGGCCAGTTAGATTGGCGTAGTGCGGCAGGTACATGAAGGGCGTGAAGAAACCTGTCGGGGGAGAGAGAGGTGGCGGGTTAGGGGGGTGTGTAACGGCCAGTGAGATTGGCGTAGTGCGGCAGGTACATGAAGGGCGTGAAGAAACCTGTCGGGGGAGAGAGAGGTGGCGGGTTAGGGGGGTGTATGACGGCCAGTGAGATTGGCGTAGTGCGGCAGGTACATGAAGGGCGTGAAGAAACCTGTCGGGGGTGAGAGAGGTGGCGGGTTAGGGGGGTGTGTAACGACCAGTGAGATTGGCGTAGCGCGGCAGGTACATGAAGGGTGTGAAGAAACCTGTCGGGGGAGAGAGGTGGCGGGTTAGGGGGGTGTATGACGGCCAGTGAGATTGGCGTAGTGCGGCAGGTACATGAAGGGCGTGAAGAAACCTGTCAGGGGAGAGAGAGGTGGCGGGTTAGGGGGGTGTGTGACGGCCAGTTAGATTGGCGTAGTGCGGCAGGTACATGAAGGGTGTGAAGAAACCTGTCGGGGGAGAGAGAGGTGGCGGGTTAGGGGGGTGTGTGACGGCCAGTGAGATTGGCGTAGTGCGGCAGGTACATGAAGGGCGTGAAGAAACCTGTCGGGGGAGAGAGAGGTGGCGGGTTAGGGGTGTGTGTAACGGCCAGTGAGATTGGCGTAGTGCGGCAGGTACATGAAGGGCGTGAAGAAACCTGTCGGGGGAGGGAGAGGTGGCGGGTTAGGGGGGTGTGTGACGGCCAGTGAGATTGGCGTAGTGCGGCAGGTACATGAAGGGCGTGAAGAAACCTGTCGGGGGAGAGAGAGGTGGCGGGTTAGGGGGGTGTGTGACGGCCAGTGAGATTGGCGTAGTGCGGCAGGTACATGAAGGGCGTAAAGAAACCTGTCGGGGGAGAGAGGTGGCGGGTTAGGGGGGTGTGTGACGGCCAGTGAGATTGGCGTAGTGCGGCAGGTACATGAAGGGCGTGAAGAAACCTGCGGGGGAAAGAGAGGTGGCGGGTTAGGGGGGGTGTGTGACGGCCAGTGAGATTGGCGTAGTGCGGCAGGTACATGAAGGGTGTGAAGAAACCTTCGGGGGAAAAAGAGGTGGCGGGTTAGGTGGGGTGTGTGACGACCAGTTAGATTGGCGTAGTGCGGCAGGTACATGAAGGGCGTGAAGAAACCTGTCGGGGGAGAGAGAGGTGGCGGGTTAGGGGGGTGTATGACGGCCAGTGAGATTGGCGTAGTGCGGCAGGTACATGAAGGGCGTGAAGAAACCTGTCGGGGGAGAGAGAGGTGGCGGGTTAGGGGGGTGTGTGACGGCCAGTTAGATTGGCGTAGTGCGGCAGGTACATGAAGGGCGTGAAGAAACCTGTCGGGGGAGAGAGAGGTGGCGGGTTAGGGGGGTGTGTAACGACCAGTGAGATTGGCGTAGTGCGGCAGGTACATGAAGGGTGTGAAGAAACCTGTCGGGGGAGAGAGAGGTGGCGGGTTAGGGGGGGTGTGTAACGGCCAGTTAGATTGGCGTAGTGCGGCAGGTACATGAAGGGCGTGAAGAAACCTGTCGGGGGAGAGAGAGGTGGCGGGTTAGGGGGGTGTGTAACGGCCAGTGAGATTGGCGTAGTGCGGCAGGTACATGAAGGGCGTGAAGAAACCTGTCGGGGGAGAGAGAGGTGGCGGGTTAGGGGGGTGTATGACGGCCAGTGAGATTGGCGTAGTGCGGCAGGTACATGAAGGGCGTGAAGAAACCTGTCGGGGGTGAGAGAGGTGGCGGGTTAGGGGGGTGTGTAACGACCAGTGAGATTGGCGTAGTGCGGCAGGTACATGAAGGGTGTGAAGAAACCTGTCGGGGGAGAGAGGTGGCGGGTTAGGGGGGTGTGTGACGGCCAGTTAGATTGGCGTAGTGCGGCAGGTACATGAAGGGTGTGAAGAAACCTGTCGGGGGAGAGAGAGGTGGCGGGTTAGGGGGGTGTGTGACGGCCAGTGAGATTGGCGTAGTGCGGCAGGTACATGAAGGGCGTGAAGAAACCTGTCGGGGGAGGGAGAGGTGGCGGGTTAGGGGGGTGTGTAACGGCCAGTGAGATTGGCGTAGTGCGGCAGGTACATGAAGGGCGTGAAGAAACCTGTCGGGGGAGAGAGGTGGCGGGTTAGGGGGTGTGTAACAGCCCGTGAGATTGGCGTAGTGCGGCAGGTACATGAAGGGCGTAAAGAAACCTGTCGGGGGAGAGAGGTGGCGGGTTAGGGGGGTGTATGACGGCCAGTGAGATTGGCGTAGTGCGGCAGGTACATGAAGGGCGTGAAGAAACCTGTCGGGGGAGAGAGAGGTGGCGGGTTAGGGGTGTGTGTAACGGCCAGTGAGATTGGCGTAGTGCGGCAGGTACATGAAGGGCGTGAAGAAACCTGTCGGGGGAGGGAGAGGTGGCGGGTTAGGGGGGTGTATGACGGCCAGTGAGATTGGCGTAGTGCGGCAGGTACATGAAGGGCGTGAAGAAACCTGTCGGGGGAGAGAGAGGTGGCGGGTTAGGGGGGTGTGTGACGGCCAGTGAGATTGGCGTAGTGCGGCAGGTACATGAACGGCGTAAAGAAACCTGTCGGGGGAGAGAGGTGGCGGGTTAGGGGGGTGTGTGACGGCCAGTGAGATTGGCGTAGTGTGGCAGGTACATGAAGGGCGTAAAGAAACCTGTCGGGGGAGGGAGAGGTGGCGGGTTAGGGGGGTGTGTGACGGCCAGTGAGATTGGCGTAGTGCGGCAGGTACATGAAGGGCGTGAAGAAACCTGTCGGGGGAGAGAGAGGTGGCGGGTTAGGGGGGTGTGTGACGGCCAGTGAGATTGGCGTAGTGCGGCAGGTACATGAAGGGCGTAAAGAAACCTGTCGGGGGAGAGAGGTGGCGGGTTAGGGGGGTGTGTGACGGCCAGTGAGATTGGCGTAGTGCGGCAGGTACATGAAGGGCGTGAAGAAACCTGCGGGGGAAAGAGAGGTGGCGGGTTAGGGGGGGTGTGTGACGGCCAGTGAGATTGGCGTAGTGCGGCAGGTACATGAAGGGCGTGAAGAAACCTGTCGGGGGAGAGAGAGGTGGCGGGTTAGGGGGGTGTATGACGGCCAGTGAGATTGGCGTAGTGCGGCAGGTACATGAAGGGCGTGAAGAAACCTGTCGGGGGAGAGAGAGGTGGCGGGTTAGGGGGGTGTGTGACGGCCAGTTAGATTGGCGTAGTGCGGCAGGTACATGAAGGGCGTGAAGAAACCTGTCGGGGGAGAGAGAGGTGGCGGGTTAGGGGGGTGTGTAACGACCAGTGAGATTGGCGTAGTGCGGCAGGTACATGAAGGGTGTGAAGAAACCTGTCGGGGGAGAGAGAGGTGGCGGGTTAGGGGGGTGTGTAACGGCCAGTTAGATTGGCGTAGTGCGGCAGGTACATGAAGGGCGTGAAGAAACCTGTCGGGGGAGAGAGAGGTGGCGGGTTAGGGGGGTGTGTAACGGCCAGTGAGATTGGCGTAGTGCGGCAGGTACATGAAGGGCGTGAAGAAACCTGTCGGGGGAGAGAGAGGTGGCGGGTTAGGGGGGTGTGTGACGGCCAGTGAGATTGGCGTAGTGCGGCAGGTACATGAAGGGCGTGAAGAAACCTGTCGGGGGAGAGAGAGGTGGCGGGTTAGGGGGGTGTGTGACGGCCAGTTAGATTGGCGTAGTGCGGCAGGTACATGAAGGGCGTGAAGAAACCTGTCGGGGGTGAGAGAGGTGGCGGGTTAGGGGGGTGTGTAACGACCAGTGAGATTGGCGTAGTGCGGCAGGTACATGAAGGGTGTGAAGAAACCTGTCGGGGGAGAGAGGTGGCGGGTTAGGGGGGTGTGTGACGGCCAGTTAGATTGGCGTAGTGCGGCAGGTACATGAAGGGTGTGAAGAAACCTGTCGGGGGAGAGAGAGGTGGCGGGTTAGGGGGGTGTGTGACGGCCAGTGAGATTGGCGTAGTGCGGCAGGTACATGAAGGGTGTGAAGAAACCTGTCGGGGGAGAGAGGTGGCGGGTTAGGGGGGTGTGTGACGGCCAGTTAGATTGGCGTAGTGCGGCAGGTACATGAAGGGTGTGAAGAAACCTGTCGGGGGAGAGAGAGGTGGCGGGTTAGGGGGGTGTGTGACGGCCAGTGAGATTGGCGTAGTGCGGCAGGTACATGAAGGGCGTGAAGAAACCTGTCGGGGGAGGGAGAGGTGGCGGGTTAGGGGGGTGTGTAACGGCCAGTGAGATTGGCGTAGTGCGGCAGGTACATGAAGGGCGTGAAGAAACCTGTCGGGGGAGAGAGGTGGCGGGTTAGGGGGGTGTGTAACGGCCCGTGAGATTGGCGTAGTGCGGCAGGTACATGAAGGGCGTAAAGAAACCTGTCGGGGGAGAGAGGTGGCGGGTTAGGGGGGTGTATGACGGCCAGTGAGATTGGCGTAGTGCGGCAGGTACATGAAGGGCGTGAAGAAACCTGTCGGGGGAGAGAGAGGTGGCGGGTTAGGGGTGTGTGTAACGGCCAGTTAGATTGGCGTAGTGCGGCAGGTACATGAAGGGCGTGAAGAAACCTGTCGGGGGAGGGAGAGGTGGCGGGTTAGGGGGGTGTATGACGGCCAGTGAGATTGGCGTAGTGCGGCAGGTACATGAAGGGCGTGAAGAAACCTGTCGGGGGAGAGAGAGGTGGCGGGTTAGGGGGGTGTGTGACGGCCAGTGAGATTGGCGTAGTGCGGCAGGTACATGAAGGGCGTAAAGAAACCTGTCGGGGGAGAGAGGTGGCGGGTTAGGGGGGTGTGTGACGGCCAGTGAGATTGGCGTAGTGTGGCAGGTACATGAAGGGCGTAAAGAAACCTGTCGGGGGAGAGAGAGGTGGCGGGTTAGGGGGGTGTGTGACGGCCAGTGAGATTGGCGTAGTGCGGCAGGTACATGAAGGGCGTAAAGAAACCTGTCGGGGGAGAGAGAGGTGGTGGGTTAGGGGTGTGTGTGACGGCCAGTGAGATTGGCGTAGTGCGGCAGGTACATGAAGGGCGTAAAGAAACCTGTCGGGGGAGAGAGGTGGCGGGTTAGGGGGGTGTGTGACGGCCAGTGAGATTGGCGTAGTGCGGCAGGTACATGAAGGGCGTAAAGAAACCTGTCGGGGGAGAGAGGTGGCGGGTTAGGGGGGTGTGTGACGGCCAGTGAGATTGGCGTAGTGCGGCAGGTACATGAAGGGCGTGAAGAAACCTGTCGGGGGAGAGAGGTGGCGGGTTAGGGGGGTGTGTGACGGCCAGTGAGATTGGCGTAGTGCGGCAGGTACATGAAGGGCGTAAAGAAACCTGTCGGGGGAGAGAGGTGGCGGGTTAGGGGGGTGTGTGACGGCCAGTGAGATTGGCGTAGTGCGGCAGGTACATGAAGGGCGTAAAGAAACCTGTCGGGGGAGAGAGGTGGCGGGTTAGGGGGGTGTGTGACGGCCAGTGAGATTGGCGTAGTGCGGCAGGTACATGAAGGGTGTGAAGAAACCTGTCGGAGGAGAGAGAGGTGGCGGGTTAGGGGGGTGTGTGACGGCCAGTGAGATTGGCGTAGTGCGGCAGGTACATGAAGGGCGTGAAGAAACCTGTCGGGGGAGAGAGGTGGCGGGTTAGGGGGGTGTGTGACGGCCAGTGAGATTGGCGTAGTGCGGCAGGTACATGAAGGGCGTAAAGAAACCTGTTGGGGGAGAGAGGTGGCGGGTTAGGGGGGTGTGTGACGGCCAGTGAGATTGGCGTAGTGCGGCAGGTACATGAAGGGCGTGAAGAAACCTGTCGGGGGAGAGAGAGGTGGCGGGTTAGGGGTGTGTGTAACGGCCAGTGAGATTGGCGTAGTGCGGCAGGTACATGAAGGGCGTGAAGAAACCTGTCGGGGGAGGGAGAGGTGGCGGGTTAGGGGGGTGTGTGACGGCCAGTGAGATTGGCGTAGTGCGGCAGGTACATGAAGGGCGTGAAGAAACCTGTCGGAGGAGAGAGAGGTGGCGGGTTAGGGGGGTGTGTGACGGCCAGTGAGATTGGCGTAGTGCGGCAGGTACATGAAGGGCGTAAAGAAACCTGTCGGGGGAGGGAGAGGTGGCGGGTTAGGGGGGTGTGTGACGGCCAGTGAGATTGGCGTAGTGCGGCAGGTACATGAAGGGCGTGAAGAAACCTGTCGGGGGAGAGAGAGGTGGCGGGTTAGGGGTGTGTGTAACGGCCAGTGAGATTGGCGTAGTGCGGCAGGTACATGAAGGGCGTGAAGAAACCTGTCGGGGGAGAGAGAGGTGGCGGGTTAGGGGTGTGTGTAACGGCCAGTGAGATTGGCGTAGTGCGGCAGGTACATGAAGGGCGTGAAGAAACCTGTCGGGGGAGGGAGAGGTGGCGGGTTAGGGGGGTGTGTGACGGCCAGTGAGATTGGCGTAGTGCGGCAGGTACATGAAGGGCGTGAAGAAACCTGTCGGGGGAGGGAGAGGTGGCGGGTTAGGGGGGTGTGTGACGGCCAGTGAGATTGGCGTAGTGCGGCAGGTACATGAAGGGCGTGAAGAAACCTGTCGGAGGAGAGAGAGGTGGCGGGTTAGGGGGGTGTGTGACGGCCAGTGAGATTGGCGTAGTGCGGCAGGTACATGAAGGGCGTAAAGAAACCTGTCGGGGGAGGGAGAGGTGGCGGGTTAGGGGGGTGTGTGACGGCCAGTGAGATTGGCGTAGTGCGGCAGGTACATGAAGGGCGTGAAGAAACCTGTCGGGGGAGAGAGAGGTGGCGGGTTAGGGGTGTGTGTAACGGCCAGTGAGATTGGCGTAGTGCGGCAGGTACATGAAGGGCGTGAAGAAACCTGTCGGGGGAGGGAGAGGTGGCGGGTTAGGGGGGTGTGTGACGGCCAGTGAGATTGGCGTAGTGCGGCAGGTACATGAAGGGCGTGAAGAAACCTGTCGGGGGAGAGAGGTGGCGGGTTAGGGGGGTGTGTGACGGCCAGTGAGATTGGCGTAGTGCGGCAGGTACATGAAGGGCGTAAAGAAACCTGTCGGGGGAGAGAGAGGTGGCGGGTTAGGGGGGTGTATGACGGCCAGTGAGATTGGCGTAGTGCGGCAGGTACATGAAGGGCGTGAAGAAACCTGTCGGGGGAGGGAGAGGTGGCGGGTTACGGGGGTGTGTAACGGCCAGTGAGATTGGCGTAGTGCGGCAGGTACATGAAGGGCGTAAAGAAACCTGTCGGGGGAGAGAGGTGGCGGGTTAGGGGGGTGTGTGACGGCCAGTGAGATTGGCGTAGTGCGGCAGGTACATGAAGGGCGTGAAGAAACCTGTCGGGGGAGAGAGAGGTGGCGGGTTAGGGGGGTGTGTGACGGCCAGTGAGATTGGCGTAGTGCGGCAGGTACATGAAGGGCGTAAAGAAACCTGTCGGGGGAGAGAGAGGTGGCGGGTTAGGGGGGTGTGTGACGGCCAGTGAGATTGGCGTAGTGCGGCAGGTACATGAAGGGCGTAAAGAAACCTGTCGGGGGAGAGAGAGGTGGCGGGTTAGGGGGGTGTGTGACGGCCAGTGAGATTGGCGTAGTGCGGCAGGTACATGAAGGGCGTAAAGAAACCTGTCGGGGGAGGGAGAGGTGGCGGGTTAGGGGGTGTGTGACGGCCAGTGAGATTGGCGTAGTGCGGCAGGTACATGAAGGGCGTGACGAAACCTGTTGGAGGAGAGAGAGGTGGCGGGTTAGGGGGGTGTATGACGGCCAGTGAGATTGGCGTAGTGCGGCAGGTACATGAAGGGCGTGACGAAACCTGTCGGGGGAGAGAGAGGTGGCGGGTTAGGGGGGTGTGTGACGGCCAGTTAGATTGGCGTAGTGCGGCAGGTACTTGAAGGGCGTGACGAAACCTGTCGGAGGAGAGAGATGGCGGGTTAGGGGGGTGTGTGGCGGCCAGTTAGATTGGCGTAGTGCGGCAGGTACATGAAGGGCGTGAAGAAACCTTCGGGGGAAAGAGAGATGGCGGGTTAGTGGGGTGTGTGACGGCCAGTTAGATTGGCGTAGTGCGGCAGGTACATGAAGGGCGTGAAGAAACCTGTCGGGGGAAAGAGAGGTGGCGGGTTAGGAGGGGTGTGTGACGGCCAGTGAGATTGGCGTAGTGCGGCAGGTACATGAAGGGTGTGAAGAAACCTGCCGGGGAGAGAGAGGTGGCGGGTTACGGGGGTGTATAACGACCAGTGAGATTGGCGTAGTGCGACAGGTACATGAAGGGCGTGACGAAACCTGTCGGAGGAGAGAGAGATGGCGGGTTAGGGGGGTGTGTAACGACCAGTGAGATTGGCGTAGTGCGGCAGGTACATGAAGGGTGTGAAGAAACCTGTCGGGGGAGAGAGAGGTGGCGGGTTAGGGGGGGTGTGTGACGGCCAGTGAAATTGGCGTTGTGTGGCAGGTACATGAAGGGCGTGAAGAAACCTGTCGGGGGAGAGAGAGGTGGCGGGTTAGGGGGGGTGTGTGACGGCCAGTGAGATTGGCGTAGTGTGGCAGGTACATGAAGGGCGTGAAGAAACCTGTCGGGGGAGAGAGAGGTGGCGGGTTAGGGGGGTGTGTGACGGCCAGTGAGATTGGCGTAGTGCGGCAGGTACATGAAGGGCGTGACGAAACCTGTCGGAGGAGAGAGAGGTGGCGGGTTAGGGGGGTGTATGACGGCCAGTGAGATTGGCGTAGTGCGGCAGGTACTTGAAGGGCGTGACGATCCCTGTCGGAGGAGAGAGATGGCGGGTTAGGGGGGTGTGTGACGGCCAGTTAGATTGGCGTAGTGCGGCAGGTACATGAAGGGCGTGAAGAAACCTTCGGGGGAAAGAGAGGTGGCGGGTTAGGGGGGGTGTGTGACGGCCAGTGAGATTGGCGTAGTGCGGCAGGTACATGAAGGGTGTGAAGAAACCTGTCGGGGGAGAGAGAGGTGGCGGGTTACGGGGGTGTATAACGACCAGTGAGATTGGCGTAGTGCGGCAGGTACATGAAGGGTGTGAAGAAACCTGTCGGGGGAGAGAGAGGTGGCGGGTTAGGGGGGTGTGTGACGGCGAGTGAGATTGGCGTAGTGCGGCAGGTACATGAAGGGCGTGACGAAACCTGTCGGGGGAAAGAGAGGTGGCGGGTTAGGGGGGTGTGTGACGGCCAGTTAGATTGGCGTAGTGCGGCAGGTACATGAACGGCGTGACGAAACCTGTCGGAGGAGAGAAAGATGGCGGGTTAGGAGGGTGTGTGACGGCCAGTTAGATTGGCGTAGTGCGGCAGGTACATGAAGGGCGTGAAGAAACCTGCGGGGGAAAGAGAGGTGGCGGGTTAGGGGGGGTGTGTGACGGCCAGTGAGATTGGCGTAGTGCGGCAGGTACATGAAGGGTGTGAAGAAACCTTCGGGGGAAAAAGAGGTGGCGGGTTAGGTGGGGTGTGTGACGACCAGTTAGATTGGCGTAGTGCGGCAGGTACATGAAGGGCGTGAAGAAACCTGTCGGGGGAGAGAGAGGTGGCGGGTTAGGGGGGTGTGTAACGACCAGTGAGATTGGCGTAGTGCGGCAGGTACATGAAGGGTGTGAAGAAACCTGTCGGGGGAGAGAGAGGTGGCGGGTTAGGGGGGTGTGTAACGGCCAGTTAGATTGGCGTAGTGCGGCAGGTACATGAAGGGCGTGAAGAAACCTGTCGGGGGAGAGAGAGGTGGCGGGTTAGGGGGGTGTGTAACGGCCAGTGAGATTGGCGTAGTGCGGCAGGTACATGAAGGGCGTGAAGAAACCTGTCGGGGGAGAGAGGTGGCGGGTTAGGGGGGTGTATGACGGCCAGTGAGATTGGCGTAGTGCGGCAGGTACATGAAGGGCGTGAAGAAACCTGTCGGGGGTGAGAGAGGTGGCGGGTTAGGGGGGTGTGTAACGACCAGTGAGATTGGCGTAGCGCGGCAGGTACATGAAGGGTGTGAAGAAACCTGTCGGGGGAGAGAGGTGGCGGGTTAGGGGGGTGTATGACGGCCAGTGAGATTGGCGTAGTGCGGCAGGTACATGAAGGGCGTGAAGAAACCTGTCAGGGGAGAGAGAGGTGGCGGGTTAGGGGGGTGTGTGACGGCCAGTTAGATTGGCGTAGTGCGGCAGGTACATGAAGGGTGTGAAGAAACCTGTCGGGGGAGAGAGAGGTGGCGGGTTAGGGGGGTGTGTGACGGCCAGTGAGATTGGCGTAGTGCGGCAGGTACATGAAGGGCGTGAAGAAACCTGTCGGGGGAGAGAGAGGTGGCGGGTTAGGGGTGTGTGTAACGGCCAGTGAGATTGGCGTAGTGCGGCAGGTACATGAAGGGCGTGAAGAAACCTGTCGGGGGAGGGAGAGGTGGCGGGTTAGGGGGGTGTGTGACGGCCAGTGAGATTGGCGTAGTGCGGCAGGTACATGAAGGGCGTGAAGAAACCTGTCGGGGGAGAGAGAGGTGGCGGGTTAGGGGGGTGTGTGACGGCCAGTGAGATTGGCGTAGTGCGGCAGGTACATGAAGGGCGTAAAGAAACCTGTCGGGGGAGAGAGGTGGCGGGTTAGGGGGGTGTGTGACGGCCAGTGAGATTGGCGTAGTGCGGCAGGTACATGAAGGGCGTGAAGAAACCTGCGGGGGAAAGAGAGGTGGCGGGTTAGGGGGGGTGTGTGACGGCCAGTGAGATTGGCGTAGTGCGGCAGGTACATGAAGGGTGTGAAGAAACCTTCGGGGGAAAAAGAGGTGGCGGGTTAGGTGGGGTGTGTGACGACCAGTTAGATTGGCGTAGTGCGGCAGGTACATGAAGGGCGTGAAGAAACCTGTCGGGGGAGAGAGAGGTGGCGGGTTAGGGGGGTGTATGACGGCCAGTGAGATTGGCGTAGTGCGGCAGGTACATGAAGGGCGTGAAGAAACCTGTCGGGGGAGAGAGAGGTGGCGGGTTAGGGGGGTGTGTGACGGCCAGTTAGATTGGCGTAGTGCGGCAGGTACATGAAGGGCGTGAAGAAACCTGTCGGGGGAGAGAGAGGTGGCGGGTTAGGGGGGTGTGTAACGACCAGTGAGATTGGCGTAGTGCGGCAGGTACATGAAGGGTGTGAAGAAACCTGTCGGGGGAGAGAGAGGTGGCGGGTTAGGGGGGGTGTGTAACGGCCAGTTAGATTGGCGTAGTGCGGCAGGTACATGAAGGGCGTGAAGAAACCTGTCGGGGGAGAGAGAGGTGGCGGGTTAGGGGGGTGTGTAACGGCCAGTGAGATTGGCGTAGTGCGGCAGGTACATGAAGGGCGTGAAGAAACCTGTCGGGGGAGAGAGAGGTGGCGGGTTAGGGGGGTGTATGACGGCCAGTGAGATTGGCGTAGTGCGGCAGGTACATGAAGGGCGTGAAGAAACCTGTCGGGGGTGAGAGAGGTGGCGGGTTAGGGGGGTGTGTAACGACCAGTGAGATTGGCGTAGTGCGGCAGGTACATGAAGGGTGTGAAGAAACCTGTCGGGGGAGAGAGGTGGCGGGTTAGGGGGGTGTGTGACGGCCAGTTAGATTGGCGTAGTGCGGCAGGTACATGAAGGGTGTGAAGAAACCTGTCGGGGGAGAGAGAGGTGGCGGGTTAGGGGGGTGTGTGACGGCCAGTGAGATTGGCGTAGTGCGGCAGGTACATGAAGGGCGTGAAGAAACCTGTCGGGGGAGGGAGAGGTGGCGGGTTAGGGGGGTGTGTAACGGCCAGTGAGATTGGCGTAGTGCGGCAGGTACATGAAGGGCGTGAA
The DNA here is from genome assembly GCA_964019135.1 of Arenicola marina. NCBI lineage: Eukaryota > Metazoa > Annelida > Polychaeta > Arenicolidae > Arenicola > Arenicola marina. The sequence continues at coordinate 41,065,059 of OZ025250.1, forward strand.
GAAACCTGTCGGGGGAGAGAGGTGGCGGGTTAGGGGGGTGTGTAACAGCCCGTGAGATTGGCGTAGTGCGGCAGGTACATGAAGGGCGTAAAGAAACCTGTCGGGGGAGAGAGGTGGCGGGTTAGGGGGGTGTATGACGGCCAGTGAGATTGGCGTAGTGCGGCAGGTACATGAAGGGCGTGAAGAAACCTGTCGGGGGAGAGAGAGGTGGCGGGTTAGGGGTGTGTGTAACGGCCAGTGAGATTGGCGTAGTGCGGCAGGTACATGAAGGGCGTGAAGAAACCTGTCGGGGGAGGGAGAGGTGGCGGGTTAGGGGGGTGTATGACGGCCAGTGGGATTGGCGTAGTGCGGCAGGTACATGAAGGGCGTGAAGAAACCTGTCGGGGGAGAGAGAGGTGGCGGGTTAGGGGGGTGTGTGACGGCCAGTGAGATTGGCGTAGTGCGGCAGGTACATGAAGGGCGTAAAGAAACCTGTCGGGGGAGGGAGAGGTGGCGGGTTAGGGGGGTGTGTGACGGCCAGTGAGATTGGCGTAGTGCGGCAGGTACATGAAGGGCGTGAAGAAACCTGTCGGGGGAGAGAGAGGTGGCGGGTTAGGGGGGTGTGTGACGGCCAGTGAGATTGGCGTAGTGCGGCAGGTACATGAAGGGCGTAAAGAAACCTGTCGGGGGAGAGAGGTGGCGGGTTAGGGGGGTGTGTGACGGCCAGTGAGATTGGCGTAGTGCGGCAGGTACATGAAGGGCGTGAAGAAACCTGCGGGGGAAAGAGAGGTGGCGGGTTAGGGGGGGTGTGTGACGGCCAGTGAGATTGGCGTAGTGCGGCAGGTACATGAAGGGTGTGAAGAAACCTTCGGGGGAAAAAGAGGTGGCGGGTTAGGTGGGGTGTGTGACGACCAGTTAGATTGGCGTAGTGCGGCAGGTACATGAAGGGCGTGAAGAAACCTGTCGGGGGAGAGAGAGGTGGCGGGTTAGGGGGGTGTATGACGGCCAGTGAGATTGGCGTAGTGCGGCAGGTACATGAAGGGCGTGAAGAAACCTGTCGGGGGAGAGAGAGGTGGCGGGTTAGGGGGGTGTGTAACGGCCAGTGAGATTGGCGTAGTGCGGCAGGTACATGAAGGGCGTGAAGAAACCTGTCGGGGGAGAGAGGTGGCGGGTTAGGGGGGTGTGTAACGGCCAGTGAGATTGGCGTAGTGCGGCAGGTACATGAAGGGCGTGAAGAAACCTGTCGGGGGAGAGAGGTGGCGGGTTAGGGGGGTGTGTAACGGCCAGTGAGATTGGTGTAGTGCGGCAGGTACATGAAGGGCGTGAAGAAACCTGTCGGGGGAGAGAGAGGTGGCGGGTTAGGGGGGTGTGTGACGGCCAGTTAGATTGGCGTAGTGCGGCAGGTACATGAAGGGCGTGAAGAAACCTGTCGGGGGAGAGAGAGGTGGCGGGTTAGGGGGGTGTGTAACGACCAGTGAGATTGGCGTAGTGCGGCAGGTACATGAAGGGTGTGAAGAAACCTGTCGGGGGAGAGAGAGGTGGCGGGTTAGGGGGGTGTGTAACGGCCAGTTAGATTGGCGTAGTGCGGCAGGTACATGAAGGGCGTGAAGAAACCTGTCGGGGGAGAGAGAGGTGGCGGGTTAGGGGGGTGTGTAACGGCCAGTGAGATTGGCGTAGTGCGGCAGGTACATGAAGGGCGTGAAGAAACCTGTCGGGGGAGAGAGAGGTGGCGGGTTAGGGGGGTGTATGACGGCCAGTGAGATTGGCGTAGTGCGGCAGGTACATGAAGGGCGTGAAGAAACCTGTCGGGGGTGAGAGAGGTGGCGGGTTAGGGGGGTGTGTAACGACCAGTGAGATTGGCGTAGTGCGGCAGGTACATGAAGGGTGTGAAGAAACCTGTCGGGGGAGAGAGGTGGCGGGTTAGGGGGGTGTGTGACGGCCAGTTAGATTGGCGTAGTGCGGCAGGTACATGAAGGGTGTGAAGAAACCTGTCGGGGGAGAGAGAGGTGGCGGGTTAGGGGGGTGTGTGACGGCCAGTGAGATTGGCGTAGTGCGGCAGGTACATGAAGGGCGTGAAGAAACCTGTCGGGGGAGGGAGAGGTGGCGGGTTAGGGGGGTGTGTAACGGCCAGTGAGATTGGCGTAGTGCGGCAGGTACATGAAGGGCGTGAAGAAACCTGTCGGGGGAGGGAGAGGTGGCGGGTTAGGGGGGTGTATGACGGCCAGTGAGATTGGCGTAGTGCGGCAGGTACATGAAGGGCGTAAAGAAACCTGTCGGGGGAGAGAGGTGGCGGGTTAGGGGGGTGTGTAACGGCCCGTGAGATTGGCGTAGTGCGGCAGGTACATGAAGGGCGTAAAGAAACCTGTCGGGGGAGAGAGGTGGCGGGTTAGGGGGGTGTATGACGGCCAGTGAGATTGGCGTAGTGCGGCAGGTACATGAAGGGCGTGAAGAAACCTGTCGGGGGAGAGAGAGGTGGCGGGTTAGGGGTGTGTGTAACGGCCAGTGAGATTGGCGTAGTGCGGCAGGTACATGAAGGGCGTGAAGAAACCTGTCGGGGGAGGGAGAGGTGGCGGGTTAGGGGGGTGTATGACGGCCAGTGAGATTGGCGTAGTGCGGCAGGTACATGAAGGGCGTGAAGAAACCTGTCGGGGGAGAGAGAGGTGGCGGGTTAGGGGGGTGTGTGACGGCCAGTGAGATTGGCGTAGTGCGGCAGGTACATGAAGGGCGTAAAGAAACCTGTCGGGGGAGAGAGGTGGCGGGTTAGGGGGGTGTGTGACGGCCAGTGAGATTGGCGTAGTGTGGCAGGTACATGAAGGGCGTGAAGAAACCTGTCGGGGGAGAGAGAGGTGGCGGGTTAGGGGGGTGTGTGACGGCCAGTGAGATTGGCGTAGTGCGGCAGGTACATGAAGGGCGTAAAGAAACCTGTCGGGGGAGAGAGAGGTGGTGGGTTAGGGGTGTGTGTGACGGCCAGTGAGATTGGCGTAGTGCGGCAGGTACATGAAGGGCGTAAAGAAACCTGTCGGGGGAGAGAGGTGGCGGGTTAGGGGGGTGTGTGACGGCCAGTGAGATTGGCGTAGTGCGGCAGGTACATGAAGGGCGTAAAGAAACCTGTCGGGGGAGAGAGGTGGCGGGTTAGGGGGGTGTGTGACGGCCAGTGAGATTGGCGTAGTGCGGCAGGTACATGAAGGGCGTGAAGAAACCTGTCGGGGGAGAGAGGTGGCGGGTTAGGGGGGTGTGTGACGGCCAGTGAGATTGGCGTAGTGCGGCAGGTACATGAAGGGCGTAAAGAAACCTGTCGGGGGAGAGAGGTGGCGGGTTAGGGGGGTGTGTGACGGCCAGTGAGATTGGCGTAGTGCGGCAGGTACATGAAGGGCGTGAAGAAACCTGTCGGGGGAGGGAGAGGTGGCGGGTTAGGGGGATGTGTGACGGCCAGTGAGATTGGCATAGTGCGGCAGGTACATAAAGGGCGTGAAGAAACCTGTCGGGGGAGGGAGAGGTGGCGGGTTAGGGGGGTGTGTGACGGCCAGTGAGATTGGCGTAGTGCGGCAGGTACATGAAGGGCGTGAAGAAACCTGTCGGAGGAGAGAGAGGTGGCGGGTTAGGGGGGTGTGACGGCCAGTGAGATTGGCGTAGTGCGGCAGGTATATGAAGGGCGTGAAGAAACCTGTCGGGGGAGAGAGAGGTGGCGGGTTAGGGGGGTGTGTGACGGCCAGTGAGATTGGCGTAGTGCGGCAGGTACATGAAGGGCGTGAAGAAACCTGTCGGGGGAGAGAGAGGTGGCGGGTTAGGGGGGTGTGTAACGGCCAGTGAGATTGGCGTAGTGCGGCAGGTATATGAAGGGCGTGAAGAAACCTGTCGGGGGAGAGAGAGGTGGCGGGTTAGGGGGGTGTGTGACGGCCAGGGAGATTGGCGTAGTGCGGCAGGTACATGAAGGGCGTGAAGAAACCTGTCGGGGGAGGGAGAGGTGGCGGGTTAGGGGGGTGTGTGACGGCCAGTGAGATTGGCATAGTGCGGCAGGTACATAAAGGGCGTGAAGAAACCTGTCGGGGGAGGGAGAGGTGGCGGGTTAGGGGGGGGTGTCATGGATCACTCATTGCTCCCACAACATAACTAAAGTAACGAGAGCCGATAAGTAGACAACATGTGTAACGCCAACCAACTTTATCGACTTGCGCTGGTTTCTGATCGGTTTGCTAAACAGACAACGTGAAAGACAGAAGCATAGACTGAACATGAAATGCATGGCCTTCTGCATATCTTCAATTAGTGTCTTTCAATTACTCTTTGCTATTTATCTTCAGTGGAATAAGACCTAATATGGTTATAAAGTAATAAATGGAATTTCGTATTCTGTTATATTTCGAATATGCATTGGACCGCTGTCAACATTGTACCGCTCTAAGTAGTTGGAGTGTTAACTGTCATGCCACAAATAGCGTTGGCTGCATACCGGCTGCTTCGGGTGGCTGATACATCAATAACGTTGTACTTAAATGTTGGACCTTTGGTGGTATTGTATCCGGTGATCGTTTCTCCCCCGCGAAACCAGAAACACCAACTTACCGAGAAAGGCGAGAAATGCGTTGAGGCAGAGGATGGCGAAGGTGGCGCTCTTGAAGAGGGAGAAGTCCAGCATGGTCTTCATGATGGAGCAGAACGGACCGCAGTTGTCGTCCGACGATGACGTCATATCCGGTGCCTTGGCGGTTCCATCACCGTCATCCCGGGATCCCATGTCGGAAGTGGAGCGTTGGCATTGCGGGATGCTGGTGACACTTCCGGTGTAGAAGATATCCTGGCGGTACATGGGGCGACTCACTTCCCTCCGCCGCTCGCCCTGGGTCGCGCGGCTGCCATAGAGACTGGCGGTCGACCCCAGGGAGCTGCCCCCCGAGACCAGTCGCCGGCGGGCGGAGGGCGTCTCGTGCTTCACCCTCTCCAGCTGTTTGTTGACGACGTGAGGGTTGGAGCCATGCATGCTGCTCCCTCGAGAAGAGGGGGAGGATACCGGCAGCTCTTTTCGAGAGTTTGACTCCCCGCTTCCCTTGTCGGTGAGGTTAAGGTGGGATAAATTGGGCGTGGACACAATTGATTCCGGTTTGGCAGTCTCGAACTGCAGGATGAGCTTCAGCAAGGCCGGATCGTTCACCAGCTGGTTGTCCTTAGTGATGATGGTGCCATCTAGCGAGTGAGTGGAGATGGTCCGGATTCTCTCCTTCTGCTCGATAATTTTCGTCATGATGGTACCCCTCTTGATTTCAGGGATGCGAGTCACCTTGTCTTTGCGTTTGAACAGAGAAAACGTCTTCTTTTTCTTCTCCTCGTCGAGGGTCTTTGGCTTTGGTTTGGCGGCTAGTAGCGGCCGGTAGAGGGCACCGCATATAGCGCAGTGAAACACGAGGGCCCCGATGATCATTAAAGTCCCCCGCCACCCGTAGTTTCTCAGCAATATTTCGTAGAGCGGCGGGAAGATGAAAGTGCCGATACCCGAGCCACAGACCGCGATACCTGGCAGGACAGACGCACAATGTTGTACAAATGTTGAATAAAAACTTAAAATGCCACGTGAAAAAGGCAAGATGAACTGTATCAAAACATCAAACATTAATGAATAAAAAAACACGTGATTTTTTGTTATGATTACAAAGGCGTCTTATTTAATAACGGCCATATATATGCAGTGTTAGAAATCATTGCTTCACTTACCTGTCGATAGGGCGCGCTTCCTGTCGAAGTAATAGCTGACGATGCAGATGGAGGGGAGGTACATGAAGCCAAAGCCCACACCTGTCAAGTCAGGAAGTCAACGTATTACAGGGCGTACAGCACACAGCCATACTGCAGCAAGCACATAGAACTGTCACGACTGTAGGTTGGTATCTGTAACCCTTATGGAACAGATATCTGACTGTCTAGTGTAATGTATTTTTAAGAATGTGGAAACAATAACATAGATTGCATGTAACACAGCTATGGGGGAAACTTCGAAATAGATTAATTCTGAAAACAGTAAATCGAAAAGGCGTCTTAGCCAACCGTGGCACGCATTGTCTCTGTGAGCTAACACCTTAAATAGATGCTATGGCTGTGTATCTAAAGTAACAGTATGTAATGAATAACTAAAGGTATGATGATCTTTAAGTGCGTCGCATTTTTATTGCATTTCTACCAAGCTATGGAATAACTGTCCTAAAATTTCAAAATAGAAATAGGAGTTCCGTTGTATCACACATTTTCAATAGTGTATGATCTGAGCAACACTAGTTTGGTGCATTCTTGCTTGAGCTTTGTCAGCAGAGCAGACGAAGAGTGCTGTGGCGCTGGAGGGCGCTGCGGGGCTGGGCGCTGGAGGGCGCTGCGGGGCTGGGCGCTGGAGGGCGCTGCGGGGCTGAGCGCTGGAGGGTGCTGTGGCGCTAGGCGCTGGAGGGCGCTGCGGGGCTGGGTGCTGGAGGGCGCTGTAGGCTGGGCGCTGGAGGGCGTTGTGGCGCTGGGCGCTGGAGGGCGCTGTAGGGCTGGCCGCTGGAGGGGGCTGTAGGGCTGGGCGCTGGATGACGCTGTGGGGCTGGCCGCTGGAGGGCGCTGTGGCGCTGGGCGCTGGATGACGCTGTAGGGCTGGCCGCTGGAGGGGGCTGTAGGGCTGGGCGCTGGATGACGCTGTGGGGCTGGCCGCTGGAGGGTGCTGTAGGGCTGAGCGCTGGAGGGTGCTGTGGGGCTGGCCGCTGGAGGGCGCTGTGGCGCTGGGCGCTGGAGGGCGCTGTGGCGCTGGCCGCTGGAGGGGGCTGTAGGGCTGAGCGCTGGATGACGCTGTGGGGCTGGGCGCTGGAGGGGGCTGTAGGACTGAGCGCTGGAGGGTGCTGTGGGGCTGGCCGCTAGAGGGTGCTGTAGGCTGGGCGCTGGGGGTGCTGTAGGCTGGGCGCTGGAGGGTGCTGTAGGCATGGCGCTGGAGGGTGCTGTAGGCTGGGCGCTGGAGGGTGCTGTAGGGCTGGGCGCTGGAGGGTGCTGTAGGGCTGGGCGCTGGAGGGCGCTGCGGGGCTGGGCGCTGGAGGGCGCTGTGGGGCTGGGCGCTGGAGTGCTGGCCGCTGGAGGGCGCTGCAGGGCTGGCCGCTGGGGGGCACTGCGGGGCTGGGCGCTGGAGGGCTGGCTGCCTGAGGGCGCTGCGGGGCTGGCCACTGGAGGGCGCTGTGGGGCTGGACGCTGGAGGGCTGGCCGCTGGAGGGCGCTGCGGGGCTTGGGGCTGGGGGCTGGGGGGCTTGGGGCTGGGGGGCGCTGCGGGGCTGGCCACTGGAGGGCGCTGTGGGGCTGGGCGCTGGAGGGCGGGCCGCTGCGCTGCGGGGTTTGGGGCTGAGGGCTCGGGGCTTGGGGCTGGGGGGCGCTGTGGGGCTGGGCGCTGGAGGGCGCTGCGAGGCTGGGCGCTGGAGGGCCCTGTAGGGCTGGGTGCTGGAGGGCGCTGTGGGGCTGGGCGCTGGAGGGCGCTGTGGGGCTGGCCGCTGGGGGGCGCTGTGGGGCTGACCGCTGGAGGGCTGGCCGCTGGAGGGCGCTGCGGGGCTGGGGGCTGGCTGACCTACCTCCCATAACGCCGTAGGTGAAGATTAGGACGTTTATTGAGTTGGCGAAGGCGCTGATGAAGAAGAAGAGGGCCGCGGTCACGCTGCCGATGATGGTCGCCCTCCGGCAGCCATACTTGTTGGCGAAGGCGCTCACGAAGGGACCTGGCCAACCAAAGGAAAGGCAAGGATAATGCACACCAAGAGGTTAAATTGGGTCAATGAACCTCCCGGGACAGTGGGTGTGGTGCCATCACCATGATGATGGTAACAGGCGGCGTATAATCCGTTAACGTGTACGAGTGTCTGTGTCATTATAACCTTACATAAACATACCGCGAGTGCTCGTACACTTGTAAGACGTAATATAACCCTTGTACGCCATATCCCGGTCCACATGGCCATATGTGTCGGCAACATTATATTTATCCTCTTAAATTAGTAGCAATTAGCTCATCGTTAGGGCTTCCCCAGTGTCATCCGACCAGTGGTTCTGGGCTATTTATACCTCCTCCTCGGAAATATATGTTAAGCCCATTTGCACCCAAGACATTTTTGATACACATGCATAGGAGCCAGAAAGAAAATAAAAGACCTACTATACAGCATGTGCCACAACACAGCTCTTCTAGTCTATGTCGGCCTATATGTAGCCTATAGGAGTTCAATGGTAATGGTATTCAGTATACCACTCGTTAAGAATTACGAGCTCTATGACGATACAAATATATATTATTTATTTTTGTGCATCCTCACTGAAGTTTCCTCATAGAATCATGAAATATAATTGGAAGTTAACTGTATTTAAAGTCCCCACATGACGAGCGATATAAAACGTCGTCTTTGCTTGCCAATATATCGGTTTTTATCGTTTGACAACGTTTTACAAGACGCACCGTAACTGGAAAATGTTTTTTTTACCTGTCTTACATGCTGATAATAGGGGTAACATCCCAGTAAGAAGTGCACTTGACACGCAGAGTGACGCGGACCAACTTTATAACCAGTACATGAACGACGCGGCGTGGTACCACATCGTACTGCGCATGCGCCGAACAGCTCCGAGACCCATGTCCCGCACGTACCCCATGTTCTGTAGCATTGTTGGAGTCGGGACTCCCGCTGACCCGACACAGTTGGGCTACAGCGACCACTAAACTGTACCTCAGACCTATTCAAGCATTCACGTTACACACAACAGGTCACCATGGTCACTAGACTGCCGTTAAATCAGAATGACTTGAATGTATTGGCTTTATTCAGATTCAATGCAGTTCTAAGAGATGAATTACGTCTACAGGATTTATTTTCGCCAGAGCTAACTGAACAGCACTCGGTTCACTCAATTATAGTCATATGGTAACGGAATGTCTGCGGAACCCGTTTATGATCCCAACACCATTGAAGTCACCCTCCATGTTGACCATTACGCGGGTCAGTGTAGAACAAGCGCCCTCTGGCGGGAGAATGATAGTGAGTAATTGGCGATTTGTGGACTAGCTTTGTCAAGCTCCCCGCACGGTGGCGCTACGCACCGCTGCTGGCGGCCGGGGGGAAAGTTCAAGATTCTTGAAAAACGATCAAACCAGCTGTAATTTCTTGCAAGATTACAATTTTCAAGAATAAAACATAAAATAACTGTTCTGCGTATTTAATACAGCAAAAAACATCTTGTACCCTTTCGAAAAACGTATAATTAAGAGTGAACTCTTTCCTTTGTTCACCGGATACCGTGTGTTTTTAGGCTTAGGCTGGGTCCCACTCTCTGCCTTCGACTCACTCCACTAAGGCTCCATTATATCTCTGTTGTCGCCTACGTCCTAACTGCATTTTCACATTCGCTCGCCAGGGCGGCGCTGCGCAAACTGATAGGAAAAATGCGTCGCCCATTTCTACAAATTAGTGCTGGGACCCAGCCTAAGCCTAATAACACGTGAAATCATTGGATGAAAAGTATTCTGTCACAATTATAACTTTTTCGAAGGGTACAAGATGTTTTTTCCTTATTTAAATACACAAAGCACATTTTTTTTCAGGTTCTATTCTTGAAAACTATAATGTTGCAAGAAATTACAGTTATTCGACCATTTTTCAAGAATCTTGAAATTTCCTCCCGGCCGACAGCATCGGTAAAAGCTAGCTTGCGTAGCGCCACCGTGCGGGGAGCTTGGCTGGGTCCCGGCACTAATTTGTAGAAATGCTCGGCGCATTGTCCTATCAAACTGCGCAGCGCCGCTCTGGGCGAATGCGAATGCATTATGGACGTACGCAACAACATCGATATAATGGAGCCCTAGCGGAGTGAGGCGACGGCAGAGAGTGCAGGTTTGTGACGAGGCGTGTTCCACTTACCGACGATGAGGTAGAGTCCGGGCACCAGAGTACCCACCCAGGCCGTCTTGCCCGGCGACGACTGGAAGTAGTCCATGAGGCTGACGTAGAGGATGCTGAAGGAGTATGCCACGCCGTCCACCAGACCGTTCACCACGAACGACGCCGCCACGATGACCCACCCCCACCCGCCGTCCGGGGGCACGGGGGGCAGGGCCTCGTCCATGTCTTCCCCCTTCCCGGGGCCCTCCCAGTCGATGCCCCGGCCCGCGGCGCCCCCGTCAGTGCCCCACTCGTTCGTCGCCTGTTGTTCTTGCCCCTGGTCGGGGATTGACCAATGGATGGAATCCTGTTCCGTAGTCTCGTTCTCGTGTCGTCCAGACGGGATTTCCTCCCGCGAGAGTAGCGGGACGCTCTCGGCGGAGGCGTTCTCGTTATCCGATCCCGTTGCCGATAAAGTCGCGTGCGAGTCACCCTCGCGCAGCGCATGCGCGTGGCCATTAAGCAGCTTGGATGACGTCCCGACGCCAACGCCGCCGCCGCTTCCGGTGACGTCACTTCCGCCGTCGGCGCTTAGTGTCATGGCGATACCAGAAGTCTGCGAACTGTTCCCACTCTCTTCTGACGGCATGGTCACGTGACTTAGCTGACGTCACAAAAGTAATGGCGGACGCCGGGCGGTCACTACATCCTAGTACTGGTGCACCGACCACTCCTGGAAGAAGAAACAAGGAAAACGCTTGTAAAGGAAGATTTCCCCATCGTCATTATAGACTCACAGAGGTTAGTCATGATGAACCGGGTGTACAGCACACCAGACCAGACCAGACACACACCTACACATACATGTCCCATGAGGCCAAGACCCCATATGATACTCGTGCAGGACGGCTTCGTCACGCATATCGTCGGCTTACACAGCGTTTAGTGTTTTGTACAGCTTCATTCTGCCGTGGCTTCTCCTAATCCTTGCTGGTGATGTCAGGTTAAGGCTACCTCAGGCCACCGGTCGATGCCGTCTCGTCCTTGTTTAGGCCGCGTTTACCACACACAACTAGGCCAGGCAGCTCACATATTACAAGTGCTTACACAAAGGCCTAAGCTTAAAATATGAAGATGGTATAAAACACGGACCAGGTGCGAACTGCGTGAAGCAGCCAGGGACGTATGAGGCTTGCATTACAACCCACTACACCACACCCATTACACCTGATACATCGTTAGCATTATTTATAGCGAGCGCAAGCGAGCTCTTAAGGTAACATGCATTCAAAGTCCATTTCAAGCATAGACTTAGGACTTTCATTTCGCGTAACAGCCCCCATGAGACGTTTTCGGATTCGGAGAAAATATCAGCTGTACATAAATATATTCAAGCAAAGAGAGGTCGAAGCCTATTATGTCATGTGTTTAATAATTAAATCAGCTGCCCCACAAAATTAACGAATAAATGATTCAATGTGAACACTGAATGTAGGCTTCAAATTAAAGTTAATTTATAAGCGACGCGCTAAATGTCTGTTGCCAAGCAGAGCGCTCTTGGTGACCGCCCATCGGCTGTTGTCATAGTGAGTAGTTGTGACGTCAAAATGGGAGTTCCTAATCAACCGAATTGAGATTAATTGTGAATATTAATCTAGATGTATCCCCTCGGAATATCTGAATTAATAAATATACGCTCGCATTTTTTTGGTAGCACCTATCCATATTAGCGTATGGTTCAGGAGTTGGAATAAAAAGTAACAAATGGCAATTCGTTATAATTTTCGTTTTTTTTTTAAAGTAATAAACATGTTGTTGAAACTGCAAGATACTTGACTGACCTATATATTTAGTGGCATGTACCTGTTATGTTAAGACTTCATCGTAATGTCAGAATATTCCGTTATCTTTAACATGCATCCCTTTGAATTACTGCCAACCGATGTGCCAATGGGCTTCCGTACAATAGCAGGGGTCTGGAATGGGAGATCCAGTGTGCAGTGTCGAATGTTGATTTTTCACGACGCTCGCATTTTTGGCTAAATTTAGGCTAAATTCAGCTAATGTTCTTTTTACTAAAATGCTACTATCTGTGTTGATGTCGCTTTTTCAGATCCTCAGTGTCGGAATTTTTGGGGGTCAGTGTCGAATATTGATTTTTCAAATATCCCTGTCTCGCGTGTCGCCATTAACCCCTGCTAGCCTCCTAATAGGGTGGCATTGCATTGTGTCGCGCCCAAGGCTTCCATGTCCTTATACATGTCACAGCCCTCCGCAACATGCCCAAAGCGCGCCAGTTCGCGAGTACAGCATGTCCCTTAGCACAATATTCAGCGTGATCGCCAGTCACGGATACTAAAGTACGGACCCGGTGACATTGTGCAAAGATAACGACAGGATCGTTGTTTCTAGTGAACCCTGTGACGCGCTAGGCGCTGCTGTCTACAGGTATGAACTACCGCTTTGCCTTGCTGCTCTTCTGACGGAACGATTTTCGGCATCACTGCGATGTCGCAATATCCCTCACGTGTCGGAAGGTAAACCTACAGCTCGTTATTGCGCAATGCCAAGCACATTACGTCACGCTACGTCACAGAGAGAGGCGCTCCCAGGGATTTCAGCCATTTCAGGGAGTACAGACACATCTCAGTGACAGACGTAGACAACGCTAGGATATATGAAATCAGCTTAATGCGATGTCAACTCGTGTGCAACATATATAGCAACAATTACGTGGTGAACGAGATCTGAGGCGTCAACCGACCGATGGTTCGCGCCCCGCTGTGAACATGTCTGTGTGGTCGCAGGATAAAGATCCCATGTCCTTCTTCGCAAAGAGTAGGGGGTTACCCCGGGGACATGGCTCCACTCTCCCTTCCTTCTCCCATTAACGCGATATGACCAACAGTGGTTAAAGCGTCGTCAATATAACCCTCTGAGGCGATAACCCCTGACACGCGTAAGATCACGCAAGGCCCAGGCTGGGGCTAGCTAATATCAATTTAAATCGAAAACATTTCATCAGTTCCGCCTTACCGACATTGGTTCATACAGTGATGGCGATCTCTGCGGGAAGCATATCCATGGCATTTGAAACGGATGAGGCACAATGACATGACATGAATGCAGTAATGCTGAGAAGTGATGAAATCCTCGAGCGGTGAGTTGTCTTACCTGCGGAGGCTGCCGGACAGGCGCACGAACACCGGTAAAGGGGGAGCGCGGAGACAGGGCACTATAGCCAGACCGGCATGCAACGCGACACACGGTCTAGTGTGCTAACCACTCTAATGTGGCCGGGGGTGTGGGATGGAGGTTAAGGGGGTGGAGTTCGGGCAGGGAGTGAGGTGGGGGTGGGGGTGGCTGGGGGGTGGGGGTGGCTGGTCGGGCAGGGATTGGGGTGGGGGTGGGGGGTTTGAGTTCAGGCAGAGAGTGGTGTGGGGTTGATGTCGGGCAGGGAGTGGTGTGGGGGTGTGGGGTGGATGTCGGGCAGGGAGCTGGGCAGGTAGTCACATCGGGGTGATACTGTCTTGCAATGGAGTACAATGGGGTCTAAAGGCCGGGCACCTCACGCACCTGGACCTGGGGAGGAAAGGGGAGTGGATGTGGGGGGGGGGGGGGGTGGATTATTGTCGCCGGTGTTAAGAAGCCGCAACGTCTGGCTTGGAATAGGAATATGTCGATTTAAATGTTCAGAAGTCTTCTTCTGAAGATCTCATTAGCGGCGATTTTTAAAGCTGAAATACCACTGTTCGTATTTTAATGCCGTCGACCAGAACGAATTGTCCTTCTCCCATGAAGAGCCGTTGTCGCCACGACCTGCCCCCGCCCACCAGCCTCTTATGGAGTGAAGTGAAACGACAGGAATTAGTTTCTTAAATCTCTGGACGATGAATGATGAATGAGTAAAGCAAGTCCCAGATTAGGACCCGGTCCATGATTGGAACCCAGGACCTATTGATCTGCGGTCTGGTGCGCTAACCACTACACCAGGGAGGCCCCCAGGACCTATTGATCTGCGGTCTAGTGCGCTAACCACTACACCAGGGAGGCCTCCAGGACCTAATGATCTGCGGTTTAGTGCGCTAACCACTACACCAAGGAGGCCCCCAGGACCCATTGGTCTGCGGTCTAGTGCGCTAACCACTACACCAGGGGGGCCTCCAGAACCTATTGATCTGCGGTCTAGCGCGCTAACCACTACACCCGGGAGGCCCCCAGGACCTATTGGTCTGCGGTCTAGTGCGCTAACCACTACACCAGGGAGGCCTCCAGGACCTATGGATCTGCGGTCTAGTGCGCTAACCACTACACCAAGGAGGCCCCCAGGACCTATTGGTCGGCGGTCTAATGCGCTAACCACTACACCAGGGAGGCCCCCAGGACCTATTGATCTGCGGTCTAGTGCGCTAACCACTACACCAGGGAGGCCCCCAGGACCTATTGGTCTGCGGTCTAGTGCGCTAACCACTACACCAGGGAGGCCCCCAGGACCTATTGATCTGCGGTCTACCGCGCTAACCACTACACCAGGGAGGCCTCCAGGACCTATTGATCTGCGGTCTAGTACGCTAACCACTACACCAGGGAGGCCCCCAGGACCTATTGATCTGCGGTCTAGTGCGCTAACCACTACACCAGGGATGCCCCCAGGACCTATTGGTCTGCGGTCTAGTGGGCTAACCACTACACCAGGGAGGCCCCCCGGACCTATTGGTCTGCGGTCTAGTGGCCTAACCACTACACCATGGAGGCCTCCACGACCTATTAATCTGCGGTCTAGTGCGCTAACCACTACACCAAGGAGGCCCCCAGGACCTATTGGTCTGCGGTCTAGTACGCTAACCACTACACCAGGGAGGTCCCACGGACCTATTGGTCTTCGGTCTAGTGTGCTAACCACTACACCAGGGAGGCCTCCAGAACCTATTGATCTGCGGCCTACCGCGCTAACCACTACACCAGGGAGGTCACCAGGACTTATTGATCTGCGGCCTACCGCGCTAACCACTACACCAGGGAGGTCACCAGGACTTATTGATCTGCGGTCTAGTGCGCTAACCACTACACCTACATCATTCCCTCTGCCTCAGCTGGTCACAGGCCGTCACCCCCCCCCCCCCCAACCCCGACGCCGACAGCCTGGGAGGAGTGGAGGATAAGTAAGGGGAGAAGCTGGGGGGCGGGGCTAGATGCGGTGTGTCGCAACACTCAATTGCGCAATACCCAATTGCATGTGACAACTAACACGTGCCTTGCCCACCATCCCCATTAATATCCTTGTCAGGTAATTCATACCGCCAGCGTTTTCTTGGTAACCTGTAGTAACCCGCTCCGTTCTCACCCTTCGGAGCCCAAGTCACTGGCTTTCATCAGCTCCCCCCCCCCCACACACACACCCTACTCCCCCCCCCCGTCCCCCCTCAATCCTCCTCTCCCCTCCGTCCCCACCACCCCCTAACCCCACTCTCTATGCCCCGTGACGCCAGCCCACCCCCCTAACCCCACTCTCTATGCCCCGTGACGCCAGCCCACCTTCACAGCTACACACACGGCCATTGGCAAAGATATTAATATCTCTGCCATTGGTCACCGACATTAACTGGATACAAACTGTATGATTGTTAACTCTGTGAGACAGAGATGTGTTATCATGTGTTAAAACTGGGCGTCCTTTGTGCAGTCAACCTATAATATTACAGATAATATTAATATAGTATAGGCTGGGGTAGTCGTACATCACCACGGTGTCGTAAGTAAAGCTATTATAACAGTTGTTTCCCGGCAATGGCTAAAAATCTGTTTAGTAAACTGAATTAGCATTTACATTTAAAACTGTAACATTAGCTTAAAAATGTAATGGCAAACTTGGCAGAAAGGGAATTCTTTGTTGACAGCTCACCCTCAGTTGGCAGCCATGTGAGCGACATCACATGTTACCGGTTTATTGCACCATGTGAGGCCTGCTGAGCAGGCTCCGGGCCACACATCTCAGTCACAACGAAGTGATAAGAAGAAGAATTCTTCGAAGAAAAAGATTTGATGAAAGTAGAAGGATGGGTCCAGGCCAAAGCATGTCAAAAAACGGAGTCTCCTCGCGGGGAGTGACTTCGCCTGAACCCTTGAGCTGGGTTTACCTTTGCACATAACATATTTATTATGATGAAGTGATCACCGGACGCTACCTGCAGCCGTATATACACAAGTGGCCTATATATCGTAGCTCAAGTCATCGCCTGCTCTCACGCGAACCGGGAATTATGTTCACTTGTGCCGTAAAACGTTATGAAGTAAAACTGAACCTTAGTCCTTACACTTTCAAGCGTCACGTCTGGATCCATCTGGCGGGGAATGTGATACCTGTTGGTGTGAGATGTGAGGTTGGTGACAGCCTGGTCCAGGCGACTCATCCATCAGCAGACAACCCTGGGACATGTGACTGGTATACACCCCTGACCATCCATCAGCAGACAACCCTGGGACATGTGACTGGTATACCCCCTTGACCATCCATCAGCAGACAACCCTGGGACATGTGACTAGTATACCCCCTGACCATCCATCAGCAGACAACCCTGGTACATGTGACTAGCATACCCCCCTGACCACCCATCAGCAGACAACCCTGGGACATGTGACTAATATACCTCACTGACCATCCATCAGCAGACAACCCTGGGACACGTGACTAATAGACCCCCCTGGCCATCCATCAGCAGACAACCCTGGGACATGTGACTAATATACCTCACTGACCATCCATCAGCAGACAACCCTGGGACATGTGACTAGCATACCCCCCTGACCATCCATCAGCAGACAACCCTGGTACATGTGACTAGCATACCCCCCTGACCACCCATCAGCAGACAACCCTGGGACATGTGACTAATATACCTCACTGACCATCCATCAGCAGACAACCCTGGGACATGTGACTAGCATACCCCCCTGACCATCCATCAGCAGACAACCCTGGGACATGTGACTAGTATACCCCCCTGACCATCCATCAGCAGACAACCCTGGGACATGTGACTAATAGACCCCCCTGACCATCCATCAGCAGACAACCCTGGGACATGTGACTAATATACCTCACTGACCATCCATCAGCAGACAACCCTGGTACATGTGACTAGCATACCCCCCTGACCATCCATCAGCAGACAACCCTGGGACATGTGACTAATATACCTCACTGACCACCCATCAGCAGACAAACCTGGGACATGTGACTGGTATACCCCCCTGACCACCCATCAGCAGACAACCCTGGGACATGTGACTAGTATACCCCCTGACCATCCATCAGCAGACAACCCTGGGACATGTGACTAGTATACCCACTGACCACCCATCAGCAGACAACCCTGGGACATGTGACTAGCATACCCCCTGACCATCCATCAGCAGCCAACCCTGGGACATGTGACTAGTATACCCCCCTGACCATCTATCAGCAGACAACCCTGGGACATGTCACTAGCATACCCCCTGACCATCCATCAGCAGACAACCCTGGGACATGTGACTAGTATACTCCCTGACCACCCATCAGCAGACAAACCTGGGACATGTGACTGGTATACCCCCCTGACCACCCATCAGCAGACAACCCTGGGACATGTGACTAGTATACCTCACTGACCATCCATCAGCAGACAACCCTGGGACAGGTGACTGGTATACCCCCCTGACCATCCATCAGCAGACAACCCTGGGACAAGTGACTAGTATACCCCCTGACCATCCATCAGCAGACAACCCTGGGACATGTGACTGGTATACCCCCCTGACCATCCATCAGCAGACAACCCTGGGACAAGTGACTAGTATACCCCCTGACCATCCATCAGCAGACAACCCTGGGACATGTGACTAGTATACCCCCCTGACCACCCATCAGCAGACAACCCTGGGACATGTGACTAGTAGACCCCCCTGACCATCCATCAGCAGACAACCCTGGGACATGTGACTAGTAGACCCCCCTGACCATCCATCAGCAGACAACCCTGGGACATGTGACTAGTATACCCCCTTGACCATCCATCAGCAGACAACCCTGGGACATGTGACTGGTATATCCCCCTGACCATCCATCAGCAGACAACCCTGGGACTTGTGACTGGTATACCCCCCTGACCATCCATCAGCAGACAACCCTGGGACATGTGACTAGTATACCCCATGACCATCCATCAGCAGACAACCCTGGGACATGTGACTAGTAGACCCCCCTGACCATCCATCAGCAGACAACCCTGGGACATGTGACTAGTATACCCCCCTGACCACCCATCAGCAGACAACCCTGGGACATGTGACTAGTATACCCCCTTGACCATCCATCAGCAGACAACCCTGGGACATGTGACTAGTATACCCCATGACCATCCATCAGCAGACAACCCTGGGACATGTGACTAGTATACCCCCCTGACCACCCATCAGCAGACAACCCTGGGACATGTGACTGGTATACCCCCCTGACCACCCATCAGCAGACAACCCTGGGACATGTGACTAGTATACCCCATGACCATCCATCAGCAGAAAACACTGGAACATGTGACTAGTATACCTCCCCGACCATCCATCAGCCAACAACCCTGGGACATGTGACTAGTAGACCCCCCTGACCATCCATCAGCAGACAACCCTGGGACATGTGACTAGTATACCCCCTGACCACCCATCAGCAGAAAACACTGGAACATGTGACTAGTATACCTCCCCGACCATCCATCAGCAGACAACCCTGGGACATGTGACTAGTATACCCCCCTGACCATCCATCAGCAGACAACCCTGGTACATGTGACTAGTATACCCCCCTGACCATCCATCAGCCAACAACCCTGGGACATGTGACTAGTAGACCCCCCTGACCATCCATCAGCAGACAACCCTGGGACATGTGACTAGTATACCCCCCTGACCATCCATCAGCAGACAACCCTGGGACATGTGACTAGTATACCCCCTGACCATCCATCAGCAGACAACCCTGGGACATGTGACTAGTATACCCCCCTGACCATCCATCAGCCAACAACCCTGGGACATGTGACTAGTATACCCCCTGACCATCCATCAGCAGACAACCCTGGGACATGTGACTAGTATACCCCCCTGACCATCCATCAGCAGACAACCCTGGGACATGTGACTAGTATACCCCCTGACCATCCATCAGCAGACAACCCTGGGACATGTGACTAGTATACCCCCCTGACCATCCATCAGCCAACAACCCTGGGACATGTGACTAGTAGACCCCCCTGACCATCCATCAGCAGACAACCCTGGGACATGTGACTAGTATACCCCCCTGACCATCTATCAGCAGACAACCCTGGGACATGTGACTAGTAGACCCCCCTGACCATCCATCAGCAGACAACCCTGGGACATGTGACTAGTATACCCCCCTGACCATCTATCAGCAGACAACCCTGGGACATGTGACTAGTAGACCCCCCTGACCATTTATCAGCAGACAACCCTGGGACATGTGACTAGTATACCCCACTGACCATCCATCAGCAGGCAACCCTGAGACATGTGACTAGTATACCCCCCTGACCATCCATCAGCAGACAACCCTGGTACATGTGACTAGTATACCCTCCTGACCACCCATCAGCAGACAACCCTGGGACATGTGACTAGTATACCCCACTGACCATCCATCAGCAGACAACCCTGGTACATGTGACTAGTATACCCTCCTGACCACCCATCAGCAGACAACCCTGGGACATGTGACTAGTATACCCCCCTGACCATCCATCAGCAGACAACCCTGGTACATGTGACTAGTATACCTCACTGACCACCCATCAGCAGACAACCCTGGTACATGTGACTAGTATACCCTCCTGACCACCCATCAGCAGACAACCCTGGGACATGTGACTAGTATACCCCCTGACCATCCATCAGCAGACAACCCTGGGACATGTGACTAGTATACCTCACTGACCACCCATCAGCAGACAAACCTGGGACATGTGACTAGTAGACCCCCCTGACCATCCATCAGCAGACAACCCTGGGACATGTGACTAGTAGACCCCCCTGACCATCCATCAGCAGACAACCCTGGGACATGTGACTAGTATACCCCACTGACCATCCATCAGCAGGCAACCCTGAGACATGTGACTAGCATACCCCCCTGACCATCCATCAGCAGACAACCCTGGGACATGTGACTAGTATACTCCCTGACCATCCATCAGCAGACAACCCTGGGACATGTGACTAGTATACCCCCTGACCATCCATCAGCAGACAACCCTGGGACATGTGACTAGTATACCTCACTGACCACCCATCAGCAGACAAACCTGGGACATGTGACTAGTAGACCCCCCTGACCATCCATCAGCAGACAACCCTGGGACATGTGACTAGTATACCCCCTGACCATCCATCAGCAGACAACCCTGGGACATGTGACTAGTATACCTCACTGACCACCCATCAGCAGACAAACCTGGGACATGTGACTAGTAGACCCCCCTGACCATCCATCAGCAGACAACCCTGGGACATGTGACTAGTAGACCCCCCTGACCATCCATCAGCAGACAACCCTGGGACATGTGACTAGTATACCCCACTGACCATCCATCAGCAGGCAACCCTGAGACATGTGACTAGCATACCCCCCTGACCATCCATCAGCAGACAACCCTGGGACATGTGACTGGTATACCTCCCCGACCATCCATCAGCAGACAACCCTGGTACATGTGACTAGTATACCCTCCTGACCATCCATCAGCCAACAACCCTGGGACATGTGACTAGTAGACCCCCCTGACCATCCATCAGCAGACAACCCTGGGACATGTGACTAGTAGACCCCCCTGACCATCCATCAGCAGACAACCCTGGTACATGTGACTAGTATACCCCCCCGACCATCCATCAGCCAACAACCCTGGGACATGTGACTAGTAGACCCCCCTGACCATCCATCAGCAGACAACCCTGGTACATGTGACTAGTATACCCCACTGACCATCCATCAGCAGACAACCCTGGTACATGTGACTAGTATACCCCCCCGACCATCCATCAGCCAACAACCCTGGGACATGTGACTAGTAGACCCCCCTGACCATCCATCAGCAGACAACCCTGGTACATGTGACTAGTATACCCCACTGACCATCCATCAGCAGACAACCCTGGTACATGTAACTAGTAGACCCCCCTGACCATCCATCAGCAGACAACCCTGGTACATGTGACTAGTAGACCCCCCTGACCATCCATCAGCAGACAACCCTGGTACATGTGACTAGTATACCCCACTGACCATCCATCAGCAGGCAACCCTGAGACATGTGACTGGTATACCCCCCTGACCATCCATCAGCAGACAACCCTGGTACATGTGACTAGTAGACCCCCCTGGCCATCCATCAGCAGACAAACCTGGGACATGTGACTAGTATACCCCTCTGACCGCTCCAAGAGGAACATACTGGTCGGGGTTCATCAGCTGGCTTAGACTGTAACCACACCTTAGATGTCCGACTGAAGAGTTGTTGCTTATTCGCCTGCCTTTGGGATTGTGGGTCCCATTTGGACTAATTGTGTGATAATTAGACGTTTATAAGTAATCTAATCCAATACATGTGTGCCACAACAACGGGCACAACAGACAGGGGGTGGTGTACGTGAAACATGTCTCGTCTCTAGTGAAGCCCGAAATATAACACACTACTGACACTATCGACAATACCGACACTACTGACAATACCGACAATACCAACATTACCGACACCACTGACACTATCGACAATACCGACATTACCGACACTACTGACACTATCGACAATACCGACATTACCGACACCACTGACACTATCGACAATACCGACATTACCGACACTACTGACACTATCGACAATACCAACATTACCGACACCACTGACACTATCGACAATACCGACATTACCGACACTACTGACACTATCGACATTACCGACACCACTGACACTATCGACAATACCGACATTACCGACACTACTGACACTATCGACAATACCGACATTACCGACACTACTGACACTATCGACAATACCGACATTACCGACACTACTGACACTATCGACATTACCGACCCTCACGACACCACCAAAACATGGCTCTCAACGTCATTAACTTGAAAAACGATTTCGTTGCTCTCGTTGTGGCCACGAGACGAGACCACGTGACCGGTGACAGGTATGCCGGTTTCCGCTATCTTGACTGAAGGGTCTCTGAGGCCACACGAACCCAGCTCGCGAGGACCACGTCAAGGAGCCCTCGAGGTCAACAACAGAGAGGACAAGTGCTATTCAAGGTCCGTCCTACTTTTGTTTCTTTGCTGGCTGTTAGAACATGACTGATTACTAGCCTAACTACGCCGCCTCATTGCTACACTGGCTGGGAGCACTTCCGCACAAGGCGGTCCTTTCTAATTAACAATTGACTTGCACTAAGACTGTGATTAACCACAGAGACCGCTGGTTGTCTAGTTTTTCGCTGTTTGTTCTCGAATGATGGCGTTTTTGATATCGGATTAAACTATCTACACACAGCACTCTAATTTATGGCAGTACTGATAAAATAAGTTGATATATTTTTATTGGTCGGAGCAAAGTCTTGAATCTATTGACGTCGACCTTCACCTTGACCTGGCTAATACTCATTGGCAAACAGACACGGACAGCAGTGCGTGTACTTGTATTAAGAATTTTTACATTTTATTATGTTTTCTTATATACTGAATTGCTCATGGCTACGCCAATTGTTAACTCATTTGGTGGCCTATTGTCCCCACAGACAAGGAGTGATTCAGGAATTATAACAGTCAGGATATTATCCGACGTTAAATCCTATATGCCATGTGCTTTGCTTTGAAAATCCCAGATTCAAGATTTCTATAACCTAAATAAGTAGTCAGTGAAAGCCAGTGATGACCATTAACAACATGCCTTTAGAGGTGGTTAATAAGTTTTGTTACCCGGGAAGTACCGTCACGGATAATCTATCCCTGGACGAGGAAATAAATACTCGAATTGGGAAGGCAGCCACCATGTTTGGTAGGTTAAACAAACGTGCTTGGCGTAATTCAAAACTTACCATTCACACCAAAATGCTTATCTACAGGGCGTGCGTTCTAAGTAGCTTGCTGTATGGCAGTGAAACGTGGACTACGTATTGTAGCCAAGAAAGTAAATCGAATAACTTCTATTTTCGTGGCCTGCGAAACATTTTAGGCATATCTAGGCAAGACAAGGTCACAAATGCTGAAGTGTTAGCCAGGGCCAACCTACCAAGCATTCTTGCTCTTGTGAAGCACGTTGGCTTGGGAACGTTCATCGTATGCATGATGAACGCATTCCAAAGGATGTGCTCTACGGTGAACTCGCCGACGGCAAAAGGCCAACTGGACGGCCAAAGCTTAGGTTTAAGGATGTTTGTAAGCGAGACATGAAGGCTTTCGGCATTGATCCAGATTCTTGGGAGGATCTGGCATCCCAAAAGAGGGGATGGGCACGTGTCGTGCGTGACGGAATGACCCACCACGACTCGCTATGGTTTGTTTAACTGGACTTGAAACGCCAATCTAGGCGTCCACCAGCGAGCACAAACCAAGAACTATCGACAGGTCACCGTTGCGATGACTGCGGAAAGCTCTGTCGATCACACATAGGTTTACTCATTCATAAGCGTAAATGCTCCGTTACGAATCGTATAACTTAAACCAAACAAGGCTGAAAATCCATCGTCTTTCGCAGACGGACGGATGCCAACAACAATTGAAAGTTCAAACTTGAAAATTTATCCTTGATTGAGACAATCTACACATGTGGCATTTGTTTGTTTGACCACTTCCATCTTGTTTTTATATCTTAAACCACTATCGAAGCCCATGTAATAAAGCTCGAGACTAGCGAGATTTGTCGAGATCTCGGCTGTTGATTGGCCAGTGCGCTCGTCTCGCCTTCAGTCTGAATGTGAGGTGACTTTAATACAATAACAAGCTCAACCAATGGTCTCTTATAAGGCTCTTCACGTATCAGTGTGAACAAGACAAACACAATCTCACAGCTTGAGCTTAAGATGCTCTGCCCTCTAATACACCATCCTCAGCCCTACCCCAAGGCCCTCGTCTACCCCTCCTCCTAGGCCCTCCCTAACCCCCCCCCCCCCCCACCCGGGCCTAACTATCCAGCATTCCACTATCTTATGGTCTAAATAGGGCACTTCGACATAGACCCTCAGCCCACATATATCAAAGTAACCTTTCAACCCAACCACCTCCCTCACTCCCGCCAGAGGCTCCCCCGCAACCCCCTATACCAGTAGCCACTCCCCAGACAATGGTTGGTAGTCACTGGGGTTTGGTTGCCACAGCCATGACAATCGCCATGTTATCTGATCAGCTGCATGAATCTTCATTGTTACCACGCTATCTCAGGTGTCCGTTCACCCCCTGACACGGCCGGACCCTAGACCTCAACCCACGGCACGGCCACATACTCCGGGGCCTCAACCCATGGCACAGCCCCCTCCCCCGCGCCCCAATCCACGGCCACGGCCCCTCCCCCCGGGCCCCTCCCCACGGCCACAGCTCCTCCCCCCGGGTCAAATCCACGGCCACCGCTAGCCCCCTCCCCCCCGGGGCCACCAGCCACGGCCACAGCCCCCGTCCCCCCACCCCCACCCGGCTCCAACCCCGGGCACAACCCTTACACAAACCGGTTCACCAGTGACTCAAGCACGTGAGAAACGCCGTCTCATTAAAGCGACCCCTCACAATGCGCTATTATCGCCCACTCCGCGTCAGGTGAGGAAGTCCGATAGATGGCGCCACCGGTGGCGCCAGTCGGCCGGACGCCACCGACGATTGGCTCCACATCAAAGGCGACAAGCCGACGGCCGGGTCAATGGGTGCAACACGGATCTCAACGGATGTCATTCGCCTTTTCCTGCCCCCGCCCTCCCCCCCCACCCACCTGACCCCGGCCAACCCATCGTGCGCTTCGAATACATGACCTCTGTATAACTATGGTATGCATGATTTGAAGGTCGGATATTAAAATCAAGGGAATATCATTGGGGGTGGAGTGGCGGAGGCGGCGGGGCGGGGGGGGGGGGGGCTGGGTGAGGGTCAAGGGAGAGATATTCAATTTAGTTGTCATTCTAGTTGAGGACCTTGGATCAGCCCTAGCTGTAGGATCAGCCCTAGCTGTAGGATCAGTCCTGGCTGTAGGATCAGCCCTGGCTGTATGATCAGTCCTGGCTGTAGGATCAGTCCTGGCTGTAGGATCAGCCCTGGCTGTAGGATCAGTCCTGGCTGTAGGATCAGCCCTGGCTGTTGGATCAGCCCTAGCTCTAGGATCAGCCCTGGCTGTAGGATCAGCCCTAGCTCTAGGATCAGCCCTGGCTGTAGGATCAGCCCTGGCTGTAGAATCAGCCCTGGCTGTAGGATCAGCCCTGGCTGTAGGATCAGCCCTGGCTGTAGGATCAGTCCTGGCTCTAGGATCAGCCCTGGCTGTAGGATCAGCCCTAGCTCTAGGATCAGCCCTGGCTGTAGGATGAGCCCTGGCTGTAGGATGAGCCCTGGCTGTAGGATCAGCCATGGCTGTAGGATCAGCCCTGGCTGTAGGATCAGTCCTGGCTCTAGGATCAGCCCTGGCTGTAGGATCAGCCCTAGCTCTAGGATCCGCCCTGGCTGTAGGATCAGCCCTAGCTGTAGGATCAGCCCTGGCTGTAGGATCAGCCCTGGCTGTAGGATCAGCCCTGGCTGTAGGATCAGCCCTAGCTGTAGGATGAGTCCTGGCTGGAGGATGAGTCCTGGCTGTAGGATCAGTCCTGGCTGTAGGATCAGTCCTGGCTCTAGGATCAGCCCTGGCTGTAGGATCAGCCCTAGCTCTAGGATCAGCCCTGGTTGTAGGATGAGCCCTGGCTGTAGGATGAGCCCTGGCTGTAGGATCAGCCCTGGCTGTAGGATCAGCCCTGGCTGTAGGATCAGTCCTGGCTCTAGGATCAGCCCTGGCTGTAGGATCAGCCCTAGCTCTAGGATCAGCCCTGGCTGTAGGATCAACCCTAGCTGTAGGATCAGCCCTGGCTGTAGGATCAGCCATGGCTGTAGGATCAGCCCTGGCTGTAGGATCAGCCCTGGCTGTAGGATCAGCCCTAGCTGTAAGATCAGTCCTGGCCCGCGAGACTGAGGAGGAGGGTCTGGAAGGAATTCTGAAGTCGAAAATTGCCCTCCAAAAGAGGACGCGCTGCGTAGTATGCGTCCATGCAATGATATGATAGTGTAACTACGTACTGAGTCAGGAGGCCAGTGAGTGCACGTGCACCAAATGTCACGGTAATACGCGGTAACCGCAAGATTATCTGTTTATGCTGCGCTTGGGTGAAAAAGAGAAAAAACATGAATCCACTGATACGAAAATAGACATATTAATAGTTTTGTCGATAAGGGTCATTAGCATGTTGACGGTAAACATGCGACTGACTGACATATCAATGGTTTGTCACATGCTAACACAGTGATCCCCATGTGTGGTAAACATTCCAGGGGGCTGGCCTGTTGGCGGAGAATAAAGACTTCTATATAAATAGGCAGGAAGTAATGAAGGACCTTCTCCCGTCTCCCCGCTGCAATTTTTCGCTGCAAATGTCTTGTAACTGCTTTCTCGCGCGTGAGTGTACAAAGGTCAACTGAGATTCCTGCATATCGGATATCGGCAGGGAGCGGGGCGCAGGGGATCGAGAGAAATAAACCTTTGAACGATTAAATGTTTTGTCAGTTCTAAGTACTTTTAGCGAGCGTGACTTTGTAAGTATGTATAGCACAGAACCGTCGGTTTTACCAGATTCGCAACGTTTTAGATTTGAAAGCTACACGGTAAAGCTGGTAAACGTGGTAAACATAACTCATGACTGGTGCATTGTCCTGTCGCACGTGAAATGATATATCAACGGCTTGAACTGGAGACCAAGCCACACCTGTGACGTCACCAGTCACAGCCAATCAGCGACCAGAGCAGATCTCCTGATCCAAACTGATTACAAAACTCCGCAAGTGTCTGCATATGTCATTACAGACGCCCCATTGTGTTCAGTCAGCGAAGGCAATAGCCGTGGACGGGGGACTCCTCTGGCACCTCATTGCAAACGATGACATGAGAGAAAGTGTTTTTATATTTACGAGTATATGTGTCCTCGTGGTTCTCTGCTGTTCTAAGGGGTCAGAATCTCGGTCCGATTTTGATCCATTTTAAGACAATTGTAGTTGTTCTTTTATGATCAGCGGGCCTGTTGAGGTCAGCGTCCTTTTGAGGTCAGCGTCCTTCTGTGGTCGGCGTCCTTTCGTAGTCAGCGGGCCTTTTGTGGTCAGCGGGCATTTTGTGGTCAGCGTTCTTGTTTGTCAATGTCAAGAAACTTGCGAAACCGCATTAAACACATTTAAATATTTTACATAAAAGGTTTTACATAAGAGTCGAGTTTTGTGACCGATAAGTCGCTGTTGATGATTCATTTCGATGATTAAACCAGCCAAGTCGGTTTATGAGATTAGCATCAGCTCTACGCTCCACCCTTACATCAGCTCTACGCTCCACCCTTACATCAGCTCTACGCTCCACCCTTACATCAGCTCTACGCTCCACCCTTACATCAGCTCTACGCTCCACCCTTACATCAGCTCTACGCTCCACCCTTACATCAGCTCTACGCTCCACCCTTACATCAGCTCTACGCTCCACCCTTACATCAGCTCTACGCTCCACCCTTACATCAGCTCTACGCTCCAGCCTTACATCAGGTCTACGCTCCACCCTTACATCAGCTCTACGCTCCACCCTTACATCGGCTCTACGCTCCACCCTTACATCAGGTCTACGCTCCACCCTTACATCGGCTCTACGCTCCACCCTTACATCAGCTCTACGCTCCAGCCTTACATCAGCTCTACGCTCCACCCTTACATCGGCTCTACGCTCCACCCTTACATCAGGTCTACGCTCCACCCTTACATCAGCTCTACGCTCCACCCTTACATCGGCTCTACGCTCCACCCTTACATCAGCTCTACGCTCCACCCTTACATCAGCTCTACGCTCCACCCTTACATCAGCTCTACGCTCCACCCTTAAATCGGCTCTACGCTCCACCCTTACATCAGCTCTACGCTCCACCCTTACATCAGCTCTACGCTCCACCCTTACATCAGCTCTACGCTCCACCCTTACATCAGGTCTACGCTCCACCCTTACATCAGCTCTACGCTCCACCCTTACATCGGCTCTACGCTCCACCCTTACATCAGCTCTACGCTCCACCCTTACATCAGCTCTACGCTCCACCCTTACATCAGCTCTACGCTCCACCCTTAAATCGGCTCTACGCTCCACCCTTACATCAGCTCTACGCTCCACCCTTACATCAGCTCTACGCTCCACCCTTACATCAGCTCTACGCTCCAGCCTTACATCAGGTCTACGCTCCACCCTTACATCAGCTCTACGCTCCACCCTTACATCGGCTCTACGCTCCACCCTTACATCAGCTCTACGTTCCACCCTTACATCAGCTCTACGCTCCACCCTTACATCAGCTCTACGCTCCACCCTTAAATCGGCTCTACGCTCCACCCTTACATCAGCTCTACGCTCCACCCTTACATCAGCTCTACGCTCCACCCTTACATCAGCTCTACGCTCCACCCTTACATCAGGTCTACGCTCCACCCTTACATCAGCTCTACGCTCCACCCTTACATCGGCTCTACGCTCCACCCTTACATCAGCTCTACGCTCCACCCTTACATCAGCTCTACGCTCCACCCTTACATCAGCTCTACGCTCCACCCTTAAATCGGCTCTACGCTCCACCCTTACATCAGCTCTACGCTCCACCCTTACATCAGCTCTACGCTCCACCCTTACATCAGCTCTACGCTCCAGCCTTACATCAGGTCTACGCTCCACCCTTACATCAGCTCTACGCTCCACCCTTACATCGGCTCTACGCTCCACCCTTACATCAGCTCTACGCTCCACCCTTACATCAGCTCTACGCTCCACCCTTACATCAGCTCTACGCTCCACCCTTAAATCGGCTCTACGCTCCACCCTTACATCAGCTCTACGCTCCACCCTTACATCAGCTCTACGCTCCACCCTTACATCAGCTCTACGCTCCACCCTTACATCAGGTCTACGCTCCACCCTTACATCAGCTCTACGCTCCACCCTTACATCGGCTCTACGCTCCACCCTTACATCAGCTCTACGCTCCACCCTTACATCAGCTCTACGCTCCACCCTTACATCAGCTCTACGCTCCACCCTTAAATCGGCTCTACGCTCCACCCTTACATCAGCTCTACGCTCCACCCTTACATCAGCTCTACGCTCCACCCTTACATCAGCTCTACGCTCCAGCCTTACATCAGGTCTACGCTCCACCCTTACATCAGCTCTACGCTCCACCCTTACATCGGCTCTACGCTCCACCCTTACATCAGCTCTACGCTCCACCCTTACATCAGCTCTACGCTCCACCCTTACATCAGCTCTACGCTCCACCCTTAAATCGGCTCTACGCTCCACCCTTACATCAGCTCTACGCTCCACCCTTACATCAGCTCTACGCTCCACCCTTACATCAGCTCTACGCTCCACCCTTACATCAGGTCTACGCTCCACCCTTACATCAGCTCTACGCTCCACCCTTACATCGGCTCTACGCTCCACCCTTACATCAGCTCTACGCTCCACCCTTACATCAGCTCTACGCTCCACCCTTACATCAGCTCTACGCTCCACCCTTAAATCGGCTCTACGCTCCACCCTTACATCAGCTCTACGCTCCACCCTTACATCAGCTCTACGCTCCACCCTTACATCAGCTCTACGCTCCACCCTTACATCAGGTCTACGCTCCACCCTTACATCAGCTCTACGCTCCACCCTTACATCGGCTCTACGCTCCACCCTTACATCAGCTCTACGCTCCACCCTTACATCAGCTCTACGCTCCACCCTTACATCAGCTCTACGCTCCACCCTTAAATCGGCTCTACGCTCCACCCTTACATCAGCTCTACGCTCCACCCTTAAATCGGCTCTACGCTCCACCCTTACATCAGCTCTACGCTCCACCCTTACATTAGCTCTACGCTCCACCCTTACATCGGCTCTACGCTCCACCCTTACATCAGCTCTACGCTCCACCCTTACATCAGCTCTACGCTCCACCCTTACATCGGCTCTACGCTCCACCCTTACATCAGCTCTACGCTCCACCCTTACATCAGCTCTACGCTCCACCCTTACATCAGCTTTGCGCTCCACCCTTACATCAGCTCTACGCTCCAGCCTTACATCAGCTTTACGCTCCACCCTTACATCAGCTCTACGCTCCACCCTTACATCAGCTCTACGCTCCACCCTTACATCAGCTCTACGCTCCACCCTTACATCAGCTCTACGCTCCACCCTTACATCAGCTCTACGCTCCACCCTTACATCAGCTTTGCGCTCCACCCTTACATCAGCTCTACGCTCCAGCCTTACATCAGCTCTACGCTCCACCCTTACATCAGCCCTACGCTCCAGCCTTACATCAGCTCTACGCTCCAGCCTTACATCAGCTCTACGCTCCACCCTTACATCAGCCCTACGCTCCAGCCTTACATCAGCTCTACGCTCCACCCTTACATCAGCTCTACGCTCCACCCTTACATCAGCTCTACGCTCCACCCTTACATCAGCTCTACGCTCCACCCTTACATCAGCTCTACACTCCACCCTTACATCAGCTCTACGCTCCACCCTTACATCAGCTCTACGCTCCACCCTTACATTAGTTTTACGCTACACCCTTACATCAGCTCTACGCTCCACCCTTACATCAGCTTTACGCTCCAGCCTTACATCAGTTCTACGCTCCAGCCTTACATCAGCTCTACGCTCCAGCCTTACATCAGCTTTACGCTCCACCCTTACATCAGCTCTACGCTCCACCCTTACATCAGCTCTACGCTCCACCCTTACATCAGCTCTACGCTCCACCCTTACATCAGTTCTACGCTCCAGCCTTACATCAGCTCTACGCTCCAGCCTTACATCAGCTTTACGCTCCACCCTTACATCAGTTCTACGCTCCACCCTTACATCAGCTCTACGCTCCACCCTTACATCAGCTCTACGCTCCACCCTTACATCAGCTCTACGCTCCACCCTTACATCAGCTCTCCTCAGTAGGCGTTCCCCACAAAACAATACTCCTTGATTTGCCCCTGGTAAGTGCGGGGAGGACGGGGGTGTGAGGTGCAAACTAATGTACTACAATTTAAGGCTCCTGAGTCAATGGGCCAGCAGAAGGTCAGGCGGCCGCGTAAGAGGGAGCTATTTTTAGTCCAACTGAGGAAAGGCGTAAATCAATAAGCACACCGTTAAAATCGAATTTACATTTCATGAAGTTACATTTAAGATTCAGAGCTCTTCAGACGTCCTTCAGCCAAGGTCAACAAATAGGTGGATCAGCGGCATGGTAGGGGCATGACATATGGGCATGACGCAAGCACGGCACAAACTAGGCATGACGCTTGCATGACACAAACTAGGCATGACGCTTGCATGACGCTGGCATGACACAAACTAGGCATGACGCTTGCATGACGCTGGCATGACACAAACTGGACTTGACGCTGGCATGACATAAACTAGGCATGACGCTGGCATGACATAAACTAGGCATGACGCTGGCATGATCAGGCAATATCGATGTAACCCCCAATACGCAATCAACGAAAATGATACAAAGTGTATATTTAAAACATAATAGTGTACAAGTACGACATAAGAGAATATAATAAAAAAATAAGTAATAAATAATGGTTAATACAACATGATTCACGTAACATTTCTTCCTGAGGTATGGAGGAAACCACGCTCACGGCCGCCGTGTGCTGACGGACACAGTACAGGACACCACGCTCACGGCCGCCGCGCGCTGACGGACACAGTACAGGACACCACGCTCACGGCCGCCGTGCGCTGACGGACACAGTACAGGACACCACGCTCACGGCCGCCGTGCGCTGACGGACACAGTACAAGACACCACGCTCACGGCCGCCGTGCGCTGACGGACACAGTACAGGACACCACGCTCACGGCCGCCGTGCGCCGACGGACACAGTACAGGACACCACGCTCACGGCCGCCGTGCGCTGACGGACACAGTACAGGACACCACGCTCACGGCCGCCGTGCGCTGACGGACACAGTACAGGACACCACGCTCACGGCCGCCGTGCGCTGACGGACACAGTACAGAACACCACGCTCACGGCCGCCGTGCGCTGACGGACACAGTACAGGACACCACGCTCACGGCCGCCGTGCGCTGACGGACACAGTACAGGACACCACGCTCACGGCCGCCGTGCGCTGACGGACACAGTACAGGACACCACGCTCACGGCCGCCGTGCGCTGACGGACACAGTACAGGACACCACGCTCACGGCCGCCGTGCGCTGACGGACACAGTACAGAACACCACGCTCACGGCCGCCGTGCGCTGACGGACACAGTACAGAACACCACGCTCACGGCCGCCGTGCGCTGACGGACACAGTACAGGACACCACGCTCACGGCCGCCGTGCGCTGACGAACACAGTACAGGACACCACGCTCACGGCCGCCGTGCGCTGACGGACACAGTACAGGACACCACGCTCACGGCCGCCGTGCGCTGACGGACACAGTACAGGAAACCACGCTCACGGCCGCCGTGCGCTGACGGACACAGTACAGGACACCACGCTCACGGCCGCCGCGCGCTGACGGACACAGTACAGGACACCACGCTCACGGCCGCCGTGCGCTGACGGACACAGTACAGGACACCACGCTCACGGCCGCCGTGCGCTGACGGACACAGTACAGGACACCACGCTCACGGCCGCCGTGCGCTGACGGACACAGTACAAGACACCACGCTCACGGCCGCCGTGCGCTGACGGACACAGTACAGGACACCACGCTCACGGCCGCCGTGCGCTGACGGACACAGTACAGGACACCACGCTCACGGCCGCCGCGCGCTGACGGACACAGTACAGGACACCACGCTCACGGCCGCCGTGCGCTGACGGACACAGTACAGGACACCACGCTCACGGCCGCCGTGCGCTGACGGACACAGTACAGGACACCACGCTCACGGCCGCCGTGCGCTGACGGACACAGTACAGGACACCACGCTCACGGCCGCCGTGCGCTGACGGACACAGTACAGGACACCACGCTCACGGCCGCCGTGCGCTGACGGACACAGTACAGGACACCACGCTCACGGCCGCCGTGCGCTGACGGACACAGTACTGACTATGATCAACGGAGGTGCTCCCCCGTCGTCTGGAATAACTTCCAGTCGATCTCATGTCCTTGTTTCTGGAGGTGACTTGACCCTGTTTACCTTTCATGTGCACACAAGTGGCCCAGACATCAACAGGTCAACGTTTCGTTTTTTGGATGATCGCGAATGCGACATTATGGCCCACTCTCTGCCTTCGACTCACTCCGCTAGGGCTCCATTATATCTCTGTTGTCGCTTACCTCCTCAATGCATTTTCACACTCGCTCGCCAGGGCGGCGCTGCGCAAATCGATAGGAAAAATGCGTCGCGCATTTCTACAAATTAGTGCTGGGACCCAGCCTAACCCTTATACCACATGAAATCAGGTGATGAAAAAGAGTTCTGTCACAATTATAACTTTTTCGAGAGGGTACAAGATGTGTTTTGCTGTATTAAATACACAAAGCTCGTTATTTGTATGTTTTATACTTGAAAATTAGAATGTTGCAAGAAATTACAGCTGATTTGACCGTTTGTCAAGAATCTTGAAATTTGCCCCCGGCCGACAGCAGCGGTAAAAACTAGCTTGCGTAGCGCCACCATGCGGAGAGCTTGTTTACGGTCAAGGTATAGTCTCCTCGCCTTACCCCTACCTCATCTCCCACCCTTCCTCCCAGGGCCACACCAGCTGACGCACAGAACCGTTGCAGGTTGAAGGCAGGTCAGAGCATTGAATCCGCCACGGTTCAGCCTTCACGCTACTATCAACACAGCACATCTTGATACATCAGCGAAATGTTTATATTACACATACCGCGAGGTATTTATAATACATATATCTCCTCTTCCACATGTACTCTCCGGAGTTGGATATTCCGAAATGTATTTTGCAGAATGATAGTTTATCCATCAATAGACTTGACCCTTGTGTTTTATCAATGAATACATGTGATCATGGGCTCACCACTTCTGTCACGTAGAATTATATCACGAAATATGTCAACAGTATACAGTGATATATTTCCAAACCTCATGTATAATTTTGTCAACACAGTGAACTAGCGCTTTCGACTTTCCTGTTCTGATGATGACACATCCACACATATGACAACCTAGTCGATGCTAGCAGGCCAAGATAAAGATATGTTTAGGTGTCATGGCCCTAGCTGGCCAGGGCAGAGATATGTTTAGGTGCCATGGCCCTAGCAAGCCAGGACAAAGATATCTTTAGGTGCCATAGCCCTAGCAGTCCAGAACAAAGATATGTTTAGGTGCCATGGACCTAGCAGGCCAGGACAAAGATATCTTTAGGTGCCATGGCCCTAGCAGGCCAGGACAAAGATATCTTTAGGTGCCATGGTCCTAGCAGGCCAGTACAAAGATATCTTTAGGTGCCATGGCCTTAGCAGGCCAGAACAAAGATATGTTTAGGTGCCATGGCCCTAGCAGGCCAGGACAAAGATATATTTAGGTGCCATGGTCTTAGCAGGCCAGGACAAAGATATCTTTAGGTGCCATGGCCCTAGCAGGCCAGGACAAAGATATCTTTAGGTGCCATGGTCCTAGCAGGCCAGGACAAAGATATCTTTATGTGCCATGGCCCTAGCAGGCCAGGACAAAGATATCTTTAGGTGCCATGGCCCTAGCAAGCCAGGACAAAGATATCTTTAGGTGCCATGGACCTAGCAGGCCAGTACAAAGATATCTTTAGGTGCCATGGACCTAGCAGGCCAGAACAAATATATCTTTAAGTGTCATGGCCCTAGCAGGCCAGGACAAAGATATATTTAGGTGCCATGGTCTTAGCAGGCCAGGACAAAGATATCTTTAGGTGCCATGGCCCTAACAGGCCAGGACAAAGATATCTTTAGGTGTCATGGCCCTAGCAGGCCAGGACAAAGATATCTTTAGGTGCCATGGTCCTAGCAGGCCAGGACAAAGATATCTTTATGTGCCATGGCCCTAGCAGGCCAGGACAAAGATATCTTTAGGTGTCATGGCCCTAGCAGGCCAGGACAAAGATATCTTTAGCTGCCATGGCCCTAGCAAGCCAGGAGAAAGATATCTTTAGGTGCCATGGTCCTAGCAAGCCAGTACAAAATATCTTTAGGTGCCATGGACCTAGCAGGCCAGAACAAAGATACCGTAAGGTGTCATGGTCCTATCAGGCCAGGACAAAGATATCTTTAGGTGCCATGGACCTAGCAGGCCAGTACAAAGGTATCTTTAGGTGTCATGGCCCTAGCAGGCCAGGACAAAGATATCTTTAGGTGCCATGGACCAAGCAGGCCAGTACAAAGGTATCTTTAGGTGCCATGGCCCTAGCAAGCCAGGACAAATATATCTTTAGGTGTCATGGCCCTAGCAGGCCAGAACAAAGATATCTTTAGGTGTCATGGCCCTAGCAGGCA
The DNA here is from genome assembly GCA_964019135.1 of Arenicola marina. NCBI lineage: Eukaryota > Metazoa > Annelida > Polychaeta > Arenicolidae > Arenicola > Arenicola marina. The sequence continues at coordinate 41,100,710 of OZ025250.1, forward strand.
AGTACCAAGATATCTTTAGGTGCCATGGACCTAGCAGGCAAGGACAAAGATATCTTTAGGTGCCATGGCCCTAGCAAGCCAGAACAAAGATATCTTTAGGTGTCCTGGCCCTAACAGGCCACAATAAAGATATCCTTAGGCGCCATGGTGCTAGCAGGCCAGGACAAAGATATCTTTAGGTGTCATGGTCCTAGCAAGCCAGGACAAAGATATCTTTAGGTGCCATGGTCCTAGCAAGCCAGGACAAAGATATCTTTAGGTGCCATGGCCTTAGCAGGCCAGAACAAAGATATGTTTAGGTGCCATGGCCCTAGCAGGCCAGGACAAAGATATCTTTAGGTGCCATGGTCCTAGCAGGCCAGGACAAAGATATCTTTAGGTGCCATGGTCCTAGCAGGCCAGGACAAAGATATCTTTAGGTGCCATGGCCCTAGCAGGCCAGGACAAAGATATCTTTAGGTGCCATGGACCTAGCAGGCCAGGACAAAGATATCTTTAGGTGCCATGGCCCTAGCAGGCCAGGACAAAGATATCTTTAGCTGCCATGGCCCTAGCAAGCCAGGACAAAGATATCTTTAGGTGTCATGGCCCTAGCAGGCCAGGACAAAGATATCTTTAGGTGCCATGGTCCTAGCAGGCCAGGACAAAGATATCTTTAGATGCCATGGCCCTAGCAGGCCAGGACAAAGATATCTTTAGGTGCCGTGGCCCTAGCAGGCCAGAACAAAGATATCTTTAGGTGCCATGGACCTAGCAGGCCAGGACAAAGATATCTTTAGCTGCCATGGCCCTATCAGGCCAGGACAAAGATATCTTTAGGTGCCATGGACCTAGCAGGCCAGTACAAAGGTATCTTTAGGTGCCATGGCCCTAGCAAGCCAGAACAAAGATATCTTTAGGTGTCATGGCCCTAGCAGGCCACAATAAAGATATCCTTAGGCGCCATGGTGCTAGCAGGCCAGGACAAAGATATCTTTAGGTGTCATGGTCCTAGCAAGCCAGGACAAAGATATCTTTAGGTGCCATGGCCTTAGCAGGCCAGAACAAAGATATCTTTAGGTGCCATGGCCCTAGCAGGCCAGGACAAAGATATCTTTAGGGGCCATGGTCCTAGCAGGCCAGTACAAAGATATCTTTAGGTGCCATGGACCTAGCAGGCCAGAACAACAATATATTTAGGTGTCATGGCCCTAGCAGGCCAGGACAAAGATATCTTTAGCTGCCATGGCCCTATCAGGCCAGGACAAAGATATCTTTAGGTGCCATGGACCTCGCAAGCCAGAACAAAGATATCTTTAGGTGCCATGGCCCTAGCAGGCCAGGACAAAGATATCTTTAGGTGCCATGGCCCTAGCAGGCCAGGACAAATATATCTTTAGGTGCCATGGACCTAGCAAGCCAGAACAAAGATATCCTTAGGTGCCATGGCCCTAGCAGGCCAGGACAAAGATATCTTTAGGTGCCATGGCCCTAGCAGGCCAGGACAAATATATCTTTAGGTGCCATGGCCCTAGCAGGCCAGGACAAAGATATCTTTAGGTGTCAGGGCCCTAGCAGGCCGGTACAAAGGTATCTTTAGGTGCCATGGCCCTAGCAGGCCAGAACAAAGATATCTTTAGGTGTCATGGCCCTAGCAGGCCAGTACAAAGATATCTTTAGGTGCCATGACCTTAGCAGGCCAGTACAAAGGTATCTTTAGGTGCCATGGCCCTAGCAGGCCAGAACAAAGATATCTTTAGGTGTCATGGCCCTAGCAGGCCAGGACAAAGATATCTTTAGGTGCCATGGACCTAGCAAGCCAGAACAAAGATACCGTTAGGTGTCATGGCCCTAGCAAGCCAGGATAAAGATATCTTTAGGTGCCATGGACCTAGCAGGCCAGGACAAAGATATCTTCAGGTGTCATGGCCCTAGCAGGCCAGGACAAAGATATCTTTAGGTGCCATGGACCTAGCAAGCCAGAACAAAGATATCTTTAGGTGTCATGGTCCTAGCAGGCCAGAACAACGATATCTTTAGGTGTCATGGTCCTAGCAAGCCAGTACAAAGGTATCTTTAGGTGCCATGGCCCTAGCAGGCCAGAACACAGATATCTTTAGGTGTCATGGTCCTAGCAAGCCAGTACACAGGTATCTTTAGGTGCCATGGCCCTAGCAGGCCAGAACACAGATATCTTTAGGTGTCATGGTCCTAGCAAGCCAGGATAAAGATATCTTTAGGTGCCATGGACCTAGCAGGCCAGAACAAAGATATCTTTAGGTGTCATGGCCCTAGCAGGCCAGGACAAAGATATATTTAGGTGACATGGTCCTAGCAGGCCAGGACAAAGATACCGTTAGGTGACATGGTCCTAGCAGGCCAGTACAAAGGTATCTTTAGGTGCCATGGCCCTAGCAGGCCACAATAAAGATATCCTTAGGCGCCATGGCCCTAGCAAGCCAGGACAAAGATACCGTTAGGTGTCATGGCCCTAGCAGGCCAGGACAAAGATATTTTTAGGTGCCATGGACCTAGCAAGCCAGAACAAAGATACCGTTAGGTGTCATGGCCCTAGCAGGCCAGAACAAAGATATCTTTAGGTGTCATGGTCCTAGCAAGCCAGAACAAAGATATCTTTAGGTGTCATGGTCCTAGCAGGCCAGACCAACGATATCTTTAGGTGTCATGGCCCTAGCAGGCCAGTACAAAGATATCTTTAGGTGCCATGGACCTAGCAGGCCAGGACAAAGATATCTTTAGGTGCCATGGTCCTAGCAAGCCAGGATAAAGATATCTTTAGGTGCCATGGACCTAGCAGGCCAGAACAAAGATATCTTTAGGTGTCATGGCCCTAGCAGGCCAGGACAAAGATATATTTAGGTGACATGGTCCTAGCAGGCCAGGACAAAGATACCGTTAGGTGACATGGTCCTAGCAGGCCAGTACAAAGGTATCTTTAGGTGCCATGGCCCTAGCAGGCCACAATAAAGATTTCTTTAGATGCCATGGTCCTAGCAAGCCAGGACAAAGATATCTTTAGGTGCCATGGCCCTAGCAAGCCAGGACAAAGATATCTTTAGGTGCCATGGGCCTAGCCGGCCAGGACAAAGATGTGTAGAAGTGTAGCGCACTTAGCCTCACACCAAGCAAGCTGGGTGCGACCTTCGATGGCGCTCTGCACCCGGGTCACGTGACTGGTTCCCACGTCATTCGTCTCCTATTGCTGCCTTGGCCCTGCTTAACCAATGTGTTCTCAAACATGGCCCAAAACATCAATTTAGGACATGTTCCACTGGGGGTTAAGTCAGGTTTCTGCCGTGCGGTTCCCTGCGCTCGCCAGGTGGCGTTGTGGTTGCCATGGCCACACCTCGACGTGAGAGAGACACCGTGGAGTGGTATAACGGGCACGAGGTGGGCGTAACGGGCACGAGGTGGGCGTAACGGGTACGAGGTGGGCGTAACGGGCACGAGGTGGGCGTAACGGGCACGAGGTGGGCGTAACGGGTACGAGGTGGGCGTAACGGGCACGAGGTGGGCGTAACGGGCACGAGGTGGGCGTAACGGGCACGAGATGGGCGTAACGGGCACGAGGTGGGCGTAACGGGCACGAGGTCGGCGTAACGGGCACGAGGTGGGCGTAACGGGCACGAGGCGGGCGTAATGGGCACGAGGTGGTAAGCGGTGGGGGTCGGCCTCCGGGTCGGCCTCATATAGTTACTGTGACTGTTAACAACCCTGGCGTACATGTCTCATGCGGCATAATGACCCACTATGTCAACAGCCTATGCATGAAAACAATTTCCACAGTCCAGGGTGTCAAGTGTGGATTCCGCCCCACGCCCCCCCACCCCCCCCCCCCCTTCCAGCAGTCAGGTGACGGCGTTAATGATTTACAATGGCCTATAAACCACCGCAAATAAGTGGACAGGCGTTATCACAGTCTTGGGTTTTATACGGTCTCAAGATGTCTAACTGGTGAAGACGAACAACAACTTTCCAACAAAGCCCCAAAAAAAACATGCTAAACCCTTCACTAGAGCTATTTGTGCGGTCCGACCAGTCATGCTGCCGGCCGATAGGTTAGCAGGCTGTCCGCCGTGGAGTCAGCCCAGTGTACCAGCCACAGATACCATCACGTCCCACTTAAACAGCTGTTGTTTGAGCACTCGACTGTGATGCGAACAAAGTTCATCACCTATAACCGCGAGTAACGAACACAAAGGGGGCTTACTCCTAAATTGAACTACGCGTTGTACGCGAAAGAAAGCGGTTGGTTCTAGCGTGACGACTATCACGCACGCAATGCTAACATTGCTCGCTCTAAAAAGTCCAGCTTCGGGGTCCAAAGGGTGTTTCAAGACAGGAACACCAATCTATTTTGTCACCGTAAACAATCAAGGCATGTAGGTTCCGGTTTGGAATGCTGTGTCACACAAACTCCTCTACTCGGTCACAAAACATCCTAAAAACTCACACAGGTTTTGTGCTTACAATTAGCATGATCAACAATTAAATAGGAGCCACTTGGCGGTCGGCGTCACACAGAATTTAACATGAACACAGGATTGAACATGGACACACATCTACAGTCACTGCACGGTGAACGAGTTCATGGGACTCAATGTTAATGGCGGGCCATTAAGTCCACGGCTGCTCCACATGTGCAGATTCGAAAAATGTGCTTACGGCATGCGATTTAGAAGGTCGTTAAATACGACCATTTAATCTTAAGACATAAATATCCATGTCTTTCTCTCAGCATCGAAAACTGATGCTCTGTCTAGTATGTGTAGATAGAGTGTGTGTGGGAGGGGGGGGGGGGGGGTACCTTTACCGATCCTCACGTTATTCGTACAATTCCTGGTTAACACGAAGACCCTTTCCCTATTTACCACCATCCTTACAGCAGTCTGTAAATGTTCTCGATTTCGCGATAGGTGATTTTTTATCGCGCCCAGTCTTGAGCAGTCCTCATCTTGGAGATTCGATAATTCCCTAATTCTTGGGCATTCGCGATTCATATGGGATATCCCCCCCCCTCCCCCCACCCCACTAGACATGATAAGATATACGTTTGCTATGAATCAAGCCATGTGTGAAGTACATGTATGACAAAACGTAGAAAGCCATCAAATGCGGACAGATATGAGTACTTTCAAGAGAGCTTAGGAGTGTAGTTGATGACATACCAAGATCGAACCAGTACCTGACAACACGACCGACCAACCTATCCAGGGTCTCCAGGGGCTATAAATAGGAATCGTAAATCTAGCCTGGATGGTCCCCTGGTGGGGTTGAGTGCGGTCGTGCGCTCCTGCGCCCCGGTGCTTAAAGCTCAGGCTGGGTGTGACACCACAGCCAGCATGGTGTGTGACGTCACAAGACCGCCACGGTGCTTAAAGCTCAGGCTGGGTGTGACACCTCAGCCAGCATGGTGTGTGACGTCACAAGACCGCCACGGTGCTTAAAGCTCAGGCTGGGTGTGACACCTCAGCCAGCATGGTGTGTGACGTCACAAGACCGCCACGGTGCTTAAAGCTCAGGCAGGGTGTGACACCTAAGCCAGCATGGTGTGTGACGTCACAAGACCGCCACGGTGCTTAAAGCTCAGGCTGGGTGTGACACCTCAGCCAGCATGTTGTGTGACGTCACAAGACCGACACGGTGCTTAAAGCTCAGGCAGGGTGTGACACCTAAGCCAGCATGGTGTGTGACGTCACAAGACCGCCACGGTGCTTAAAGCTCAGGCTGGGTGTAACACCTCAGCCAGCATGGTGTGTGACGTCACAAGACCGCCACGGTGCTTAAAGCTCAGGCTGGGTGTGACACCACAGCCAGCATGGTGTGTGACGTCACAAGACCGCCACGGTGCTTAAAGCTCAGGCTGGGTGTGACACCTCAGCCAGCATGGTGTGTGACGTCACAAGACCGCCACGGTGCTTAAAGCTCAGGCAGGGTGTGACACCTAAGCCAGCATGGTGTGTGACGTCACAAGACCGCCACGGTGCTTAAAGCTCAGGCTGGGTGTGACACCACAGCCAGCATGGTGTGTGACGTCACAAGACCGCCACGGTGCTTAAAGCTCAGGCTGGGTGTGACACCTCAGCCAGCATGGTGTGTGACGTCACAAGACCGCCACGGTGCTTAAAGCTCAGGCAGGGTGTGACACCTAAGCCAGCATGGTGTGTGACGTCACAAGACCGCCACGGTGCTTAAAGCTCAGGCTGGGTGTGACACCTCAGCCAGCATGTTGTGTGACGTCACAAGACCGACACGGTGCTTAAAGCTCAGGCAGGGTGTGACACCTAAGCCAGCATGGTGTGTGACGTCACAAGACCGCCACGGTGCTTAAAGCTCAGGCTGGGTGTAACACCTCAGCCAGCATGGTGTGTGACGTCACAAGACCGCCACGGTGCTTAAAGCTCAGGCTGGGTGTGACACCTCAGCCAGCATGGTGTGTGACGTCACAAGACCGCCACGGTGCTTAAAGCTCAGGCTGGGTGTGACACCTCAGCCAGCATGGTGTGTGACGTCACAAGACCGCCACGGTGCTTAAAGCTCAGGCTGGGTGTGACACCTCAGCCAGCATGGTGTGTGACGTCACAAGACCGCCACGGTGCTTAAAGCTCAGGCTGGGTGTGACACCTCAGCCAGCATGGTGTGTGACGTCACAAGACCGCCACGGTGCTTAAAGCTCAGGCTGGGTGTGACACCTCAGCCAGCATGGTGTGTGACGTCACAAGACCGCCACGGTGCTTTAACCTCAGGCTGGGTGTGACACCTCAGCCAGCATGGTGTGTGACGTCACAAGACCGCCACGGTGCTTAAAGCTCAGGCTGGGTGTGATACCTCAGCCAGCATGGTGTGTGACGTCACAAGGCCGCCACGGTGCTTAAAGCTCAGGCTGGGTGTGACACCTCAGCCAGCATGGTGTGTGACGTCACAAGACCGCCACGGTGCTTAAAGCTCAGGCTGGGTGTGACACCTCAGCCAGCATGGTGTGTGACGTCACAAGACCGCCACGGTGCTTAAAGCTCAGGCTGGGTGTGACACCTCAGCCAGCATGGTGTGTGACGTCACAAGACCGCCACAGTGCCTAAAGCTCAGGCCGGGTGTAACACCTCAGCCAGCATGGTGTGTGACGTCACAAGACCGCCACGGTGCTTAAAGCTCAGGCTGGGTGTAACACCTCAGCCAGCATGGTGTGTGACGTCACAAGACCGCCACGGTGCTTAAAGCTCAGGCTGGGTGTGACACCTCAGCCAGCATGGTGTGTGACGTCACAAGACCGCCACGGTGCTTAAAGCTCAGGCTGGGTATGACACCTCAGCCAGCATGGTGTGTGACGTCACAAGACCGACACGGTGCTTAAAGCTCAGGCTGGGTGTGACACCTCAGCCAGCATGGTGTGTGACGTCACAAGACCGCCTCGGTGCTTAAAGCTCAGGCTGGGTGTGACACCTCAGCCAGCATGGTGTGTGACGTCACAAGACCGCCACGGTGCTTAAAGCTCAGGCTGGGTGTGACACCTCAGCCAGCATGGTGTGTGACGTCACAAGACCGACACGGTGCTTAAAGCTCAGGCTGGGTGTGACACGTCAGCCAGCATGGTGTGTGACGTCACAAGACCGCCACGGTGCTTAAAGCTCAGGCTGGGTGTGACACGTCAGCCAGCATGGTGTGTGACGTCACAAGACCGCCACGGTGCTTAAAGCTCAGGCTGGGTGTGACACCTTAGCCAGCATGGTGTGTGACGTCACAAGACCGCCACGGTGCTTAAAGCTCAGGCTGGGTGTGACACCTCAGCCAGCATGGTGTGTGACGTCACAAGACCGACACGGTGCTTAAAGCTCAGGCTGGGTGTGACACCTTAGCCAGCATGGTGTGTGACGTCACAAGACCGCCACGGTGCTTAAAGCTCAGGCTGGGTGTGACACCTCAGCCAGCATGGTGTGTGACGTCACAAGACCGACACGGTGCTTAAAGCTCAGGCTGGGTGTGACACCTCAGCCAGCATGGTGTGAGACGTCACAAGACCGCCACGGTGCTTAAAGCTCAGGCTGGGTGTGACACCTCAGCCAGCATGGTGTGTGACGTCACAAGACCGCCACGGTGCTTAAAGCTCAGGCTGGGTGTGACACCTCAGCCAGCATGGTGTGTGACGTCACAAGACCGCCACGGTGCTTAAAGCTCAGGCTGGGTGTAACACCTCAGCCAGCATGGTGTGTGACGTCACAAGACCGACACGGTGCTTAAAGCTCAGGCTGGGTGTGACACCTCAGCCAGCATGGTGTGTGACGTCACAAGACCGCCACGGTGCTTAAAGCTCAGGCTGGGTGTGACACCTCAGCCAGCATGGTGTGTGACGTCACAAGACCGACACGGTGCTTAAAGCTCAGGCTGGGTATGACACCTCATCCAGCATGGTGTGTGACGTCACAAGACCGCCACGGTGCTTAAAGCTCAGGCTGGGTGTGACACCTCAGCCAGCATGGTGTGTGACGTCACAAGACCGCCACGGTGCTTAAAGCTCAGGCTGGGTGTAACACCTCAGCCAGCATGGTGTGTGACGTCACAAGACCGCCACGGTGCTTAAAGCTCAGGCTGGGTGTGACACCTCAGCCAGCATGGTGTGTGACGTCACAAGACCGCCACGGTGCTTAAAGCTCAGGCTGGGTGTAACACCTCAGCCAGCATGGTGTGTGACGTCACAAGACCGCCACGGTGCTTAAAGCTCAGGCTGGGTGTAACACCTCAGCCAGCATGGTGTGTGACGTCACAAGACCGCCACGGTGCTTAAAGCTCAGGCTGGGTGTGACACCTCAGCCAGCATGGTGTGTGACGTCACAAGACCGCCACGGTGCTTAAAGCTCAGGCTGGGTGTGACACCTCAGCCAGCATGGTGTGTGACGTCACAAGACCGCCACGGTGCTTAAAGCTCAGGCTGGGTGTGACACCTCAGCCAGCATGGTGTGTGACGTCACAAGACCGCCACGGTGCTTAAAGCTCAGGCTGGGTGTGACACCACAGCCAGCATGGTGTGTGACGTCACAAGACCGCCACGGTGCTTAAAGCTCAGGCTGGGTGTGACACCTCAGCCAGCATGGTGTGTGACGTCACAAGACCGCCACGGTGCTTAAAGCTCAGGCTGGGTGTGACACCTCAGCCAGCATGGTGTGTGACGTCACAAGACCGCCACGGTGCTTAAAGCTCAGGCTGGGTGTGACACCTCAGCCAGCATGGTGTGTGACGTCACAAGACCGCCACGGTGCTTACAGCTCAGGCTGGGTGTGACACCTCAGCCAGCATGGTGTGTGACGTCACAAGACCGCCACGGTGCTTAGAGCTCAGGCTGGGTGTAACACCTCAGCCAGCATGGTGTGTGACGTCACAAGACCGCCACGGTGCTTAAAGCTCAGGCTGGGTGTGACACCTCAGCCAGCATGGTGTGTGACGTCACAAGACCGCCACGGTGCTTAAAGCTCAGGCTGGGTGTGACACCTCAGCCAGCATGGTGTGTGACGTCACAAGACCGCCACGGTGCTTAAAGCTCAGGCTGGGTGTGACACCTCAGCCAGCATGGTGTGTGACGTCACAAGACCGCCACGGTGCTTAAAGCTCAGGCTGGGTGTGACACCTCAGCCAGCATGGTGTGTGACGTCACAAGACCGCCACGGTGCTTAAAGCTCAGGCTGGGTGTGACACCTCGGCCAGCATGGTGTGTGACGTCACAAGACCGCCACGGGTGCTGTGAGAATATAAAGCGTAGTGACGTCATAAGACTGACGTATGGGTTGCGAGGCTATGAGGCTCAGTGACGTCACAAGATCGACGCATGGGTTGCGAGGCTATAACGCCAGTGACGTCACAAGACCGACGTATGGGTTGTGAGGCTATACCTCTCAGTGACGTCACAAGACCGACATATGGGTGCTGTGAGGCTATACCGCTCAGTGACGTCACAAGGCCCACATGGGTGCTGCGAGACATAATGCTCAGTGACGTCACAAGACCGACGTATGGGTTGTGAGGCTATACCGCTCAGTGAGGTCACAAGACCAACATGGTGCTGCGAGACTATAACGCTTAGTGACGTCACAAGACCCACATGGGTGCTGCGGAAATGTAACGCTCAGTGACGTCACAAGATCGACGTATGGGTTGCGACGCTAGAACACGCAGTTCAAAAATCTGACAGGCCCCAGTTCTGTGGCTGTAGGACGGGTACAAATCTGACAGGCCCCAGTTCTGTGGCTGTAGGACGGGTACAAATCTGACAGGCTCCAGTTCTGTGGCTGTAGGACGGGTACAAATCTGACAGGCTCCAGTTCTGTGGCTGTAGGACGGGTACAAATCTGACAGGCCCCAGTTCTGTGGCTGTAGGACGGGTACAAATCTGACAGGCTCCAGTTCTGTGGCTGTAGGACGGGTACAAATCTGACAGGCTCCAGTTCTGTGGCTGTAGGACGGGTACAAATCTGACAGGCCCCAGTTCTGTGGCTGTAGGACGGGTACAAATCTGACAGGCTCCAGTTCTGTGGCTGTAGGACGGGTACAAATCTGACAGGCTTCAGTTCTGTGGCTGTAGGACGGGTACAAATCTGACAGGCTCCAGTTCTGTGGCTGTAGGACGGGTACAAATCTGACAGGCTCCAGTTCTGTGGCTGTAGGACGGGTACAAATCTGACAGGCCCCAGTTCCGTGGCTGTAAGACGGGTACAGATCTGACAGGCCCCAGTTCTGTGGCTGTAGGACGGGTACAAATCTGACAGGCCCCAGTTCCGTGGCTGTAGGACGGGCACAAATCTGACAGGCCCCAGTTCTGTGGCTGTAGGACGGGTACAAATCTGACAGGCCCCAGTTCCGTGGCTGTAGGACGGGCACAAATCTGACAGGCCCCAGTTCCGTGGCTGTAGGACGGGTACAAATCTGACAGGCTCCAGTTCTGTGGCTGTAGGACGGGCACAAATCTGACAGGCTCCAGTTCTGTGGCTGTAGGACGGGTACAAATCTGACAGGCCCCAGTTCTGTGGCTGTAGGACGGGTACAAATCTGACAGGCCCCAGTTCCGTGGCTGTAGGACGGGTACAGATCTGACAGGCCCCAGTTCTGTGGCTGTAGGACGGGCACAACTCTGACAGGCCCCAGTTCTGTGGCTGTAGGACGGGTACAAATCTGACAGGCCCCAGTTCCGTGGCTGTAGGACGGGCACAAATCTGACAGGCCCCAGTTCCGTGGCTGTAGGACGGGCACAAATCTGACAGGCCCCAGTTCCGTGGCTGTAGGACGGGTACAAATCTGACAGGCTCCAGTTCTGTGGCTGTAGGACGGGCACAAATCTGACAGGCTCCAGTTCTGTGGCTGTAGGACGGGTACAAATCTGACAGGCTCCAGTTCTGTGGCTGTAGGACGGGCACAAATCTGACAGGCTCCAGTTCTGTGGCTGTAGGACGGGTACAAATCTGACAGGCCCCAGTTCTGTGGCTGTAGGACGGGTACAAATCTGACAGGCCCCAGTTCTGTGGCTGTAGGACGGGTACAAATCTGACAGGCCCCAGTTCCGTGGCTGTAGGACGGGTACAGATCTGACAGGCCCCAGTTCTGTGGCTGTAGGACGGGCACAACTCTGACAGGCCCCAGTTCTGTGGCTGTAGGACGGGTACAAATCTGACAGGCCCCAGTTCCGTGGCTGTAGGACGGGCACAAATCTGACAGGCCCCAGTTCCGTGGCTGTAGGACGGGCACAAATCTGACAGGCCCCAGTTCCGTGGCTGTAGGACGGGTACAAATCTGACAGGCTCCAGTTCTGTGGCTGTAGGACGGGCACAAATCTGACAGGCTCCAGTTCTGTGGCTGTAGGACGGGTACAAATCTGACAGGCTCCAGTTCTGTGGCTGTAGGACGGGTACAAATCTGACAGGCCCCAGTTCTGTGGCTGTAGGACGGGTACAAATCTGACAGGCCCCAGTTCCGTGGCTGTAGGACGGGCACAAATCTGACAGGCCCCAGTTCTGTGGCTGTAGGACGGGTACAAATCTGACAGGCTCCAGTTCTGTGGCTGTAGGACGGGCACAAATCTGACAGGCTCCAGTTCTGTGGCTGTAGGACGGGTACAAATCTGACAGGCCCCAGTTCTGTGGCTGTAGGACGGGTACAAATCTGACAGGCCCCAGTTCTGTGGCTGTAGGACGGGTACAAATCTGACAGGCTCCAGTTCTGTGGCTGTAGGACGGGTACAAATCTGACAGGCCCCAGTTCTGTGGCTGTAGGACGGGTACAAATCTGACAGGCCCCAGTTCCGTGGCTGTAGGACGGGTACAGATCTGACAGGCCCCAGTTCTGTGGCTGCAGGACGGGCACAAATCTGACAGGCCCCAGTTCTGTGGCTGTAGGACGGGTACAGATCTGACAGGCCCCAGTTCTGTGGCTGTAGGATGGGTACAAATCTGCGTGCTATCCTGGCCTGTACCTTGATCCAATTAAACAGGAACAGTGTCGCCGTCTGGTGAATAGGGTTGCGAGGAGACCGGTCACCGATGATGAAACCGGGTGACAGGTGGTAAGGAATCGCCTTAATATGTCCGAACACAGGGGTGGTAAGAGTGTGGAACCTAATCAAAGTGGACCGACACCCCTGCCCTCTAAGCCCCCCCCCCCACCTGCTTATATCCACCACTGTATAATGACATAACGTTAATAAAGATATTGTATACCGAGAAAAGACACCACCTTGCGACCCGGGTTGGCGTCAGCAAACACGCGGTCTGATGAGGTGGAACGACATAAAATGAACTGGTGTTTTGTGCATACAAGGATGATAGCGGATGAACGAATGTCAGTGAAATGTCTACAGACTGTACCGATCCTCCATCCAATCCATACCCACATGTGTAACTCTCATCTCCATATATATGTCATGTCAACGGGAGAGAGAAAGGGAGATATAAATACTAAATAAACAAAAGACATGTTCACAAGTCACCTATTGGCGTAGATATATATGTTGTAGATACATACACGGTATACGTCGACATTTAACTCTCTTTGTGACTTGATGACTGGGCCTGAGCTTGAGGTGTCCGTGCGGTCTGTAGTGGTCTGATGGGCGGCCTCCGAGTGCTCATTAACGTTGCATCACAGACCTCAATGATAAAACCACCCCTCGCCAACCAAGTGTTATAGGCCGAACGTCGCTGATGTAAGCTATGGGAAGCCGAAATATCTGACGAAATGATTTCATTTCGCCGCAAATGCTTGCTTACTCATCATTGCTACATTATAGGTAGGTGGGTGGGGGGGCGTCTGCCAGAGCATCGGAGCTGACAACAACAATTGAGAGCGACGATGATTTCTTATAAAAAACACACATAAACAAATAGAGAGAAAATATATACGTAACAGATATTGCGAGAAATTTGGAGAAACATGGAACTCCGCGGCCAATGTGCAGCCGTTGGACTCGGCGCAGTCACTCACGTGGTACTCACGACTACTACTTGCCGCGCATGGCATCCGCGGACTCCTGGCCGAAATGTGTAAGTGTGGTTATTGGGACGCCAATCCATCACATGTCATGACATCAGCCTGCTGAAAGTACCGGGGGGGGGGGCGGGGGGTGGGGCATCAGAGCAAACAAACGTATAAACATAGATCTACAGCCTAGAGTCTTGCATGGATTGTTTTGTCAAACCCGGCTGACGTGGGTTGTGAAATTTGACTAATTAGGCGTTGTGGAGCGGTTAACGAGGGGTAATATTGATCCCGAGTGACACTGCCCCTCACCCCCCTATCCACCCCACCCTGTCCATGACAAGTTGGCCAGAGTAGCCACTGCTGGTATATTGACTTTATCATCACAAACACGGACGACGGCGTCAACTTACTTATGTGCGCTGTTATGACTCAGGGGCAAACGGGTTTCAGGTTTCGCTTTCGCGCTGTAGATAAGCTAACAGCCCCCTTCACAATAGGTTTGCACTCACTACCCGGCAGAGGCGCGTGCAGGATTCTTGAACGGGGGCGGGGGGGGGGGCACAATAAAGTTTTCCACAAAGACATTAAAAAATGAGTGTAAAGCCTGATTATTTTTTAGCACACTTTTTAAAGCAATATATTCCGTAATTTATTGTAATACCAACCTCTTCTCCATGTCAAATAAGTACACTCTGTCTTGAGTTTAAATCCTGAAAGCCTGCGAGCTATCCGGAGAGAAGCATTTTGGTCAACGGAGCAGAAGTTGGTGGCCGGCTTTATATCCCCGCGCGCCTGTTCGCAGTTCGCTATTTTGTGTGTGATGTCGACCGCGGCTCGCTATCACGTCCGCGCGATATAAATAAACCGCTCAGTTTTATGTTGAAATGTTTGTTTTACAGACTCAAAGAGATATAAAAACATATGCATCATAAATTTTGAGATACTTTAGTCTTGATTCTAAAATGTAAAAAATCTAAGATGGCGCATGTAAGCATATTGCTTTAATCGTTGGTAAGGAACAACGCATAAAGTGCGAAGCTTGATGCCCTGCGATATATAACGGGAGGCTGCACCGCAACACACAGAATTTGAAAAAGGCTGGGGGTGGGGGGGCGGCACTTATATCGTTTAGGGTCTAAAATGGTAGGCACTTGCACTGTTGACTATCTAATTGCACAGCTAATGTGTTACCCTACCCTTCAGTTACAGAAATTTGTTTCAAAATCAAGAATCCCTTTGCATGACCCAATGTTAGAAATGCGGTACCCGGAAGTGAAATCCATCAGGGACCAACATTTATGTGGTAACACATTTATGTTAATTGATAGAGATATTGCAAGCAAACACGATAATGGTATTTATGTGAAATGGAAATATTTATCCTGAGTGACACTGCCCCTCACCCGGCCCCCAATACTGTCCATGGTAAAAAAACAGAATTCGACACTTGGAATGTGCGAAATACTTAGTGTATCAGATTTGGAGGATAGGTACACCATTTATACTGGGACGGAGAGACGGGCGGGGAGGGGACGATGGGGAGGGTGGATACGGAGGGGACGGCGCGGACCTAGGGGACGGAGGACGGCGGGGGATGGCGAGGACGGAGAGGACGGCGGGGACGGAGGGACGGGGGGGAGGGGACGATGGGGATGATGGATACGGTGGGGACGGCGCGAAACTAGGGGACGAAGGACGGCGGGGGATGGCGAGGACGGAGAGGACGGCGGGGACGGAGGGACGGGGGGGAGGGGCGATGGGGATGGTAGATACGGAGTAGACGGCGGGGACCTAGGGGACGGAGGACGGCGGGGGATGGCGAGGACGGAGAGGACGGCGGGAACGGAAGGACGGGGGGAGGGGCGATGGGGATGGTAGATACGGAGTAGACGGCGGGGACCTAGGGGACGAAGGACGGCGGGGGATGGCGAGGACGGAGAGGACGGCGGGGACGGAGGGACGGGGGGAGGGGCGATGGGGATGGTAGATACGGAGTAGACGGCGGGGACCTAGGTGACGAAGGACGGCGGGGGATGGCGAGGACGGAGAGGACGGCGGGAACGCAAGGACGGGGGGGAGGGGACGATGGGGATGGTGGATACGGATGGGACGGTGGGGACCTAGGTGACGAAGGACGGCGGGGGATGGCGAGGACGGAGAGGACGGCGGGAACGGAAGGACGGGGGGGAGGGGACGATGGGGATGGTGGATACGGATGGGACGGTGGGGACCTAGGGGACGGAGGACGGCGGGGGATGGCGAGGACGGAGAGGACGGCGGGGATGGAGGGACGGGGAGGGAGGGGACGATGGGGATGGTGGATACGGAGGGGACGACGCGGACCTAGGGGACGGAAAACGGCGGGGGATGGCGGGGATGGAGGGACGGGGGGGGGGACGATGGGGATGGTAGATACGGAGGGGACGGCGGGGACATAGGGGACGGAGGACGGCGGGGGATGGCGGGGATGGAGGGACGGGGGGGGGACGATGGGGATGGTGGATACGGAGGGGACGGCGGGGACCTAGGGGACGGAGGACGGCGGGGGATGGCGAGGACGGAGAGGACGACGGGGATGGAGGGACGGCGGGGAGGGGACGATGGGGATGGTGGATACGGAGGGGACGATGGGGATGATGGATACGGAGGGGACGACGCGGACCTAGGGGACGGAGGACGGCGGGGGATGGCGGGGATGGAGGGACGGGGGGGGGCGATGGGGATGGTGGATACGGAGGGGACGGCGGGGACATAGGGGACGAAGGACGGCGGGGGACGGCGAGGACGGAGAGGACGGCGGGGATGGAGGGACGGGGGGGGAGGACGATGGGGATGGTGGATACGGAGGGGACAGTGGGGATGGTGGATACGGGGGGGGGGACCTAGGGGACGGAGGACGGCGGGGATGGAGGGACGGGGGGGGAGGGGACAATGGGGATGGTGGATACGAAGGGGACGATGGGGATGGTGGATACGGAGGGGACGGTGGGGATGGAGGGACGGGGGGGAGGACGATGGGGATGGTGGATACGGGGGGGACGGTGGGGATGGTGGGACGAGGGGGGAAGGACGGCGGGGACCTAGGGGACGGAGGACGGCGGGGGATGGCGAGGACGGAGAGGACGGCGGGGACGGAGAGAAGGGGAGGGAGAGGACGGCGGGGATGGTGGATACGGAGGGGACGGCGGGGACCTTGGGGACAGAGGACGGCGGGGGATGGCGAGGACGGAGAGGACGGCGGGGACGGAGAGACGGGGGGGGGAGGGGACGATGGGGATGGTGGATACGGAGGGGACGGCGGGGACCTTGGGGACAGAGGACGGCGGGGGATGGCGAGGACGGAGAGGACGGCGGGGACGGAGAGACGGGGGGGGAGGGGACGATGGGGATGGTGGATACGGAGGGGACGGCGGGGACCTTGGGGACAGAGGACGGCGGGGGATGGCGAGGACGGAGAGGACGGCGGGGACGGAGAGACGGGGGGGGAGGGGACGATGGGGATGGTGGATACGGAGGGGACGGCGGGGACCTAGGGGACGAAGGACGGCGGGGGATGGCGAGGACGGAGAGGACGGCGGGGACGGAGAGACGGGGGGGGAGGGGACGATGGGGATGGTGGATACGGAGGGGACGGTGGGGATGGAGGGACGGGGGGGAGGACGATGGGGATGGTGGATACGGGGGGGACGGTGGGGATGGAGGGACGGGGGGGAGGACGATGGGGATGGTGGATACGGAGGGGACGGCGGGGACCTTGGGGACAGAGGACGGCGGGGGATGGCGAGGACGGAGAGGACGGCGGGGACGGAGAGAAGGGGGGGGAGGGGACGATGGGGATGGTGGATACGGATGGGACGGCGGGGACCTAGGTGACGAAGGACAGCGGGGGATGGCCAGGACGGAGAGGACGGCGGGGACGGAGAGACGGGGGGGGAGGGGACGATGGGGATGGTGGATACGGAGGGGACGGCGGGGACCTAGGTGACGAAGGACGGCGGGGGATGGCCAGGACGGAGAGGACGGCGGGGACGGAGAGACGGAAGGGGAGGGGACGATGGGGATGGTGGATACGGAGGGGACGGCGGGGACCTAGGGGACGAAGGACGGCGGGGGATGGCGAGGACGGAGAGGACGGCGGGGACGGAGAGACGGGGGGGGAGAGGACGATGGGGATGGTGGATACGGAGGGGACGGCGGGGACCTAGGAGACGAAGGACGGCGGGGGATGGCGTGGACGGAGAGGACGGCGGGGACGGAGAGACGGGGGGGGGAGGGGACGATGGGGATGGTGGATACGGAGGGGACGGTGGGGATGGAGGGACGGGGGGGAGGACGATGGGGATGGTGGATACGGGGGGGACGGTGGGGATGGAGAGACGGGGGGGAGGACGATGGGGATGGTGGATACGGAGGGGACGGCGGGGACCTTGGGGACAGAGGACGGCGGGGGATGGCGAGGACGGAGAGGACGGCGGGGACGGAGAGAAGGGGGGGAGGGGACGATGGGGATGGTGGATACGGAGGGGACGGCGGGGACCTAGGGGACGAAGGACGGCGGGGGATGGCGAGGACGGAGAGGACGGCGGAGACGGAGGGACGGGGGGGGAGGGGACGATGGGGATGGTGGATACGGAGGGGACGGTGGGGATGGTGGGACGAGGGGGGAAGGACGATGGGGATGGTGGATACGGAGGGGACGGCGGGGACATAGGGGACGAAGGACGGCGGGGGATGGCGAGGACGGAGAGGACGGCGCGGACGGAGGGACGGGGGGGGAGGGAACGATGGGGATGGTGGATACGGAGGGGACGATGGGGATGGTGGATACGGAGGGGACGGTGGGGATGGAGGGACGGGGGGGAGGACGATGGGGATGGTGGATACGGGGGGGACGGTGGGGATGGAGGGACGGGGGGGGAGGGGACGATGGGGATGGTGGATACGGAGGGGACGGCGGGGACCTTGGGGACAGAGGACGGCGGGGGATGGCGAGGACGGAGAGGACGGCGGGGACGGAGAGAAGGGGGGGGAGGGGACGATGGGGATGGTGGATACGGAGGGGACGGCGGGGACCTAGGGGACGAAGGACGGCGGGGGATGGCGAGGACGGAGAGGACGGCGGAGACGGAGGGACGGGGGGGGAGGGGACGATGGGGATGGTGGATACGGAGGGGACGGTGGGGATGGTGGGACGAGGGGGGAAGGACGATGGGGATGGTGGATACGGAGGGGACGGCGGGGACATAGGGGACGAAGGACGGCGGGGGATGGCGAGGACGGAGAGGACGGCGCGGACGGAGGGACGGGGGGGGAGGGAACGATGGGGATGGTGGATACGGAGGGGACGATGGGGATGGTGGATACGGAGGGGACGGTGGGGATGGTGGGACGAGGGGGGGAAGGACGATGGGGATGGTGGATACGGAGGGGACGGCGGGGACCTAGGGGACGAAGGACGGCGGGGGATGGCGAGGACGGAGAGGACCACGCGGACGGAGGGACGGGGGGGGAGGGGACGATGGGGATGGTGGATACGGAGGGGACGGCGGGGACCTTGGGGACAGAGGACGGCGGGGGATGGCGAGGACGGCGGGGATGGAGGGACGAGGGGGAGGGGAGGTTGGGGATGGTGGATACGGAGGGGACGGCGGGGATCTAGGGTCCGGGGAATGGCGAGGACGGACAGGACGGCGGTGATGGAGGGACGGGGGGGAGAGGACGATGGGGATGGTGGATACGGAGGGGACGGCGGGGACCTAGAGGACGAAGGACGGCGGGGGATGGCGAGGACGGAGAAGACGGCGGGGATGGAGGGACGGGGGGGAGAGGACGATGGGGAATGTGGATACGGAGGGGACGGCGGGGACCTAGGGGACGGAGGACGGCGGGGGATGGCGAGGACGGAGAGGACGGCGGGGATGGAGGGACGGGGGGGAGGGGACAATGGGGATGGTGGATACGGAGGGGACGATGGGGATGGAGGGACGGGGGGGAGGACGGTGGGGATGGTGGATACGGGGGGGGGGACTTAGGGGACGGAGGACGGCGGGGATGGAGGGACGGGGGGGGGAGGGTACAATGGGGATGGTGGATACGAAGGGGACGATGGGGATGGTGGATACGGAGGGGACGACGGGGACCTAGGGGACGGAGGACGGCGAGGACGGAGAGGACGGCGGGGATGGAGGGACGGGGGGGGAGGACGATGGGGATGGTGGATACGGAGGGGACGGTGGGGATGGAGGGACGGGGGGGAGGACGGTGGGGATGGTGGATACGGGGGGAACGGCGGGGACCTAGGGGACGGAGGACGGCTGGGGATGGCGAGGACAGAGAGGACGGCGGGGACGGAGGGACGGGGAGGGAGGGGACGATGGGGATGGTGGATACGGATGGGACGGCGGGGACCTAGGTGACGAAGGACGGCGGGGGATGGCCAGGACGGAGAGGACGGCGGGGACGGAGAGACGGGGGGGAGGGGACGATGGGGATGGTGGATACGGAGGGGACAGCGGGGACCTAGGGGACGAAGGACGGCGGGGGATGGCGAGGACGGAGAGGACGGCGGAGACGGAGGGACGGGGGGGGGGAGGGAACGATGGGGATGGTGGATACGGAGGGGACGGTGGGGATGGTGGGACCAGGGGGGAAGGACGATGGGGATGGTGGATACGGGGGGGACGGCGGGAACCTAGGGGACGAAGGACGGCGAGGACGGAGGGACGGGGGGGAGGGGACGATGGGGATGGTGGATACGGAGAGGACGGCGGGGACCTAGGGGACGAAGGACGGCGAGGACGGAGGGACTGGGGGGAGGGGACGATGGGGATGGTGGATACGGAGGGGACGGCGGGGACCTAGGGGACGGAGGACGGCGGGGGATGGCGAGGACGGAGAGGACGGCGGGGTTGGAGGGACGGGGAGGGAGGGGACGATGGGGATGGTGGATACGGAGGGGACGGCGGGGACCTAGGGGACGGAGGACCGCGGGGGATGGCGAGGACGGAGAGGACGGCGGGGACGGAGGGACGGGGAGGGAGGGGACGATGGGGATGGTGGATACGGAGGGGACGGCGGGGACCTAGGGGACGGAGGACGGCGGGGGATGGCGAGGACGGAGAGGACGGCGAGGACGGAGGGACGGGGACGATGGGGATGGTGGATACGGAGGGGACGGCGGGGACCTAGGGGACGGAGGACGGCGGGGGATGGCGAGGACGGAGAGGACGGCGGGGACGGAGGGACGGGGAGGGAGGGGACGATGGGGATGGTGGATACGGAGGGGACGGCGGGGACCTAGGGGACGGAGGACGGCGGGGGATGGCGAGGACGGAGAGGACGGCGGGGACGGAGGGACGGGGAGGGAGGGGACGATGGGGATGGTGGATACGGAGGAGACGGCGGGGATGGCGAGGACGGCGGGGATGGACGGACGGGGGGGAGGGGAGGTTGGGGATGGTGGATACGGAGGGGACGATGGGGATGGTGGATACGGAGGGGACGGCGGGGACCTAGGGTCCGGGGGATGGCGAGGACGGACAGGACGGCGGGGATGGAGGGACGGGGAGGGAGGGGACGATGGGGATGGTGGATACGGAGGGGACGATGGGGATGGTGGATACGGAGGGGACGGCGGGGACCTAGAGGACGAAGGACGGCGGGGGATGGCGAGGACGGAGAGGACGGCGGGGATGGAGGGGACGATGGGGATGGTGGATACGGAGGGGACGGCGGGGATGGTGGATACAGAGGGGACGGCGGGGATGGTGGATACAGAGGGGACGGCGGGGACCTAGGGGACGAAGGACGGCGGGGGATGGCGAGGACGGAGAGGACGGCGGAGACGGAGGGACGGGGGGGGGAGGGGACGATGGGGATGGTGGATACGGAGGGGACGGTGGGGATGGTGGGACGAGGGGGGAAGGACGATGGGGATGGTGGATACGGGGGGGACGGCGGGGACCTAGGGGACGAAGGACGGCGGGGGATGGCGAGGACGGAGAGGACGGCGGGGATGGAGGGGACGATGGGGATGGTGGATACAGAGGGGACGGCGGGGACCTAGGGGACGAAGGACGGCGGGGGATGGCGAGGACGGAGAGGACGGCGGGGACGGAGAGACGGAGGGGGAGGGGACGATGGGGATGGTGGATACGGAGGGGACGGCGGGGACATAGGGGACGGAGGACGGCGGGGGATGGCGAGGACGGAGAGGACGGCGGGGACGGAGAGACGGGGGGGGGGGAGGGGACGATGGGGATGGTGGATACGGAGGGGACGGCGGGGACCTAGGTGACGAAGGACGGCGGGGGATGGCGAGGACGGAGAGGACGGCGGGGACGGAGGACGGCGGGGGATGGCGAGGACGGAGAGGACGGCGGGGATGGTGGATACAGAGGGGACGGCGGGGACCTAGAGGACGAAGGACGGCGGGGGATGGCGAGGACGGAGAGGACGGCGGGGATGGTGGATACGGAGGGGACGGAGGACGGCGAGGACGGAGGACGGCTGGGGATGGCGAGGACGGCGGGGATGGAGGGACGGGGGGGAGGGGAGGTTAGGGATGGTGGATACGGGGGGGGGGGGGGACGGCGGGGACCTTGGTGACGAAGGACGGCGAGGGATGGCGAGGACGGAGAAGACGGCGGGGATGGAGGGACGGGGGGGGGGGAGAGGACGATGGGGATGGTGGATACGGAGGGGACGGCGGGGACCTAGGGGACGAAAGACGGCGGGGGATGGCGAGGACGGAGAGGACGGCGGGGACGGGGGGGAGAGGACGATGGGGATGGTGGATACGGCGGGGACGGCGGGGATCTAGGGGGATGGCGGGGCCGGAGGGGAGGGGAGGGAGACGGTGGCGACGGTAGGGAGGGGAACGGGGGATGGCGGGAGCGACAAATATGGTGCCTCTAGATAATACAGAATTGAAAATTGCCCCTATTCGTTTTGACAACCCCGGTGGCCGATGCAGGATAGAACCGGGTCTCCCGAGGCTAAGCGTGATGAAGCTTCTAACTAACTCTAAACGGATAAATAGTGCCCAGGCAAGACTACTGATTTTCAGACTGTATATTCAGGACGCTTTAACCAATTTTGGCCATAGCGCGTCAGTTGGAGAAGAAAGAGAGAGTGGACCCATGGCTCCCGGGATAACCCCTACTCTTTGCGAATTAGGACATGTGATCTTTATCCTGCGACCACACATATATGACCACAGCGGGGCGCCTAGCCCCAGTTCTGTGGCTGTAGTGTAGGACGGGCAAAAATCTGACAGGGCCCGTCTACAGCCACAGTGCCAAGCAAGCCTGTGACCGCGGAACGCCTTGGGTTGCCGTCTCACCTCATCTCTGTGAAACAAACTAAGCAACACTCACCGCCAAATCCAGTATTGTTTAACTCCATAGATGTTATGTTACTGGGTTGCACCGTTGATATCTTTCCACAGACCCGATGTTCCATGACATGTCCATCTTTTCCCACACAACAAATTTCGAATCGCCCGCTCACTCGCCGCTCGTCTTGGCGGAAGTTTTTAACTGCTCGCGTCGCGCGCAGAGCCAGAGCGAATATTTGTCAACAGTCACACGTGGACCGGCAACTCAGCCACCTTCCGCATGAGGAATGTATTTGACATTTCAACAGTGCGCAATTATTACTCCCTTTAGTGGATCCAAGGGGGGGGGGGGGTGTGGGGTGGGGGTGGGTGGGAGGGGGACGAGCCAAGTACTGATAAATTAGTTTTTTTAAGTAAAATATTCGCACACGGGGTCTGGCGCCCCCCCCCCCTTCACAAATTTCTGGAGCCGCCACTTTCATGTTTATATTGTGGCAGTTCACATGTACGGCCGCCCACACCCCCACCCCTCTCAAAATGAAAATTGGAGGCAGGTCGACGCAGCTCAACAACTGACAGGGGGCTCTAAAAATGAGTGACGGAGGGGGAGGGGGACAATGTGCGCTAATGTTTTCGTTGAGGGGGGCCCCCCCTCAACGAAAAAGCAAGGGGTTGTGATTTCGTGCTGGCTTGTCACTTATGTTTACGTGCATTGTATTTACGTTTAAGAGGCAGTCTAAACTTAGACCGTTTGTCGATCCTCCTTTACCCGAACACATTTCCTTAATGGAACCCCCGGTCCACGTGTCATTGTTGGTACACTGGCCACAGACAAATCTAGACACGCGCCGAAGAGGCAGTCTAAACTTAGACCGTTTGTCGATCCTCCTTTACCCAAACACATTTCTCTAATGGAACCCCCGGTCCACGTGTCATTGTTGGTACACTGGCCACAGACAAATTAGACACGCGCCGAAGATGGGGTGGTGATTTTTAGTACGGTATATCGCCCTTTTACGTTTTTGCAGGTTTGAAGATTTACGGTTTGAACGTCAGGTGACAAATCGAATCACAAGCCATGGGGGAAGGGCGGGCAAGTTGGCGTCGTGTTCCCAGATCACGAAAAATCAATTTCTTTACTCCCAGGCCACGATAAAAAATGACAACTCCCAGCGTACAATCAAAGGGCGTAAAAAGGAAGCGTGATACAAAATTGACGATTTCCCGATTCACGGTTATTTTATATTCAAAGTCTAAATTCATGAAAACCCTTGATCACGCCGTCAGCCAATGCCCCCCCCCCCCCCCCCCCGAATGGCTGCAGGCCCACGTGTGACTGTTGACGATATTCGCTCTGGCTCTGCGCGCGATGCGAGCAGTTCACAACTTCCGCCAAGACGAGCGGCGAGTGAGCGGGCGATTTGAAATTTGTTGTGTGGGAACGGTGCTACCCAGTAACTTAACATTCATGGAGTTAAAAAATACTGAATTTGGCGGTGAGTGTTGCTTAGTTTGTTTCACAGAGATGCGGTTAGACGGCAAGCCAAGGCGTTCCGCGGTCACAGGCTTGCTTGCTGTAGTCCCATATGAGAGAGTTGTTGCTACACACAACAGTCTCATGTCCTCATGTACAAAATGAGGGTGTAAGATTAGCTTTTGTGGGCGACTAAGTGTTGTTACCGCACGATCCATCAAACCCTGGTAATTTTGTACTCTGATACCTAAACTTCATATTTACCACAAAACCCACATGCATATGAACTAACAAAGTATCGCATTACTATCAAGTCGGTTGAAATGAGACTTTCTTGTTGTTTACCGCGGCATTTCGTGTTTGGTCATTCTTCACCAGCGGCTTTCGCCAGGTGGCGTTTCGCTTACTGCGTGTCAATGGCTGCGTGTATGAAGCGCCACCAAGCGAATGGTGCGGTTTTAACGACGTGCACGCATGCGCAGTTTCTCCACTTGGTGGGCAAGGCAGCGGACAGAACTGAGTTGTCCGCTGCTTCGAAAAATCAACAGACGATATCGTCGTAATCACGGAGACTTCAACCAAAATAACAAGATAAGTTGTAAGATGCATACTTTTAGAAACTATTGCCATACCCCAAAAAGTTCTCGCCATCAGCACCGCTTCTCGCCACGCGTGTTTGTAAAATGCCGTACAGGATTTGATAGACTGGACATGTGGCGTTGTTTCCCAACAACGTCACATGGGGCTAGCTTGCTGCAGACGGGCCCCGTCAGATTTTTGCCCGTCCCACAGCAGACGGAGCTCGTTCCTCACATCACCTCTGCCCCACGTAACCGCCAACCTCACGGTTGACCCCAACGGGGCTGGTGTCACGAATGCCTGGTTTCAGAGGGTTGTTTGGTTGAATTTTGTATAATATCGACGCAGAATATGAATAGGGCTGTACAGTTCTCGCGGGTTCTATATCGGTTTAGGTCTTTTGGGGACCAAAAAAAAAAACGTGCTCTTAGAACGAGTGCGCATCACGCTGGTGCCTTGCTGCAACTGCGTGACTCGCACTCATTGTAGTCAACGTTTTAGTGTTGGGAACCAGCCGGCTGCGCGGTTTGTGCGTGAAGAATCAAGTGGGTGTGAAACTATTTTTTGTTTGCTTCGGTCCAGGCATGGCTAACTATAAAATCATAATATAATTAAAGATAAAACCTTGATCTCTCCATAATGCATGTGGTCCCTTCGATGAGACTGTTGGAAGCGTTGTATTTTGAGCCAAACCATCGATGTTTACAGTTCTACGACAAACGGAGCACCATTGTCCTCACCTGCTCAGTCCATTCGCCTTATTCACGGAATTGCCATATTCACGCCAAAACGAGGCTGTGCCTGCAAACACACACTGTGTGTCTCGCCCAACGCGTAAAATCTAATGGGAGACACTGCTGTGGGTTCGCTGCGAAATAGCTCCCGGGTGATCTAAGTAATAAAATGACCGATTTCAGGCAGATGAAAAGGGTGTGTGTGTTCTGGAGCAGGTACATGTGAAAAAGGAGGGTCTTTTGGGGCGAGTATATTTGAAAAAAGTGGGGTATTTCCCGCGGCATGCAGCACAAGGGTCAATTGACATAAAAGCCCCCCTATATTTTTTAACTCGCTTTCCACGTCAGCTAGGATCTTTGTGCTGTGACATATTAGTCTATGGTCCTAATATTGTTTTTGCTTTTATTATGAGTATTTTTTATTGTATTGAGTAAATCCTATGACCCGGACATTCTTTGCCTACTACTCATATGATAGACCCACGTGAAATGGCACGATAGGCCTATAGCCTTACAGGCTGAAAGTGCCGTTAAACCCAAATCAAACCACGTGCACACAAGCGTTGTTGAACCCCGTGTTTTACCCGGGGAGATATTATGCTGGGTATATGGAATTATACTGACATATTTTATCTCATGAAAGGACCAATGTGGCAATAATTCTACCCCCCCACCCACCCCCACCCCCTCCATGCACGTATTGATTGACTGTGCCTGTGCCGTTGCATGAACTATTACCGGTCTAATCTTAAAACATTGATGACCACTTTTATGGGAGAATGTGGTTGTTGCACGAAATGCAGGGAAAAAATAATTGCACTCCTCGAGAATTGAACGCACGACCCCAGTATCAAAAGGAAAACGCTCTACCGACTAAGCTACGCGGTCTTCAATGTTACGCAATGCGTTTCAGTGCGTCATATTGTACCTCCAGCAACCACTCCCTGCAAAGTTTGTAATAAAAACACCATTAACGTTTGATTTAATTTGCCGTTAACTTTCCAATGGACAAATCAACATATGAACCTTAGCTATCTTCCACTAAGCAGATCAGCTCTGTTGAAGTGATAGCATCCCACTGCTGGTCGGGGATACCCACCAGCTGGATGGGGTCATCCGTTCCGTGTGGCATAGGCCTACACGTTCGGCTATAGTCAAATGTGCTCGAAAAAGATTAAAATTTGCAGAAATAGGTCTTATTTGTTAATTAGTTTGAACAATAATGACCTGACAGACTTAATAGTGACCACTGACGGCAGGAGAGAAAGGCCCTTGTGCCACTCACCAGGGCCACACATCATATGCACTAGCCGTTCACGCACAAACTTGCAGGTATAGCCTCGTTCTCGCGTGGGAATTTCCAACATGTGAATAGGGCTATACAGTTCTCGCGATCGGGCCGCGAGATTTCAATTTTGGGGACAAACAAACACACGTGCTCCATGTTGAACAATAGGCAGCTATAAGTCAATTTCTTTCCAGGTTTATTCTAAAGACTATGAGTACCATTTCACTAAACATGGCTATGGGAGATAGACGTTAACATATTTGGAGGCGATGGAGCGCAGAACTTTGGGAATATACAAGGAAAAATCCGTCTCACAACACTCGAAAGCTAAAAATAGCGTTCTAAATTTAGCCCTGCACCCGGGCTTTCGCGAGTTCTCCAAACTGCGAGTGACGTCACAGAGTTTCACGTGCCTCCGCGGTAACAAAAATGGCGAGAGCAAGTGATCGACTTAACCATTCGGCTGTCAAAATGTGCAGCGCATGGAGTAACAACACACGGACGCGTCATTAAACCACATGGTAAAGGTAAATTAAGACGAGTAGGATGTTTTCGTATCACTTTTGGATCACGAACAGACAAAGTTCTTCATTCTTTGTAAGTTTTCTGTTTGAAGCGTTGCGCCAACGTTGTCACTCGGGGAGAATCCATGTAACGTCATAATGTCTCGTTTTCGTAGGAAATGCAAAAAAACGTTAGTTTCTCAGCCGTGTTGTCCCGTCGTAACGAATATTAGTCATTGTGGTGGCGCAAATGAATGAAAAATATGTCATCTATCCGTTTTGGGCAGTTATATTTCTTAAATAGTCTTAATTATAGCGCTAGGCCTTCTGCAATGGACCCACCCCTCGGCGCCTGGGGTCCGTAACTGGAAGCAATCCTACGTTTTCCGATTTGCGCCAATGATGCGTGTGCGTTAAGATAACAGTACGTTAAATTAAGTAGCGTAACTCGAAGCGCACCTATCGTGATCATAGTGCCGTCGCAAGGTCTTCGAAAATGTTGCGTAACTCAAAGCGCCACTAGACCAAAGTAATGGTGATTCCACCTCGATGACGTAATCATTTGGAGGGTGTCACTGCTTCCAAGCATGGTCGCGAGCTTTGTTGCCATAGTTTATGGCACGAGCTGAGTTAATGGATGTCGCCATTCACTGCCAAGAAGCTTCCACAGGCATAGTATCTCAATGCGGCCATAAGCTGCAGGGACACTGGCAGTGACTGAGAGCGATTTGTTGGTCGCCTCAAATATGGCTCTAGAATATCACAGAGTTCAAAAATGGTCGCTCGAGTAAGTCTATAGCGATCCTGAATTTCAATGTCTGACAGCGTGTCCGAGGGATTCCGTCTGTCACGAAATATCCTTTCAATTTGTTCTCGTCTCCGACGGTGTTGAAGGCAGAGGTGAAGCGCCATTTTTGTACTGTCCAAATGAACTACGACAGTCCTAAGTCAGGTCCGAGGCACAACTAAATTTTGGTAAACTTACGTACACGCAACATTTTATCCGATGTTACGTGCCCTTCGAGTTACACTACTAAATATTTAGGATTGCCTTAAGACAGTCCTAACTCTAGGTGCGCGTTGCGACTGCTTCCAGTTACGGGCCCCTGGCTCTTGCGCAGGTAGTCTGGTTCCCAGTCTCTCTCTTTGCGTAAGATACACGTCACGCCTACGTCACAGATAGTCAGGATACCAGTGTGCGCAGAGATTCTAAACTCGTCCTGAACACGTGCTTCGTTTGTTTGTCCCCAAAATGAGTAAACCGGAAGTCTAGGCGAACGAGACTTTATAGCCCTATAGGGCTATACAGTTCTCGCGATCGGGCCGCGAGATTTCAATTTTGGGGCCAAACAAACACACGTGCTCCATGTTTAACTATAGGCAGCTATAAGTCAATTTCTTTCCAGGTTTATTCTAAAGACTATGAGTACCATTTCACTAAACATGGCTATGGGAGATAGACGTTAAAATATTTGGAGGCGATGGAGCGCAGAACTTTCGGAATATACAAGGAAAAATCCGTCTTCACAACACTCGAAAGCTAAAAATAGCGTTCTAAATTTAGCCCTGCACCCGGGCTTTCGCGAGTTCTCCAAAGTGCGAGTGACGTCACAGAGTTTCACGTGCCTCCACGGTAACAAAAACGGCGAGAGCGAGTGGTCGACTTAACCATTCCGCTGTCAAAATGTGCAGCGCATGGAGTAACAACACACGGACGCGTCATTAAACCACATGGTAAAGGTAAATTAAGACCAGTAGGATGTGTTCGTATCACTTTTGGATCACGAAAAGACAAAGTTCTTCATTCTTTGTAAGTTTTCTGTTTGAAGCGTTGCGCCAACGTTGTCACTCAGGGAGAATCCGTGTGACGTCATAATGTCTCGTTTTCGTAGGAAATGCAAAAAAACGTGAGTTTCTCAGCCGTGTTGTCCCGTCGTAACAGATATTAGTCATTGTGGTGGCGTAAATGAATGAAAAATATGTCGTCTATCCGTTTTGGGCAGTTATATTTCTTAAATATTCTTAATTATATCGCCAGGCCTTCCGCAATGGACCCACCCCTCAGCGCCTGGCTTTTGCGCAGGTA
The DNA here is from genome assembly GCA_964019135.1 of Arenicola marina. Lineage (NCBI taxonomy): Eukaryota > Metazoa > Annelida > Polychaeta > Arenicolidae > Arenicola > Arenicola marina. The sequence continues at coordinate 41,130,163 of OZ025250.1, forward strand.
GTCTGGTTCCCAGTCTCTCTCTTTGCGTAACATACCCGTCACGCCTACGTCACAGATAGTCAGGATACCAGTGTGCGCAGAGATTCTAAACTCGTTCCGAACACGTGCTTCGGTTGTTTGTCCCCAAAATGAGTAAACCGGAAGTCTAGGCGAACGAGACTTTATAGCCCTATAAGGCGAATATAAGGAGCGTTGTTACGTAACCATAGATACCGCGCGCAGACACGCGCGTCATGATGATTATTACGTCATACAACATGGAAAACCCCGCGCAACACATTAGATCGCCTGACACTGACAGTGACAGTCACAGGCCTATATATAATGTTTAAATGCGTTCTCCTGCGACAAAGACCACGCACAGTGCAGGGTGGGTAGGTGGGTGGGTCTACACGGACGGACTGACGACCAAAGTCCAACCGCCACCCAACCAAACCACACCACTCGATTATCTAAACACACCCAATTATCGCCCAGCTCCAGTAATGGTGCTAAGGGCTGCCACCTGGCGAATGCTGGGTTGTCACACCCCGCTGGTTGGTCTCACCCCGTGGATGGGCGTGGGTCTCACCCCGTGGATGGGCGTGGGTCTCGCCCCGTGGATGGGCGTGGGTCTCGCCCCGTGGATGGGCGTGGGTCTCACCCCGTGGATGGGCGTGGGTCTCACCCCGTGGATGGGCGTGGGTCTCACCCCGTGGATGGGCGTGGGTCTCACCCCGTGGATGGGCGTGGGTCTCACCCCGTGGATGGGCGTGGGTCTCACCCCGTGGATGGGCGAGGGCCGGTCTGAACCCCCAGGTCAGCATGGCGACCCGCGCTGACCACAGTCAGATGCGGTTCGAGAGCGTGACCACTGCTTACGGTAGCTCCGTGGGCGCAGTGAAGCAGTGATAGGGACAGACCGTTTGATAGCCAGAGGGGCTATGGTTTTTGGGCCAAGAAATTAGTTTAGGGCTTGTCGATGGCTGATTTTTTGGTCAGAATCGGGGTTCTTGTGAGGGCTTGGTTTTTGTATCTGTCACATGTATTCAGTTTAGTAGCACGAGGGCATAATTTAAGAGCTAAGAGGCCTATCTGGTGCCTCTCATCTCCACGGTTACCTCGTGCAGCTCTCCAATAACGTGTGACGCACTGTAATAACATGACGTCAAAACAGAAGCAATGATGACGTCAAACAGGAGCAACGATGACGTCAAACGGGCGTTACGGTAACGTCAAACAATGACGTCAAACGGGCGTTACGGTAACGTCAAACAATGACGTCAAACGGGCGTTACGGTAGCGTTAAACAATGACGTCAAACGGGCGTTACGGTAACGTCAAACAATGACGTCAAACGGGCGTTATGGTAACGTCAAACAATGACGTCAAACGACCGTTACGGTAACGTCAAACATTGACGTCAAACGGGCATTATGGTAACGTCGAACAGTGACGTCAAACATTGACGTCAAACGGGCATTATGGTAACGTCGAACAGTGACGTCAAACGGGCGTTACGGTAACGTCAAACAATGACGTCAAACGGGTGCAACAGATCAGATGTCAGATACTGCGCCCTCGAATATCACTGGAGTAGTTGACACGAGTGACATCGCTATGCGTCCAGCACTGGTCACAGATCATGCATCAGGTGAATGGTGTCCGACAAGGGTAACATTAGAATGGAAGACCTTGAAAGCGTACGGATGCAATATATGTATACAAACATATGTATCGTACTGCGGGGGCCGGGCGGGGCGGGGCAGGGGCGCGGGCGGGGACGATGGCTGGGGACGGGACGGGATGGGGACGGAACCAGGAAGATATCATAGGAATGGAGAGGTTGGGATGGGAGTGGGTTGGGGTGGGGGTGGGGGTTTCGATGTGGAGAACATATATGTAACACAAGTGCAATACAAGACAGGAATAGTTGAAGGGGGTGGGGGCTAAGAATATTTTTCTACCATTTGGTGAGGAGAGACCCACAACCCATCACAAACTTCCCTCAAAAACTGATGACCATTTTTTTTCCACGAGGGATTCGAATCCGCCAGCGTTTACAGCGCTATATCAAATTCAGCGCGAGGTGCGGAGCGAGCATCAGCCTCCCTCCCCATCCTAGGACGCCCGCCCCTCCACCACCCCAGGACGCCAGCCCCTCCCCACCCCAGGACGCCCACCCCTCCACCACCCCAGGACGCCAACCCCTCCACCACCCCAGGACGCCAACCCCTCCACCACCCCAGGACGCCAACCCCTCCACCACCCCAGGACGCCAGCCCCTCCACCACCCCAGGACGCCAGCCCCTCCACCACCCCAGGACGCCAGCCCCTCCACCACCCCAGGACGCCAGCCCCTCCACCACCCCAGGACGCCAGCCCCTCCACCACCCCAGGACGCCAGCCCCTCCACCACCCCAGGACGCCAATCCCTCCACCACCCCAGGACGCCAACCCCTCCACCACCCCAGGACGCCAACCCCTCCACCACCCCAGGACGCCAACCCCTCCACCACTCCAGGACGCCAACCCCTCCACCACCCCAGGACGCCAACCCCTCCACCACCCCAGGACGCCAACCCCTCCACCACCCCAGGAGGCCAACCCCTCCACCACCCCAGGACGCCGACCCCTCCACCACCCCAGGACGCCAACCCCTCCACCACCCCAGGACGCCAACCCCTCCACCACTCCAGGACGCCAACCCCTCCACCACCCCAGGACGCCAACCCCTCCACCACCCCAGGACGCCAACCCCTCCACCACCCCAGGAGGCCAACCCCTCCACCACCCCAGGACGCCAGCCCCTCCACGACCCCAGGACGCCCGCCCCTCCACCACCCCAGGACCCCAGCCCCTCCACCACCCCCGGACGCCAGCCCCTCCACCACCCCAGGACGCCAACCCCTCCCCACCCCAGAACGCCAACCCCTCCACCACCCCAGGACGCCAACCCCTCCACCACCCCCGGACGCCAACCCCTCTACCAACCCAGGACGCCAGCCCCTCCCGACCCCAGGACGCCAACCCCTCCACCACACCAGGACGCCAACCCCTCCACCACGCAGGATTAAAACTATTCAACTAACTTACCTGGCCACGTGCTCTCGACCGTTTAACTGTCCAATGCACCTGAGATCTCCCAGTAGGTGTCGCTTCTCACTTATGTGGTGGAGACCGACACTGCGTTTTTTTTCCCCGCCGAGTGAATTTTTATCGTTAGTGGAAGGCTAGCGCTCGTGTCGCAGCACAAACAGCATTGACTGACCGGGGTGATCACACAGTGGACGGACGGGGTGACGGGCGACGCCGTATACATATGCCCGGTGCGGATCTGGTTGAAACCAGCTGAGCTATGAGGGACGAGGGCAGCGGTGTCTCACCGTGTCGGCCAGGCTCTGACCACGGCTACCGCTGTGTGAAGGCCACGCCAGTCCAGTGCGATCAGCTGATCGCCGGCAGAAGAACTACGCAGTCCCTCTTACCACTTGCCCCTCTTAGCCATAGCCACTAACCCCCTCCCCCTCGCCCCCCACAACATTCCCCCCTCCCCCTCGCCCCCCACAACATTCCCCCCTCCCCGCCACTAACCCACTCCCCCTCGCCCCCCTCAACATCCCCCCTCCCCGCCACTAACCCCCTCCCCCTCGCCCCCCTCAGCATTCCCCCCAACCCACCACCCACGTCCCGTTCCTTATTAACCACGTTCTACTTGGCTGTGTGGGCCTTTGTCCGTGACTGCCAATAGTCAACCAGCCTCTCGTCGTTGACTTGTGACCCTCCTACCACCAGGCCGCCTACCCCCCACCCCCCCACCTCCCCCACCGTCATCACTCGCGACATATCAATCCAATAATATATATATAGCAGCGAGACCTCACTTAACCTTCCCCATGCGTTAATCTCACTTTGCACTCTCCACCGGATGGGAGGGTGACGGTCAGAATGCCGTATGGTGTCCTCTGTAACGGGGGAACCAGTCTGTTACAATAACCACTGGGGTAGCGACCAGTGACACACGTTACGCAGTACGTACACATTACAAATATCCTGCTGACTTGTTAAAAATCTTCATCACCGTGATTGCCACTGCCACACAGTATGGGAGACAGACAGCGGAGCGCTAAATCCTGACTACTGCACTGATAACAGAAACACAATGCATGACATTTCGAGGCTATACTGTCACCCCCCTCCCCTCCATCCCCACCATAAGGGTAACGATCCGGAACATTTCACAAAAGGCCACAAATAACCTCCCCACTCACACATCCTCTCAGCCCCACCCTCTACCAAGCTGGACCCACCACACAATATCCACCCTCTCAGCACCACCCTCTCAGCCCCACCCTCTCAGCCCCACCCTCTACCAAGCTGGACCCACCACACCATATCCACCCTCTCAGCCCCACCCTCTCAGCCCCACCCTCGCAGCCCCACCCTCTACCAAGCTGGACCCACCACACAATATCCACCCTCTCAGCCCCACCCTCTACCAAGCTGGACCCACCACACAATATCCACCCTCTCAGCCCCACCCACTCAGCCCCACCCTCTACCAAGCTGGACCCACCACACAATATCCACCCTCTCAGCCCCACCCTCTACCAAGCTGGACCCACCACACAATATCCACCCTCTCACCCCACCCTCGCAGCCCCACCCTCTACCAAGCTGGACCCACCACACAATATCCACCCTCTCAGCCCCACCCTCTACCAAGCTGGACCCACCACACAATATCCACCCTCTCAGCCCCACCCTCTCAGCCCCACCCTCTACCAAGCTGGACCCACCATAGAATATCCACCCTCGCAGCCCCACCCTCTACCAAGCTGGACCCACCACACAATATCCACCCTCTCAGCCCCACCCTCTCAGCCCCACCCTCTACCAAGCTGGACCCACCATAGAATATCCACCCTCGCAGCCCCACCCTCTACCAAGCTGGACCCACCACACAATATCCACCCTCTCAGCCCCACCCTCTACCAAGCTGGACCCACCACACAATATCCACCCTCTCAGCCCCACCCTCTCAGCCCCACCCTCTACCAAGCTGGACCCACCATAGAATATCCACCCTCGCAGCCCCACCCTCTACCAAGCTGGACCCACCACACAATATCCACCCTCTCAGCCCCACCCTCTACCAAGCTGGACCCACCACACAATATCCACCCTCTCAGCCCCACCCTCTCAGCCCCACCCTCTACCAAGCTGGACCCACCATAGAATATCCACCCTCGCAGCCCCACCCTCTACCAAGCTGGACCCACCACACAATATCCACCCTCTCAGCCCCACCCTCTACCAAGCTGGACCCACCACACAATATCCACCCTCTCAGCCCCACCCTCTCAGCCCCACCCTCTCAGCCCCACCCTCTACCAAGCTGGACCCACCATAGAATATACACCCTCTCAGCCCCACCCTCCCAGCCCCACCCTCTCAGCCCCACCCTCTACCAAGCTGGACCTACCACACAATATCCACCCTCTCAGCCCCACCCTCTCAGCCCCACCCTCTACCAAGCTGGACCCACCATACAATATCCACCCTCTCAGCCCCACCCTCTACCAAGCTGGACTCACCATACAATATCCACCCTCTCAGCCCCACCCTCTCAGCCCCACCCTCTCAGCCCCACCCTCTACCAAGCTGGACCTACCACACAATATCCACCCTCTCAGCCCCACCCTCTACTAAGCTGGACCCACCATAGAATCTCCACCCTCTCAGCCCCACCCTCTACCAAGCTGGACCCACCATAGAATATCCACCCTCTCAGCCCCTACCTCTCAGCCCCACCCTCTCAGCCCCACCCTCTACCAAGCTGGACCCGCCACACAATATCCACCCTCTCAGCCCCACCCTCTCAGCCCCACCCTCTCAGCCCCACCCTCTCAGCCCCACCCTCTACCAAGCTGGACCCACCATACAATATCCACCCTCTCAGCCCCACCCTCTACCAAGCTGGACCCACCATACAATATCCACCCTCTCAGCCCCACCCTCTACCAAGCTAGACCCACCATACAATATCCACCCTCTCAACCCCACCCTCTACCTAGCTGGACCCACCATACAATATCCACCCTCTCAGCCCCACCCTCTACCTAGCTGGACCCACCATACAATATCCACCCTCTCAGCCCCACCCTCTCAGCCCCACCCTCTACCAAGCTGGACCCACCATACAATATCCACCCTCTCAGCCCCACCCTCTACCAAGCTGGACCCACCATACAATATCCACCCTCTCAGCCCCACCCTCTACCAAGCTGGACCCACCATACAATATCCACCCTCTGAGCCCCACCCTCTCAGCCCCACCCTCTACCAAGCTGGACCCACCATAGAATATCCACCCTCTCAGCCCCACCCTCTACCAAGCTGGACCCACCATACAATATCCACCCTCTCAGCCCCACCCTCTACCAAGCTGGACTCACCATACAATATCCACCCTCTCAGCCCCACCCTCTCAGCCCCACCCTCTACCAAGCTGGACCCACCATAGATTATCCACCCTCTCAGCCCCACCCTCTACCAAGCTGGACCCACCATACAATATCCACCCCCTCAGCCCCACCCTCTACCAAGCTGGACCCACCATAGAATACCCACCCTCTCAGCCCCACCCTCTACCAAGCTGGACCAACCATACAATATCCACCCTCTCAGCCCCACCCTCTCAGCCCCACCCTCTACCAAGCTGGACCCACCATACAATATCCACCCTCTCAGCCCCACCCTCTCAGCCCCACCCTCTACCAAGCTGGACCCACCATAGAATACCCACCCTCTCAGCCCCACCCTCTACCAAGCTGGACCAACCATACAATATCCACCCTCTCAGCCCCACCCTCTCAGCCCCACCCTCTACCAAGCTGGACCCACCATAGAATATCCACCCTCTCAGCCCCACCCTCTACCAAGCTGGACTCACCATACAATATCCACCCTCTCAGCCCCACCCTCTCAGCCCCACCCTCTACCAAGCTGGACCCACCATAAAATATCCACCCTCTCAGCCCCACCCTCTCAGCCCCACCCTCTACCAAGCTGGACCCACCATACAATATCCACCCTCTCAGCCCCACCCTCTACCAAGCTGGACCCACCATACAATATCCACCCTCTCAGCCCCACCTTCTACCAAGCTGGACCCACCATACAATATCCACCCTCTCAGCCCCACCCTCTACCAAGCTGGACTCACCATACAATATCCACCCTCTCAGCCCCACCCTCTACCAAGCTGGACCCACCATATAATATCCACCCTCTCAGCCCCACCCTCTACCAAGCTGAACCCACCATACAATATCCACCCTCTCAGCCCCACCCTCTACCTAGCTGGACCCACCATACAATATCCACCCTCTCAGCCCCACCCTCTACCAAGCTGGACCCACCATACAATATCCACCCTCTCAGCCCCACCCTCTCAGCCCCACCCTCTACCAAGCTGGACCCACCATAAAATATCCACCCTCTCAGCCCCACCCTCTCAGCCCCACCCTCTACCAAGCTGGACTCACCATACAATATTCACCCTCTCAGCCCCACCCTCTACCAAGCTGGACCCACCATACAATATCCACCCTCTCAGCCCCACCCTCTCAGCCCCACCCTCTACCAAGCTGGACCCACCATAAAATATCCACCCTCTCAGCCCCACCCTCTCAGCCCCACCCTCTACCAAGCTGGACCCACCATACAATATCCACCCTCTCAGCCCCACCCTCTACCAAGCTGGACCCACCATACAATATCCACCCTTTCAGCCCCACCCTCTCAGCCCCACCCTCTACCAAGCTGGACCCACCATAAAATATCCACCCTCTCAGCCCCACCCTCTCAGCCCCACCCTCTCAGCCCCACCCTCTACCAAGCTGGACTCACCATACAATATCCACCCTCTCAGCCCCACCCTGTACCAAGCTGGACCCACCATACAATATCCACCCTCTCAGCCCCACCCTCTCAGCCCCACCCTCTACCAAGCTGGACCCACCATAAAATATCCACCCTCTCAGCCCCACCCTCTCAGCCCCACCCTCTACCAAGCTGGACTCACCATACAATATCCACCCTCTCAGCCCCACCCTCTACCAAGCTGGACCCACCATACAATATCCACCCTCTCAGCCCCACCCTCTCAGCCCCACCCTCTACCAAGCTGGACCCACCATAAAATATCCACCCTCTCAGCCCCACCCTCTCAGCCCCACCCTCTACCAAGCTGGACCCACCATAAAATATCCACCCTCTCAGCACCACCCTCTCAGCCCTACCCTCTATCAAGCTGGACTCACCATAAAATATCCACCCTCGCAGCCCCACCCTCTACCAAGCTGGACCCACCATACAATATCCACCCTCTCAGCCCCACCCTCTACCTAGCTGGACCCACCATACAATATCCACCCTCTCAGCCCCACCCTCTCAGCCCCACCCTCTACCAAGCTGGACCCACCATACAATATCCACCCTCTCAGCCCCACCCTCTACCAAGCTGGACCCACCATACAATATCCACCCTCTCAGCCCCACCCTCTCAGCCCCACCCTCTACCAAGCTGGACCAACCATACAATTTCCACCCTCTCAGCCCCACCCTCTCAGCCCCACCCTCTACCAAGCTGGACTCACCATACAATATCCACCCTCTCAGCCCCACCCTCTACCAAGCTGGACTCACCATACAATATCCACCCTCTCAGCCCCACCCTCTACCTAGCTGGACCCACCATACAATATCCACCCTCACAGCCCCACCCTCTCAGCCCCACCCTCTACCAAGCTGGACTCACCATACAATATCCACCCTCTCAGCCCCACCCTCTACTAAGCTGGACTCACCATACAATATCCACCCTCTCAGCCCCACCCTCTACCAAGCTGGACCCACCATAGAATATCCACCCTCTCAGCACCACCCTCTACCTAGCTGGACTCACCATACAATATCCACCCTCTCAGCCCCACCCTCTACCAAGCTGGACCCACCATACAATATCCACTCTCTCAGCCCCACCCTCTACCAAGCTGGACTCGCCATACAATATCCACCCTCTCAGCCCCACCCTCTCAGCCCCACCCTCTCAGCCCCACCCTCTCAGCCTCACCCTCTCAGCCCCACCCTCTACCAAGCTGGTCCCACCATAAAATATCCACCCTCTCAGCCCCACCCTCTACCAAGCTGGACCCACCATAGAATATCCACCCTCTCAGCCCCACCCTCTCAGCCCCACCCTCTACCAAGCTGGACCCACCACACAATATCCACCCTCTCAGCCCCACCCTCTCAGCCCCACCCTCTACCAAGCTGGACCCACCACACAATATCCACCCTCTCAGCCCCACCGTCTCAGCCCCACCCTCTACCAAGCTGGACCCACCACACAATATCCACCCTCTCAGCCCCACCCTCTCAGCCCCACCCTCTACCAAGCTGGACCCACCATAGAATATCCACCCTCTCAGCCCCACCCTCTACTAAGCTAGACCCACCATAGAATATCCACCCTCTCAGCCCCACCCTCTCAGCCCCACCCTCGACCAAGCTGGACCCACCATAAAATATCCACCCTCTCAGCACCACCCTCTACCAAGCTGGACCCACCATAGAATATCCACCCTCTCAGCCCCACCCTCTACCAAGCTGGACCCACCATAAAATATCCACCCTCTCAGCACCACCCTCTCAGCCCCACCCTCTACCAAGCTGGACCCACCATAGAATATCCACCCTCTCAGCCCCACCCTCGACCAAGCTGGACCCACCATAAAATATCCACCCTCTCAGCACCACCCTCTACCAAGCTGGACCCACCATAGAATATCCACCCTCTCAGCCCCACCCTCTCAGCCCCACCCTCTACCAAGCTGGACCCACCATAAAATATCCACCCTCTCAGCACCACCCTCTCAGCCCCACCCTCTACCAAGCTGGACCCACCATAGAATATCCACCCTCTCAGCCCCACCCTCTCAGCCCTACCCTCGACCAAGCTGGACCCACCATAAAATATCCACCCTCTCAGCACCACCCTCTACCAAGCTGGACCCACCATAGAATATCCACCCTCTCAGCCCCACCATCTCAGCCCCACCCTCTACCAAGCTGGACCCACCATAAAATATCCACCCTCTCAGCACCACCCTGTCAGCCCCACCCTCTACCAAGCTGGACCCACCATAAAATATCCACCCTCTCAGCACCACCCTCTACCAAGCTGGACCCACCATAGAATATCCACCCTCTCAGCCCCACCCTCTCAGCCCCACCCTCTACCAAGCTGGACCCACCATAAAATATCCACCCTCTCAGCCCCACCCTCTCAGCCCCACCCTCTACCAAGCTGGACCCACCATAGAATATCCACCCTCTCAGCCCCACCCTCTGAGAGTCTTTACTTGTCTGGTGGATGTGATACGACCCATGAGGTCACGTCGGGTCAATGGAAAGGTCAAGGTGACAGGGGCTCCCCAGGAATGTAACGCGGTGAGGAGAGGTGACCCCCAGGAACATAACACGGTGGGGAGAGGTGACCCCCAGGAACATAACGCGGTGAGAATGATGGAGGGGAGGAGGGGGGGGGGGCGGGGTGAACCCCAGGACCATAACGCGGTGAGGATGACGGAAGGGAGGTGGGTGACCTCCAGGAACGTAACGCGGTGAAGAGAGGTGACCCCCAGGAACATAACGCGGTGGGGATGACAGAAGAGGGGGGTGACCCCCAGGAACCTAACGCGGTGAGGAGAGGTGACCCCCGGGAATGTAACGCGATGAGGAGAGGTGACCCCCAGGAACATAACGCGGTGAGGAGAGGTGACCTCCAGGAACATAACGCGGTGAGGAGAGGTGACCCCCAGGAACATAACGCGGTGAGGAGAGGTGACCCCCAGGAACATAACGCGGTGAGGATGACGGAGGGGGGGGGGGTGACCCTCAGGAACATAACGCAGTGGAGACGACAGAAGAGGGGGATAACCCCCAGGAACATAGCGCGGTGGGGATGACAGAAGATGGGGGTGACCCCCAGGAACATAACGCGGTGGGAGGTGCCCCCCAGGAACATAACGCGGTGGGGATGACAGAAGAGGAGGGTGACCCCCAGGAACATAACGCGGTGAGGATGACGGAGGGGGGGGGACCCCCAGGAACATAACGCAGTGGGGATGACAGAAGAGGAGGGTGACCCCCAGGAACCTAACGCGGTGAGGATGACGGGGGGGGGGGTGACCCTCAGGAACATAACGCAGTGGAGACGACAGAAGAGGGGGGGTAACCCCCAGGATCATAACGCAGTGGAGACGACAGAAGAGGGGGGGGGTAACCCCCAGGATCATAACGCGGTGGAGATGACAGAGGAGGGGGGTGACCCCCAGGAACATAACGCGGTGAGGATGACGGAAGGGAGGAGGGGGGGGGGTGACCCCCAGGAACGTAACGCGGTGAAGAGAGGTGACCCCCAGAAACATAACGCGGTGAGGAGAGGTGACCCCCAGGAACATAACGCGGAGAGGATGACGGAGGGGGGGGGGGTGACCCCCAGAAACATAACGCAGTGGGGATGACAGAAGAGGGGGGTGACCCCCAGGAACCTAACGCGGTGAGGAGAGGTGCCCCCAGGAACATAACGCGGTGAGGAGAGGTGACCCCTAGGAACATAACGCAGTGGGGATGACCGAAGGGGGGTGGGGGGTGACCCCCAGGAAAATAACGCGGTGGGGATGACGGAAGAGGGGTTGACCCCCAGGAACATCCGAATGGGTGGGGGTGACCCCCAGGAACATAACGCAGTGGGGATGACCGAAGGGGGGAGGGGTGACCTCCAGGAGCAGTACGTGGACGGGGATGACGGATATCTGTCTTGTTTGCCGCCTGCGCCCATGCGTTTTGTCTTTCTTGAGCCAAAAACGTCGCTGTCGTGTTCCGTTCATCGGTCTACATTCAGCGCAGGGTTCCACAAATTACGTGGCCTTCGCTTCTGTACTTCGGTCTACATTCAGCGCAGGGTTCCACAAATTACGTGGCCTTCGCTTCTGTACTTCGGTCTACATTCAGCGCAGGGTTCCACATATTACGTGGCCTTCGCTTCTGTACTTCGGTCTACATTCAGCGCAGGGTTCCACAAATTACGTGGCCTTCGCTTCTGTACTTCGGTCTACATCTGGTGCAGGGTTCCACAAATTACGTGGCCTTCGCTTCTGTACTTCGGTCTACATTCAGCGCAGGGTTCCACAAATTACGTGGCCTTCGCTTCTGTACTTCGGTCTACATTCAGCGCAGGGTTCCACAAATTACGTGGCCTTCGCTTCTGTACTTCGGTCTACATTCAGCGCAGGGTTCCACAAATTACGTGGCCTTCGCTTCTGTACTTCGGTCTACATTCAGCGCAGGGTTCCACAAATTACGTGGCCTTCGCTTCTGTACTTCGGTCTACATCTGGTGCAAGGTCTCGCAGATTACGTCGCTGTCGTTTCTGTACTTCGGTCTACATTCAGTGCCGGGTCCCGCAGATTACGCATTCGCAATAATTTCAACGGCATGACACGACATGGTCTTACAAGCTGAAAGTGCCGTTAAGCCCCAATCCAATAAAATAAAATCAATAATTTGAATAGATGAGAGGGCCACCGATGGCGTTTGACCCAGCACACAGTCTGTGCGGTGGGGCGCTCTGCCTCTCGATCACGGCGGCTCCATGTCACTCATCAACCGTCTGGAACAGCGAGTTCAAAGGTCATGCACCAATAGATTATGGGGTGCAGGAACAGGGGTGCTTGAGGGAGGGGGAGACAAAAATCTAGGAAAACATCTATTTTAGAGCATTCTTTTCATGTCTATAGGGATACTATTGTTTTTCTATAAAATAAGATCATTTGCGGTGACGAGCACTTTTGTGGTAGACTATTCGAGGCACACCATGACGGTGCCTGGCCCAACGGACCCACAGACGCAATAAAACACCAGTCATCTCTTAGATATGGCGTTCAATGTCAGACCCGGACAGTCTCACTTGTCTGCCGCACGATCTCCCGCTCTCAAGGCTGGTGAGTCGTCCACATGACGCCCCCCACCGGTTGAGGCGGTCTCTCAGGCTCGGTGGACAATGGACGTGCTGTGGGTGGGTCGTTGGGTGGAGGGGGGAGGGGGCGTGGGCTGAGGAGCCAGGTATCGACGCAGATGACACAATGAGAGGACTGCAGGTTTGTGACGTGAAGTAGTGCAACAAAAAGAGTCTCGGGTATCACCACCGACAACGGTCGTAGTAAACAATGTGCTTCACATCGGACCCTGGACGTACCCCTGCACCTCCCCCCACCCCGCCCGGACCCCATCACGGGTTGCACCCCTCCCCATCCTACCTCTCACTCCGTCCGCCTGGCGATGGAGGGGTGAGGGGGTAAGTTACACATTTGTACTGAATTGGAACGCCAGAGAATGCATTAGACCTATCAAACAGTGCACCCAACAGGCCATCAAACGGAGAAAACTAACCATGCATCAAACAATTCATTTAACAATTCATTAAACAGTGCATCAAACTATTGGTTGGCACCCGTATCAAACAGTGCGTTAAACAATGCATAACGCAATACGCCAGACAACGTATCAAACAAAGCAGCAAACAATGCATCAGACAATACATCAAACAATGCATCAAGCAATGCATCAGATAGTACATCAAACAATGCATCAGATAGTGCATCAGGCAATGCATCAGACAATGCCTTCCACAATGCATCAGACCGTACATCAGACAATGCATCAAACAATGCATCAGACAATACATCAAACAATGCATCAAGCAATGCATCAGCCAATGCGTCAAACAATACATCAAACAGTACATCAAACAATGCATTAGATAGTACATCAAACAATGCATCAGATAGTGCATCAGACAATGCATCAGACAATGCCTTCAACAATGCATCAGACCGTACATCAGACAATACATCAGACGGTGCATCAGTCAGTACATCAAACAATGCATCAGACAGTACATCAGACAATGCATCAAACATTGCATCAAGCAATGCATGAAACAATACATCAAACAGTGCATCAAACAATGCATCAGATAGTACATCAAACAATGCATCAGACAGTACATCAGACAATGCATCAGACAGTACATCAGACAATGCATCAGACAGTACATCAGACAATGCATCAGACAGTACATCAGACAATGCATCAGACAGTACTTCAGACAATGCATCAGACAATACATCAGACAATGCATCAAACAATACATCAGACAATGCCTCAGGCAATGCATCAAAGATTGCATTGGACAATGCACCAGACAATGCATCAGACAATGCATCAGACAATGCATCAGACAATGCATCAGACAATGCATCAGACAATGCATCAGACCATGCATCAGACAATGCACCAGACAATGCATCAGACAATGCATCAGACAATGCATCAGACAATGCACCAGACAATGCATCAGACAATGCATCAGACAATGCATCAGACAATACATCAAAGAATGCGTCAACAGGTTTGAACCCGCACCCTCCCGGAGGACAATATTTGCGAAAGAACTTTAATCATTGACCATTGAAACCTAACTGATTTTACAACCGGCGACCGTTCTGTTCCACATTGCGTGGGGCCGCTGACCCCGCTGCCACTGAACACCTACTGAATTAGTCTCATTCCCTATGCTAGAAGACATACATGGATATTTCCGCCTCGTGATCAATAGTCAATTAACCACCAATAAATCACAGGCTGGTAGCAAATGTTCCTGTTTGTACATTACATTATACATGGGGTCAGTAAAGGTATAATTAAGTATCTAGTGAGGTACCCATGGACTCCCTATCTTGTGAGGTACCCATGGACTCCCTATCTTGTGAGGTACCCATGGACTCCCTATCTTGTGAGGTACCCATGGACTCCCTATCTTGTGAGGTACCCATGGACTCCCTATCTTGTGAGGTACCCATGGACTCCCTATCTTGTGAGGTACCCATGGACTCCCTATCTTGTGAGGTACCCATGGACTCCCTATCTTGTGAGGTACCCATGGACTCCCTATCTTGTGAGGTACCCATGAACTCCCTATCTTGTGAGGTACCCATGGACTCCCTATCTTGTGAGGTACCCATGGACTCCCTATCTTGTGAGGTACCCATGGACTCCCTATCTTGTGAGGTACCCATGAACTCCCTGCCTTGTGAGGTACCCATGGACTCCTGTGGTCCCTTATTTCAGCTCAGTTCCTAAATCGAACGAATTCCGTTCACAGTATATAAAAAAAAAGGGAAAAAAAAAGAGAAAAAAAAAAGTGTGTATCATAACGGCCGGTTCGGTCAGTCGTCCCATGGTTGTCTCTACAATTGAAGACAGATACATGTATTGCTATCATGCGAAAAAATAGTAAGCAAATATCAAACGTCAGAGGCCGTTATGCCATGACACTTGCTACTACCCCTGAACTTATATAGATACATTATGACGGGGTGTAGAGAATATGATTCGACTAATATGATGACGTCACTATTAGGACTATCCCAGGACGCGTACAATGATCGTTCACGTGTGTGGCGGCCACAGCGCCATACACCCTGTACGTATACAGAACACACTGAATGGGACAGAGACATTGCGTTCTGGCAGCCAGAAGTCCTTGGTGAGACCGCCTCTGGGGGCGTGGACTAAAGTCCTTGGTGAGACCGCCTCTGGGAGCGTGAACTGAAGTCCTTGGTGAGACCGCCTCTGGGAGCGTGGACTGAAGTCCCTGGTGAGACCGCCTCTGGGGGCGTGGACTAAAGTCCTTGGTGAGACCGCCTCTGGGGGCGTGGACTAAAGTCCTTGGTGAGACCGCCTCTGGGAGCGTGAACTGAAGTCCTTGGTGAGACCGCCTCTGGGGGCGTGGACTAAAGTCCTTGGTGAGACCGCCTCTGGGAGCGTGAACTGAAGTCCTTGGTGAGACCGCCTCTGGGAGCGTGGACTGAAGTCCCTAGTGAGACCGCCTCTGGGGGCGTGGACTAAAGTCCTTGGTGAGACCGCCTCTGGGAGCGTGAACTGAAGTCCTTGGTGAGACCGCCTCTGGGAGCGTGGACTGAAGTCCCTGGTGAGACCGCCTCTGGGGGCGTGGACTAAAGTCCTTGGTGAGACCGCCTCTGGGGGCGTGGACTAAAGTCCTTGGTGAGACCGCCTCTGGGAGCGTGGACTGAAGTCCCTGGTGAGATCGCCTCTGGGGTCGTGGACTAAAGTCCTTGGTGAGACCGCCTCTGGGGGCGTGGACTGAAGTCCTTGGTGAGACCGCCTCTGGGGGAGTGGACTGAAGTCCTTGGTGAGACCGCCTCTGGGGGCGTGGACTGAAGTCCTTGGTGAGACCGCCTCTGGGGGAGTGGACTGAAGTCCTTGGTGAGACCGCCTCTGGGGGCGTGGACTGAAGTCCTTGGTGAGACCGCCTCTGGGAGCGTGAACTGAAGTCCTTGGTGAGACCGCCTCTGGGAGCGTGGACTGAAGTCCTTGGTGAGACCGCCTCTGGGAGCGTGGACTGAAGTCCTTGGTGAGACCGCCTCTGGGGGCGTGGACTGAAGTCCTTGGTGAGACCGCCTCTGGGGGCGTGGACTGAAGTCCTTGGTGAGACCGCCTCTGGGGGCGTGGACTGAAGTCCTTGGTGAGACCGCCTCTGGGAGCGTGGACTGAAGTCCTTGGTGAGACCGCCTCTGGGAGCGTGGACTGAAGTCCTTGGTGAGACCGCCTCTGGGGGCGTGGACTGAAGTCCTTGGTGAGACCGCCTCTGGGGGCGTGGACTGAAGTCCTTGGTGAGACCGCCTCTGGGAGTGTGGACTGAAGTCCTTGGTGAGACCGCCTCTGGGAGCGTGGACTGAAGTCCTTGGTGAGACCGCCTCTGGGGGCGTGGACTGAAGTCCTTGGTGAGACCGCCTCTGGGAGCGTGGACTGAAGTCCCTGGTGAGACCGCCTCTGGGAGCGTGGACTGAAGTCCTTGGTGAGACCGCCTCTGGGAGCGTGGACTGAAGTCCTTGGTGAGACCGCCTCTGGGGGCGTGGACTGAAGTCCTTGGTGAGACCGCCTCTGGCAGCGTGGACTGAAGTCCTTGGTGAGACCGCCTCTGGGGGCGTGGACTGAAGTCCTTGGTGAGACCGCCTCTGGGAGCGTGGACTGAAGTCCTTGGTGAGACCGCCTCTGGGGGCGTGGACTGAAGTCCTTGGTGAGACCGCCTCTGGGAGCGTGGACTGAAGTCCCTGGTGAGACCGCCTCTGGGGGCGTGGACTGAAGTCCTTGGTGAAACCGCCTCTGGGAGCGTGAACTGAAGTCCTTGGTGAGACCGCCTCTGGGAGCGTGGACTGAAGTCCTTGGTGAGACCGCCTCTGGGGGCGTGGACTGAAGTCCTTGGTGAGACCGCCTCTGGGGGCGTGGACTGAAGTCCTTGGTTAGACCGCCTCTGGGAGCGTGGACTGAAGTCCTTGGTGAGACCGCCTCTGGGGGCGTGGACTGAAGTCCTTGGTGAGACCGCCTCTGGGAGCGCGGACTGAAGTCCCTGGTGAGACCGCCTCTGGGGGCGTGGACTGAAGTCCTTGGTGAGACCGCCTCTGGGAGCGTGGACTGAAGTCCTTGGTGAGACCGCCTCTGGGGGCGTGGACTGAAGTCCTTGGTGAGACCGCCTCTGGGGGCGTGGACTGAAGTCCTTGGTGAGACCGCCTCTGGGAGCGTGGACTGAAGTCCTTGGTGAGACCGCCTCTGGGGGCGTGGACTGAAGTCCTTGGTGAGACCGCCTCTGGGAGCGTGGACTGAAGTCCTTGGTGAGACCGCCTCTGGGAGCGTGGACTGAAGTCCTTGGTGAGACCGCCTCTGGGGGCGTGGACTGAAGTCCTTCATGAGACCGCCACTGGGAGCGTGGACTGAAGTCCTTGGTGAGACCGCCTCTGGGGGCGTGGACTGAAGTCCTTGGTGAGACCGCCTCTGGGGGCGTGGACTAAAGTCCTTGGTGAGACCGCCTCTGGGAGCGTGGACTGAAGCCGCTATACCAAGACCTCCTTAGATATTGACCAGATGGGCGGTATTCATAATCGACACTCAGCTTACGCCTGAAATGTCTCCTCCTAGCCTCACCAGCTCGTTGTGGTGGTGCTCATGGTCACGAAATCATATGCACTATAATTTTATTAATTTCCTTATTCCGAAAAGCCACCTCTTGGTTAAATATGTAGCCTAAGTGTGGCACTAAGTGGGGCACTAAGTGTGGCACTAAGTGTGGCACTAAGTGTGGCACTAAGTGTGGCACTAAGTGTGGCACTAAGTGTGGCACTAAGTGTGGCACTAAGTGTGGCACTAAGTGTGGCACTAAGTGTGGCACTAAGTGTGGCACTAAATGGGGCACTAAGTGTGGCACTAAGTGTGGCACTAAGTGTGGCACTAAGTGTGGCACTAAGTGTGGCACTAAGTGTGGCACTAAGTGGGGCACTAAGTGGGGCACTAAGTGTGGCACTAAGTGTGGCACTAAGTGTGGCACTAAGTGTGGCACTAAGTGTGGCACTAAGTGGGGCACTAAGTGGGGCACTAAGTGTGGCACTAAGTGTGGCACTAAGTGTGGCACTAAGTGGGGCACTAAGTGGGGCACTAAGTGTGGCACTAAGTGTGGCACTAAGTGTGGCACTAAGTGTGGCACTTAGTAGGGTCGAGGGTCCGCTCTGTGGCAATAAGTGTGTCCCCTAGGGCCGTATTAAACACACATCCGAGGTTGCCGTTTCCAACAGTTTCAGTTCTTCTATTACCATTACAGATATCCAGAACAGATACGTCGGTATCTGGATAGGGACCATCAGGTGGGTGAAGAACAGTAACGTCCGTGTCTGGATAGGGACCATCAGGTGGGTGAAGAACAGATACATCCGTGTCTGAATATAGGGACCACCAGGTGGGTATGGAAAAGTGTTATGAAGTTCACCGTCTTGTAAAGTGAGTTATGTCTTATGAAGCTAACCGTTTCAAAAAGGTAACCGTACTATAAAATTCACCTATTAGGAAAATAAACGTTTTATAAATGCGGTTAGGTAAAATGTCGCGACGGTATCCGTGGCTGACTTGATGAAGACGATCAGTGCTTGTTAATGTGCCCCCGCAGGTCGCTGGGTGTCGTTAGACAGCACGATCGGTTTGCCTCGGGTGTCGATGTCGACAGCGGCCGCGATGATTACTATATTCCAATAGATTCCCGGTCTGCTTACTACTTACCAATCGATGTGGATATCGAACCTCGAGCGAGCGCCAGGGGGCGCCAGGAGGCGGCAGCACGCACCAATCGATGTCGATGTCGATAACGGTAACGGGTGCGGTATGTGATGAATGACAGGCCCGCACAGACATAGTCATGCAGATAGAAATCATTACGGTTTAAAACGAGGTGTGTAAATTAGCAAAGTGGCACACACAAAAAAAGACTTAAACGTTGCACGCAAGCAAGGCGGGATGAGGCCGCGCCCTACAGGCCACATATGCAGGCCACATATACATACACCATTCATCGTCACCAATGCCTCCTGTGAGAGCACAAAACTAAGTGATAACTGTCGCTGGGATACACTGCGGACCGGACGCCCCTGAGCGGCCCAAGGATAGCTGTACCAGGGTAGGCTAGGGTGTCATTGTGGAAATACTTAATCCTAGGCAATTTAATATTTCTAAATCGCAATTTTGGCAAAGGGGGCCAAACCTATCCTGTAATAACCAAATGATGTTGGATGAAGGCACACGCATGTGAAGCCATATGTGTAGTTTTTGTTATAAAAGCAGAATCATTGTGCAGCTGAGAGCCTAAAGTCGGTGTTGGGGAATAATGTGCCTTGGAAGCCCATGAATCTCATGCATGGATGGATGGATTCGTTTATTCAACAAAGTGTGTGTACATACTAAATAAACCAACAATGTTTGTCAAAATTAGCAGTATAAAGTTAAGGCAATGTGAGGCCGCTGGCACTAGAGCCACATAATAAATTAAATTTGGTAAATGATGACCTTATTTAAGTGAAAAAAAGAACGACGGGTCAGGGCGGAAAATTTCTGCATTGATCTATATCAAAATATGTGCTGCCACAAAGTGAAGGTTCGTGTCGGTGGCCACCTCCATCGGATTAAGACTTTTACCGGCGCTTTGAGGTATCACGCTAACACATAATTGATCACCTAACCGATAATCTAAAGAATCACTTAACACCATAAACAACATCTGCATGGTCGGTGCTAACAAGCGGCTTCAGGGGTCAGAGTGCCAATATGGCGGGCAGCGTAACTAGTGACTAATGGCTCATAATGACTGCCACAAATTTCTTCTCAAACCATGGCAAACTATGGCCACAGTTACCTATTAATTATATACAACACAAAAATACTTTGACTCAGTCTCCGTCAGTTGCAGAAATAATGAGAAATATCAACACCGTGGCTTCAGAGGTCCCACTAGATTGCCAATATGGCGGGCTGCTTAACTGGTGACTAATGGCTAGCATGGGCAGACATTTCTATATGAAGACCCCACCATTTTGTAATTCAATAGATACTATGTATAGAGTCAGGGTGGTTGAATCGCTTAAAGAAACACTTCGCCATCAAACAATTTACCATGCATGGTGAAGCTGGAAGCGCCAACATGACTCAAGTCTAGGTTGTGTGTTAAACACCTGAACCATATGGCAGCTTTGCTCAAAGACTTACAGAGCTATTCCGCTTATGTCTATGTGCAATGTACTTCGGATACTTTCTTAAAATTAGCAGTTTACCCACACGTAGCCTACGTGGCCAATGTCGCAGACAGTTACCGTTGTCGATAACGCAATGACTGCACAAACAATCGGCCATTGCCGAAGGGTCATGTAAGTAACCCCCGCCCCCCCCCCCCTCTGGGATTTCTAAATTCGTTAATCCGACATATTTGTTATCCGACACAAATTTGGGTGTAACCGAATGTGTCGGATTGATGGATTAACGGGGTCTGACTGTGATCTGTACTGTTACTAAAACACAGAATGGTCGGGTTGTAATCAAAAACTTACCAAGAAATGAAGTCACCATTCAAGATACTATCGACTGATTGAAGCAAAAGGTGAAGGAGTCCTTCTCTTACTTAATTTTTAAAAAAACGTTTGACTCGCTCGTATGAAATTTATTCTAAAAGTATTTAATTTCTTAACGATTTAGCAGGATTTATTCTACGCCTTTCCTATGCGTAAAGGAAAATTTTGTTCCCAACTTTTTCGCTATGAATCGGGGGATAGACATCAGCCGTTATCAGCCCTGTTGTGGATACCTGTGGGTGAGATACAGCCGTTATCAGCCCTGTGGTGGATACCTGTGGGTGAGATACAGCCATTATCAGCCCTGTGGTGGATACCTGTGGGTGAGATACAGCCGTTATCAGCCCGGTGGTGGATACCTGTGGGTGAGATACAGCCATTATCAGCCCTGTGGTGGATACCTGTGGGTGAGATACAGCCGTTATCAGCCCTGTGGTGGATACCTGTGGGTGAGATACAGCCGTTATCAGCCCGGTGGTGGACACCTGTGGGTGAGATACAGCCGTTATCAGCCCTGTGGTGGATACCTGTGGGTGAGATACAGCCGTTATCAGCCCTGTGGTGGATACCTGTGGGTGAGATACAGCCGTTATCAGCCCTGTGGTGGATACCTGTGGGTGAGATACAGCCATTATCAGCCCTGTGGTGGATACCTGTGGGTGAGATACAGCCGTTATCAGCCCTGTGGTGGATACCTGTGGGTGAGATACAGCCGTTATCAGCCCTGTGGTGGATACCTGTGGGTGAGATACAGCCGTTATCAGCCCTGTAGTGGATACCTGTGGGTGAGATACAGCCGTTATCAGCCCTGTGGTGGATACCTGTGGGTGAGATACAGCCGTTATCAGCCCTGTGGGTGAGATACAAATGATGATTGGCATTGAGCAACATGTCGCATCTTTGAATAAGCGAAGTGATGAGAACCATCATGTCCATAATAAAAGAAGTATGCCTCATCTCATTGCCCTGCAAACCGGTCGGGTCCCCTCAAGCCAAAGGGGACCCTCCCCTCCCACCCAAGCCAAAGGGGACCGCTCCCCCTCCCACCCAAGCCAAAGGGGAACGCTCCCCCTCCCACTCAAGCCAAAGGGGACCCTCCCTTCCCACCCAAGCCAAAGGGGACCTTCCCCTCCCACTCAAGCCAAAGGGGACCTTCCCCTCCCACCCAAGCCAAAGAGGACCCTCCCCCTCCCATCCAAGCCAAAGGGGAGCCTCCCCCTCCCACTCAAGCCAAAGGGGACCCTCCCTTCCCACCCAAGCCAAAGGGGACCTTCCCCTCCCACTCAAGCCAAAGGGGACCTTCCCCTCCCACCCAAGCCAAAGAGGACCCTCCCCCTCCCATCCAAGCCAAAGGGGAGCCTCCCCCTCCCACCCAAGCCAAAGAGGACCCTCCCCCTCCCAACCAAGCCAAAGGGGAGCCTCCCCCTCCCACTCAAGCCAAAGGGGACCCTCCCTTCCCACCCAAGCCAAAGGGGACCTTCCCCTCCCACCCAAGCCAAAGGGGACCTTCCCCTCCCACCCAAGCCAAAGGGGACCCTCCCCCTCCCACTCAAGCCAAAGGGGACCGCTCCCCCTCCCACCCAAGCCAAAGGGGAACGCTCTCCCTCCGACTCAAGCCAAAGGCAACCCTCCCCCTCCCATCCAAGCCAAAGGGGGGCCTCCCCCTCCCACTCAAGCCAAAGGGGACCCTCCTCTTCCCACCCAAGCCAAAGGGGACCCTCCCTTCCCAACCAAGCCAAAGGGGACCTTCCCCTCCCACCCAAGCCAAAGGGGACCCTCCCCCTCCCACTCAAGCCAAAGGGGATCGCTCCCCCTCCCACCCAAGCCAAAGGGGAGCCTCCCCCTCCCACTCAAGCCAAAGGGGACCCTCCCTTCCCACCCAAGCCAAAGGGGACCCTCCCTTCCCAACCAAGCCAAAGGGGACCTTCCCCTCCCACCCAAGCCAAAGGGGACCCTCCCCCTCCCACTCAAGCCAAAGGGGATCGCTCCCCCTCCCACCCAAGCCAAAGGGGAGCCTCCCCCTCCCACTCAAGCCAAAGGGGACCCTCCTCTTCCCACCCAAGCCAAAGGGGACCCTCCCTTCCCAACCAAGCCAAAGGGGACCTTCCCCTCCCACCCAAGCCAAAGGGGACCCTCCCCCTCCCACTCAAGCCAAAGGGGACCGCTCCCCCTCCCACCCAAGCCAAAGGGGAACGCTCTCCCTCCGACTCAAGCCAAAGGCAACCCTCCCCCTCCCATCCAAGCCAAAGGGGGGCCTCCCCCTCCCACTCAAGCCAAAGGGGACCCTCCTCTTCCCACCCAAGCCAAAGGGGACCCTCCCTTCCCAACCAAGCCAAAGGGGACCTTCCCCTCCCACCCAAGCCAAAGGGGACCCTCCCCCTCCCACTCAAGCCAAAGGGGATCGCTCCCCCTCCCACCCAAGCCAAAGGGGAGCCTTCCCCTCCCACCCAAGCCAAAGGGGACCCTCCCCCTCCCACTCAAGCCAAAGGGGATCGCTCCCCCTCCCACCCAAGCCAAAGGGGAGCCTTCCCCTCCCACTCAAGCCAAAGGCAACCCTCCCCCTCCCATCCAAGCCAAAGGGGAACGCTCCCCCTCCGACTCAAGCCAAAGGCAACCCTCCCCCTCCCATCCAAGCCAAAGGGGAGCCTCCCCCTCCCACTCAAGCCAAAGGGGACCCTCCCTTCCCACCCAAGCCAAAGGGGACCTTCCCCTCCCACTCAAGCCAAAGGGGACCTTCCCCTCCCACCCAAGCCAAAGAGGACCCTCCCCCTCCCATCCAAGCCAAAGGGGAGCCTCCCCCTCCCACCCAAGCCAAAGAGGACCCTCCCCCTCCCAACCAAGCCAAAGGGGAGCCTCCCCCTCCCACTCAAGCCAAAGGGGACCCTCCCTTCCCACCCAAGCCAAAGGGGACCTTCCCCTCCCACCCAAGCCAAAGGGGACCTTCCCCTCCCACCCAAGCCAAAGGGGACCCTCCCCCTCCCACTCAAGCCAAAGGGGACCGCTCCCCCTCCCACCCAAGCCAAAGGGGAACGCTCCCCCTCCGACTCAAGCCAAAGGCAACCCTCCCCCTCCCATCCAAGCCAAAGGGGGGCCTCCCCCTCCCACTCAAGCCAAAGGGGACCCTCCTCTTCCCACCCAAGCCAAAGGGGACCCTCCCTTCCCAACCAAGCCAAAGGGGACCCTTCCCCTCCCACCCAAGCCAAAGGGGACCCTTCCCCTCCCACTCAAGCCAAAGGGGATCGCTACCCCTCCCACCCAAGCCAAAGGGGACCGCTCCCCCTCCCACTCAAGTCAAAGGGGACCCTACCCCTCCCACCCAAGCCAAAGGGGAACACTCCCCCTCCGACTCAAGCCAAAGGCAACCCTCCCCCTTTCATCCAAGCCAAAGGGGACCCTTCCCCTCCCACTCAAGCCAAAGGGGACCCTCCCCCTCCCACCCAAGCCAAAGGGGACCTTCCCCTCCCACCCAAGCCAAAGGGGACCCTCCCCCTCCCACTCAAGCCAAAGGGCATCGCTCCCCCTCCCACCCAAGCCAAAGGGGACCGCTCCCCCT
Organism: Arenicola marina; assembly: GCA_964019135.1. Classification (NCBI taxonomy): domain Eukaryota; kingdom Metazoa; phylum Annelida; class Polychaeta; family Arenicolidae; genus Arenicola; species Arenicola marina. The sequence continues at coordinate 41,154,787 of OZ025250.1, forward strand.
CCCACTCAAGTCAAAGGGGACCCTCCCCCTCCCACCCAAGCCAAAGGGGACCCTCCCCCTCCCACTCAAGCCAAAGGGGACCGCTCCCCCTCCCACCCAAGCCAAAGGGGAACGCTCCCCCTCCGACTCAAGCCAAAGGCAACCCTCCCCCTCCCATCCAAGCCAAAGGGGGGCCTCCCCCTCCCACTCAAGCCAAAGGGGACCCTCCTCTTCCCACCCAAGCCAAAGGGGACCCTCCCTTCCCAACCAAGCCAAAGGGGACCCTTCCCCTCCCACCCAAGCCAAAGGGGACCCTTCCCCTCCCACTCAAGCCAAAGGGGATCGCTACCCCTCCCACCCAAGCCAAAGGGGACCGCTCCCCCTCCCACTCAAGTCAAAGGGGACCCTACCCCTCCCACCCAAGCCAAAGGGGAACACTCCCCCTCCGACTCAAGCCAAAGGCAACCCTCCCCCTTTCATCCAAGCCAAAGGGGACCCTTCCCCTCCCACTCAAGCCAAAGGGGACCCTCCCCCTCCCACCCAAGCCAAAGGGGACCGCTCCCCCTCCCACCCAAGCCAAAGGGGAACGCTCCCCCTCCGACTCAAGCCAAAGGCAACCCTCCCCCTCCCATCCAAGCCGAAGGTGTCCCTCCCCCTCCCACTTAAGCTAAAGGGGATCGCTCCCCCTTTCACCCAAGCCAAAGGGGAACGCCCCCCCTCCCACTCAAGCCAAAGGGGACCGCTCCCCCTCCCACCCAAGCCAAAGGGGAACGCTCCCCCTCCGACTCAAGCCAAAGGCAACCTTCCCCCTCCCATCCAAGCCAAAGGGGAGCCTCCCCCTCCCACTCAAGCCAAAGGGGACCCTCCTCTTCCCACTCAAGCCAAAGGGGACCCTCCCCCTCCCATCCAAGCCAAAGGGGAGCCTCCCCCTCCCACTCAAGCCAAAGGGGACCCTCCTCTTCCCACTCAAGCCAAAGGGGACCTTCCCCTCCCACCCAAGCCAAAGGGGACCCTCCCCCTCCCACTCAAGCCAAAGGGCATCGCTCCCCCTCCCACCCAAGCCAAAGGGGACCGCTCCCCCTCCCACTCAAGTCAAAGGGGACCCTCCCCCTCCCACCCAAGCCAAAGGGGAACGCTCCCCCTCCGACTCAAGCCAAAGGCAACCCTCCCCCTCCCATCCAAGCCAAAGGGGACCCTCCCCCTCCCACTCAAGTCAAAGGGGACCCTCCCCCTCCCACCCAAGCCAAAGGGGAACGCTCCCCCTCCCACTCAAGTCAAAGGGGACCCTCCCCCTCCCACCCAAGCCAAAGGGGAACGCTCCCCCTCCGACTCAAGCCAAAGGCAACCCTCCCCCTCCCATCCAAGCCAAAGGGGACCCTCCCCCTCCCACTCAAGTCAAAGGGGACCCTCCCCCTCCCACTCAAGCCAAAGGGGATCGCTCCCCCTCCCACTCAAGCCAAAGGGGATCGCTCCCCCTTCCACCCAAGCCAAAGGGGACCCTCCCCTCCCACCCAACCAAAGGGGACCCTCCCTTCCCAACCAAGCCAAAAGACACCGCTCTAGCTCCCACCCAAGCCAAAGGGGACTGCTCCCTTTCCCACCCAAGTCAAAAGGCACCGCTCTAGCTCCCACCCAATCCAAAGAGGACCGCTCCCCCTCCCACCAAACCAAAGGGGACCCTTCCCTTTCCACCCAAGCCAAAGGGGACCGCTCCCTCTCCCACTCAAGCCAAAGGGGACCCTCCTCTTCCCACCCAAGCCAAAGGGGACCCTCCCTTCCCAACCAAGCCAAAAGACACCGCTCTAGCTCCCACCCAAGCCAAAGGGGACTGCTCCCTTTCCCACCCAAGTCAAAAGGCACCGCTCTAGCTCCCACCCAATCCAAAGAGGACCGCTCCCCCTCCCACCAAACCAAAGGGGACCCTTCCCTTTCCACCCAAGCCAAAGGGGACCGCTCCCTCTCCCACCCAAGCCAAAGGGGACCCTCCCCCTCCCACTCAAGCCAAAGGGGACCCTCCCCCTCTCACCTAAGCCAAATGGGACCGCTCCACCTCCCACCCAAGCCAAATGGGACCGTTCCCCTCCCACTCAAGCCAACGGCGACCGCTCCCCCTCCCACCAAACCAAATGGGACCCTTCCCCTCCCACCCCAGCCAAAGGGGGCCCTCCCCCTCCCACCCAAGCCAAAGGAGACCGCTCCCCCTTCCACCCAAGCCAAAGGGGACCCTCCCCCTCCCACCTAAGCCTAAGGGGACCGCTCCCCCTCCCACCCAAGCCAAAGGGGACCCTTCCCCTCCCACCCAAGCCAAAGGGGACCCTCCCTCTCCCACCCAAGCCAAAGGAGACCGCTCCCCCTTCCACCCAAGCCAAAGGGGACCCTTCCCCTCCCACCCAAGCCAAAGGGGACCCTCCCCCTCCCACCCAAGCCAAAGGAGACCCTCCCCCTCCCACCCACACCAAAGGGGACCCTCCCTCTCCCACCCAAGCCAAAGGAGACCGCTCCCCCTTCCACCCAAGCCAAAGGGGACCCTCCCTCTCCCACCCAAGCCAAAGGAGACCGCTCCCCCTTCCACCCAAGCCAAAGGGGACCCTCCCCCTCCCACTCAAGCCAAAGGGACCGCTCCCCCTCCCACCCAAGCCAAAAGAGACCCTTCCCCTCCCACCCAAGCCAAAGAGGACCCTTCCCCTCCCACCCAAGCCAAAGGGGACCCTTCCCCTCCCACCCAAGCCAAAGGGGACCCTCCCTCTCCCACCCAAGCCAAAGGAGACCGCTCCCCCTTCCACCCAAGCCAAAGGGGACCCTCCCCCTCCCACTCAAGCCAAAAGGGACCGCTCCCCCTCCCACCCAAGCCAAAGGGGACCCTCCCCCTCCCACTCAAGCCAAAGGGGACCGCTCCTCCTCCCACCCAAGCCAAAGGAGACCCTCCCCCTCCCACTCAACCAAAGAGGACCGCTCCCCCTTCCACCCAAGCCAAAGGGAACCCTTTCCCTCCCACTCAAGCCAAAGGGGACCGCTCCCCCTCCCACCCAAGCCAAAGGGGAACCTCCCCCTCCCACTTAAGCCTAAGGGGACCGCTCCCCCTCCCACCCAAGCCAAAGGAGCCCTCCCCCTCCCACTCAAGCCAAAGGGGACCCTTCCTATCCCACCCAAGCCAAAGGGGACCCTCCCCCTCCCACCCAAGCCAAAGGGGACCGCTCCCTTTCCCACCCAAGCCAAAGGGGACCGCTCCCTTTCCCACCCAAGCCAAAGGGGACCGCTCTAGCTCTCACCCAATCCAAAGAACGTCCTCTTCACCCATCTTCCCCTCCTTCCCTCCGCCCTCTTCCCCTCCTTCCTTCTGCCCCCCCCCCCTCCCCCCCCCGCCCTTCTGCCCCCCCCCCCCTTCGCCCCGATGCAGCAGAAGAGACCAGAATGTACCAACAGGAAAACTATAAATGTGATCGATAAATCCATAATTCATACCTTTTCAAAGCTTTTATAAAGTTCAAATAAAGCTCATGTCGACCACGTCACTGCTTTTGGAAAACAGAATATCGACCATTTGACAATGCAATTGCTAACCGGTCAATTGCTCTCAGGAATGAAAATTGAATCGAATTGCCATAATTTGGGCCACAGTGACCATCAGTGCTATGGACAGTTTTGAGAATTGACATGGATACAGTGAAAGTTCGCAACAGCTTAGGGTATCAGTCGATATATATATATAGATACATCGAATGCCAACCTGCATACGGGCTGTGGCGATGGGGTGGTGAGCAGGCCCGCTTGGTTTACTCTTTGTTTCCTTAGCAAACCCGTCCTACACAGCTGTGTGCCCGCGCCAGGGTGCCGCCAGAACTTCTACCCTGGTGTGTGCCCGCGCCAGGGTGCCGACAGAACTTCTACCCTGGTGTGTGTCCGCGCCAAGGTGCCACCAGAACTTCTACCCTGGTGTGTACCCGCGCCAGGGTGCCGCCAGAACTTCTACCCTGGTGTGTGCCCGCGCCAGGGTGCCGCCAGAACTCCCGGTCGCGCTCCACACATTGAGTGTGTTTTTATGGGCAATATCAGCTCCCAGACATATCTTTATAGCAAGTGTTAGCTCTGCAGCGGCACCTGATTATGTGCTCTCACATAATCTCATATAAGGCATTCACCAAAGGAAGAGTACAGGACTTCTTTCAGCAACAGCAACATCTGTTTCACGCACATTACTCCATGTGGAGATATTGCCACTCGGGTTTCGCTTAGATGATTACTAGATCAATATCAATATAATTAAATGTCTCTCCTTTGTTATACATTTAGTCAATTATTATAAGGAACCAATAGCTGTGCGGGGGCGTGTAACCATAACTGAGCTTTCCGATCCCCCTCCCCCGCCCCGTACTTTCCATCCGGACAGAGTTGCATGACAAACAGTAACAGGAGCAGCAGATCAGAATCGGGAAAGGAGGTCAGATATCCGTGGCCAATCAGCTGTCATGTATATACTGCGGGTCTATGTTTGATTTGCTTTCAGAAGCTACCGTTGTGGTATGCGGGATCGCCCCTTATGCAGCGATACAAGTCACCGCTTGTATCTATCAGAACACAGAGCCAAAAGGGTCTAAATATCAAGTATTTTCTAAACGGGGGACAACTGCGCACCGGACCTACTTCCGTTAGAGCAATAGTATTAAATGTTTTTCATGTCCCTGGTCATCAGAAATCGGGTTGGTCGGCAAGACTGCAATAAAACACGTCCCCCCCCCCCCCCTCAACCCCCAAAAAGTTAGGAAGCCTTAATCCGTCCAAGGGATAGTAGCGACCCTTTGTGCGGCTATGTGTTAGAACGCGTTTCACCTGAAATGGAATTTGCTCAGCTGCTAATTCTGTATATAAACACGTGACTAACAAACTGAGGACCTAGTGAATTTATACATCACATTTTGGTGACTCATGTTTACCATGGAGTGAATATACATCGCCGGTCAGTTAATAGGTTCACGTTAGGTATGAAATGTATTTCGGTTATGGAAAGATTGGAAATGCCTTTTAATTCCAGTGACAGCATACTTCAACCGTCTCCGGGGATGGCCATGTTGTCCGGAGCAACGTTATTACCCTACCGCACCGCCATGTGTCTCAGGCGACAGATGGTTACCATGGTGATGTTGATGTCGCTGCTCGTCATCGGCTTTAACATCTGGCATTTCAGAAAGGAACCTCACATGGTAAGTTTAAAACATCGGGCATTTCAGAAAGGAACATCATATGGTAAGTTTAAAACATCGGACATTTCAGAAAGGAACCTCACATGGTAAGTTTAAAACATCTGGCATTTCAGAAAGAAACCTAACATGGTAAGTTTAAAACATCTGGCATTTCAGAAAGGAACCTCATATGGTAAGTTTAAAACATCTGACATTTCTGAAAGGAACCTCACATGGTAAGTTTAAAACATCTGACATTTCAGAAAGGAACCTCACATGGTAAGTTTAAAACATCTGGCATTTTAGAAAGAAACCTAACATGGTAAGTTTAAAACATCTGGCATTTCAGAAAGGAACCTCATATGGTAAGTTTAAAACATCTGGCATTTCAGAAAGGAACCTCGTATGGTAAGTATAAAACATCGGGCATTTCAGAAAGGAACATTATGGTAAGTTTAAAACATCGGACATTTCAGAAAGGAACCTCACATGGTAAGTTTTTTTTTTTTTTTTTTTTTTTTTTTTATTATACTTTATTTCGGAATACAGGGACACAGGTAAATACAAACATATATACAACGCCACGTTTTACAGCACTGATTTGTCATCAACTCTAGCTATACGTTATACATTAGTATTCTTAAACAGTTCCATTTCTCATCTTGACATTTTTTCGCGGCTGCATTAGTTTCCAGTAGGTACACGCGTTTTATTTTTCTCAGAACAGATTTAATATTTAACTTTCCGTTATTACATTTCGTTGCGTAAATATATTGCTTAATTGTTATAAATAAATGGTATATAATAGGGCCCGCATCTTCGGTTACCCCTAACAATACATTGGTGGCATTAACATATTGGCTGATATCCAAGTAGGGCTGCAAAACAGCTGCTGTATTCTTCCACAAATCCCGAACGCAGGTACAGCCCCATAAGAGGTGTTCTATGGTTTCTATTTCAGAATCACAGAAATAACATTTTTCACTTTCAGAAAACCCACACATTTTCAAAAATTTGTTTGTAGGCAGGATACGTTGAAGCAATCTATATTGAAAGCTTCTACATTTCGATTCTATAGACGACCTATACGGTATTAAAAAGATTTGTTTCCACACTTCTTTGTCCAGTTGTATATTTAATATTTCTTCCCATTTTGTTATTTTCCTATATGCAATTTCACACTTTCTGGTTAATTCCCAATAGACAAAATTACAACAGCGAGGTGCCTCCAATACATCTGCTAAATAGCGTTCCCGTTTACCCTCTACTGGTATTTCTGGATATATATTATTCTTGAACTAGTAACTAAGTATCTGGGATTTAGTTGATAAGAAATCCAAGAAGTTTAAATTCACATTATATTTAGTATTAAAATTCTCACGAGATAGCGGTGTCCCTTGGTCATCAAACCAATCCATCACTTGGTAGCACTCATTTAATAAAAGCTGTTTTTTATACCTTAATATATTAGTGTTTGTTACGTAGTGTGCATTCCAAAATGTAAACTTCATTTCATCAGCATTTGTATACTTAATAACTCTGTACTTTTTCCAAGCCTCTATCACCTCCTTCCAAAAACTACTGCACATTCTTTTAGACATTTTAGCCAGTGATTTCGGATCTAACAACCAGATAAGGTTTCTATGTTCTTCCTTTAAAAAATATCTTGCTACCCTCTGCCAGTTACCGTTGGATGTTTCCAAACGTTTAACCCATGTTAGCCTAAGTGCTTGTATGAGGGTATCTATACAAGTGAGCTGTATACCACCATCGGCGTAAGTCTGAGCCAATTGCGTTTTCGAAATCTTTGGCTTTTTACCGTCCCACATGAAGTTGTCAATGATTTTTTGCAAGCTATCAATTAATACAGATTGAGAAGGAATAATTGACAAAATATGGATAAGTAAACTATAGTCTTGATCACCGTTGCTTTCCCTATTAGGGATAAACACTTCGACTTATAAAAACGTAGTGTTTTGTTTATGTCTAGGAGCTTGGCTTCTATATTTTTTTGGAGCATGTCATTTATACAAACATCAAATACAATTCCAAGTAGCTTAAAAGAAGTTACCCACTGTATCGGCCATTTAAGACATAACCGATCTGTTGAATTTCGCTTACTGCCAAGCCATACTGCTTGTGTTATATCCATGTTAATTCTCAGTCCTGAACACCAGTAAAAAATTCTAAAAGTCTTTAGGGCAGCGGTTAAAGAATCTTCGTCGTCTTTCATTAACATAAACATATCGTCAGCATATTGACCTAATAGAACTGTAAAGTTACCAATTTGAATACCCTTTATGTTTTTGTTATTTCTTAATTCTGCGGCCAAAGGTTCGACAACAAGTATAAAAATATATGGAGATAGAGGGTCACCTTGTCGACATCCTCTCCCTATTTTAAAAAACTGCGAGAAATACCCATTGTTTATCACACAACTCTGCGTCTTTGTACAGTAGCCTAAAATAGTCGACAAAGCTTTCCCCGAAGTTGTACGCTTCTAGTGTCTTGGTGATAAACTGCCAGTATACGGTGTCAAAGGCCTTTTCAAAATCGATCGTCAGTAATAGGCCTGCGTTATTTGTAAGATTAAGGTATTCCATTACGTCAAGGACAAGTCTGGTGTTTTCGCCAATAAAACGTCCTTTTAAAAAACCTTTCTGATCTGGACTAATTATTTTTACTAAAATTTGCTTAATTCGTCTTGCGATTACACCGGATAACACTTTATAATCGCAATTTAACAAGGATATCGGACGCCAGTTTTTCATAAATTCTCTAGCTTTCCCTGGCTTGGGTAGACATGTAATTACTCCTTGTCTTTGTGTTATAGACAGTTTCTTGCTATTGATACCATATTTCAGACTTCTATATAGAAAATAACCTATACTCTTGCAAAAAAACTTGTAGAACTCACACGGAAACCCATCAGTACCTGGGGATTTTCCATTCTTCATATTTAACAGTACCTCTTTAATTTCTGAAAGCATCACTTCTCCATCACAGAATTGCTTGTCTACCTCGTCTATTCTCGTAAGATTTTCATCTTTCAAGAAAACTGCTGTAGCATCATCGTCTCTTCTTGTTTTACCCAAATTGTAGAGCGACTTATAAAAAGTCCGTTGTTCGTTAAGAATATCCCGCGCATCAGTTACATCTTTTCCCTCTACACTTAATTTGGTTATGAGCTTACTGGTAAACCGACTTTTTTCAAGGCTGCAAAAATACTTACTAGGTTTTTCCGCTTCCTCATAAACCTGAAGTCTTGTTCTAACTATGGCGCCTTTTATCTTGTGGTGTCTCAGGGTTCTCAGTGCATCCTTCTTTTGCTCTATTAGCTCAAACTGTTGCGGATCATAACTCTCATCCACCTGTTCTTCTAATGTTTTGATTTCCATCTCTAGCATTTTTTCTTGTTTTTCCGATATACGCTTTTTGTAGGAGGAGAAGGAAATGCTCTTGCCCCTAATTTCTAGCTTTAGTAATTCAAAAAAAGTTGCATCATCAACCTTTAACTTTACCTTCGGATCGTCCAGGGTTTCTCCTTCCTGTGCGTATTGTCTGATCATTTGGTTTATAACATGTTCTATGGCGATACTATAGTCCTTATCTCTTAACAGGGATACGTTTAATTTCCAGAATCCCCTTCCTCTCTCTTCGTTAAACTCTTTTATCATAAACATAATAAGTGAATGGTCCGATCTGTATTTTATTCCTATCTCTGCCTTGTGCATTTCAGCAAATAGATCCTGAGTAACTAAAAAGAAATCTAATCTAGCATTTTTTTGTACTTTACCAGCACTTTTCCATGTGTATCGTTTTACCTCTGGGTACTGGGTTCTCCATGGGTCTATTAATTCTAGTTCTTCACACATCAAAAGTACTCTTTTTGTCGCGTTTACATTATTTTGCCGTATATATCCCCGTGTATCTCTTGCGAAGTCTTGCATTAAATTCCAATCCCCACATATTAGGATTGATGGGTTTCCGAAGGCATTTGCTATATCTGATATCTCTTGGAAGAAAGCCGGTTTATCCTGGTTTGGTCCATATACTGAGATAATTGTAATTGATCTTTCTTTTACTTTCAAGTCAATAGCGACATAGTTGCCATTTGGGTCCAAAACCACTTCTTTCACTTCGTATTCGAAATTACCTATGTTGTTATTAAACAATATCGCTGTGCCTCTAGCGTTACTCTTGTACGTGCTGAAAAAGGCTTTATAGCCCCAATCTGCTTCAAACAGTTTTGCTTGGTCTTCGTGGCAATGGACATCTTGCAAGCAATATACTTCACATTTCTTTCCCTTTAGCCAATTAAATACGTCTATTCGTTTGTGTTTGTCAGCCAGACCTCTTACATTCATACTAGCGAAACTTATACAACTATGCATGTTTGTTTTGCAAATTACAGTTCCTATATTGCAGCTGCATGTTTAACAAATACCATAATACTTGAATGCTAACACATATAGTTAAGCTTATCACAATAAAGTTCCTTACTCTTCCGTTTCCTGTCCCCTGCATACCACTTGGTACGTATATCAGTGCTTGTCTCTCTAATATCGACACTTCAGGTACCAAGGATTTCCGCGTGTACATGCTTGATGTTTGCAGACACAACCGACCGACAGGTGACTCCCAATATACAATTTATGCTAACCATTTTTTTTTTGTCGCGCTCATATTACAGATTTGTGAATAACAATATTTTCAATACTACTTAACATTTAGAACTAAATATATAAATAAGGAATTAAGGCGACTGCTGGAAACAGGGTGTCTTTAATCACACGGTTATTTGTGCCGCCGCTTCTAAGGCCGAGTCCAGGGCCTTCTCCATCAACTGAAAGCGCCGCTGGCCCAGGTGAGTGTTTCCACCCGTGCGCGTGATAAAGACAACCTAACATGGTAAGTTTAAAACATCTGGCATTTCAGAAAGGAACCTCATATGGTAAGTTTAAAACATCTGACATTTCTGAAAGGAACCTCACATGGTAAGTTTAAAACATCGGGCATTTCAGAAAGAAACCTAACATGGTAAGTTTAAAACATCTGGCATTGCAGAAAGAAACCTAACATGGTAAGTTTAAAACATCTGGCATTTCAGAAAGGAACCTCATATGGTAAGTTTAAAACATCTGGCATTGCAGAAAGAAACCTAACATGGTAAGTTTAAAACATCTGGCATTTCAGAAAGGAACCTCACATGGTAAGTTTAAAACATCTGGCATTTCAGAAAGGAACCTCATATGGTAAGTTTAAAACATCGGGCATTTCAGAAAGGAACATTATGGTAAGTTTAAAATATCTGACATTTCAGAAAGGAACCTCACATGGTAAGTTTAAAATACCTTGCATTTCAGAAAGGAACCTCACATGGTAAGTTTAAAACATCGGGCATTTCAGAAAGGAACCTCACATGGTAAGTTTAAAACATCGGGCATTTCAGAAAGGAACCTCACATGGTAAGTTTAAAACATCGGGCATTTCAGAAAGGAACATCATATGGTAAGTTTAAAACATCGGACATTTCAGAAAGGAACCTCACATGGTAAGTTTAAAACATCTGGCATTTCAGAAAGAAACCTAACATGGTAAGTTTAAAACATCTGGCATTTCAGAAAGGAACCTCACATGGTAAGTTTAAAACATCTGACATTTCAGAAAGGAACCTGACATGGTAAATTTAAAACATCTTGCATTTCAGAAAGGAACCTCATATGGTAAGTTTAAAACATCTGGCATTTCAGAAAGAAACCTAATATGGTAAGTTTAAAACATCTGGCATTTCAGAAAGAAACCTAATATGGTAAGTTTAAAACACCGGGCATTTCAGAAAGGAACCTCACATGGTAAGTTTAAAAGACCGGGCATTTCAGAAAGGAACCTCATATGGTAAGTTTAAACTATCTGGCACTTCAGAGAGGAACGTCGCCGGGTAAACGTAAACATCTGGCTCACAGAAGGCAAGATAGTGTGCGGTAAGCGTAAACATGTGCCTCTCAGGAGGCAGGAGTCTCATGCAGTAAGCATAAACATCTGGTGAATACCTGCCCCCTGCATATCACATGTATGCCTTACGACCATTGCTGACCCCGAGGTCTGTCACATTTCATCTTGAAGCGTATTATTGTGCCAAATAATAACTTCAGAGTATCCAGAGTTTGTTAGAGATAATCCCCACAATTTGTGAGTTGTTATGGAGTGCATGTAATATCTTATGTACAGCCCATGGATGTAGTCTACCGACACGAATATCATTAAATTGAAAGTGTACCATGTAATCTCATACTAAATTCAGTGTTTAAGTTGTCAACGTCAATTATTGAACCAAAAGGAAATGAAATTATTTGTGTGTTTTTGCCACCTTCGTGCACACCAGGGCTACACTGGTTCACATATTGAACCAGTTATCAAACTGCTATAGTTGTACCATGCCCTACTTGTTGGCTACAATAGTATTAGAGACGCTTAAGCAATAAATTAACCAATACAGTGTCAATCAAGTGTTTTTTATGTCAATTTCGCAGATGTCCAGAGTGTTCGTGCCGCCCAGTGACATTCTGCGATACGAACCCGCCAGTCACATCAACTATGGCGGCAAGGCGGGCCAGCGTCTTCACGTCGCCATGGATACATTACGTCACTTAGGAATCCCCTACGTGGAATTTCCCAAGATTGACATGGAAACTTTGGATCAGTTTGTCTTCGCCACTGCTGCCAGTAGCAATCACTTCCAGTAGGTAGCCATGTCTTCTCCACTGCTGCCAGCAGCAATCACTTCCAGTAGGTAGCCATGTCTTCGCCACTGCTGCCAGTAGCCATCACTTCCAGTAGGTAGCCATGTCTTCACCACTGCTGCCAGCAGCAATCACTTCCAGTAGGTAGCCATGTCTTCGCCACGGCTGCCAGCAGCGATCACTTCCAGTAGGTAGCCATGTCTTCGCCACTGCTGCCAGTAGCAATCACTTCCAGTAGGTAGCCATGTCTTCTCCACTTCTGCCAGCAGCGATCACTTCCAGTAGGTAGCCATGTCTTCGCCACTGCTGCCAGTAGCAATCACTTCCAGTAGGTAGCCATGTCTTCTCCACTGCTGCCAGCAGCAATCACTTCCAGTAGATAGCCATGTCTTCGCCACTGCTGCCAGTAGCCATCACTTCCAGTAGGTAGCCATGTCTTCACCACTGCTGCCAGCAGCAATCACTTCCAGTAGGTAGCCATGTCTTCGCCACGGCTGCCAGCAGCAATCACTTCCAGTAGGTAGCCATGTCTTCACCACTGCTGCCAGCAGCAATCACTTCCAGTAGGTAGCCATGTCTTCACCACTGCTGCCAGCAGCAATCACTTCCAGTAGGTAGCCATGTCTTCTCCACTGCTAGCTGCCAGCAGCAATCACTTCCAGTAGGTAGCCATGTCTTCACCACTGCTGCCAGCAGCAATCACTTCCAGTAGGTAGCCATGTCTTCACCACTGCTGCCAGCAGCAATCACTTCCAGTAGGTAGCCATGTCTTCTCCACTTCTGCCAGCAGCAATCACTTCCAGTAGGTAGCCATGTCTTCGCCACTGCTAGCTGCCAGCAGCAATCACTTCCAGTAGGTATCACTGGCGGCATTATATGAAATATGATGTTAATTTGGGGGAGCAAAATCAATTCAGGAGCCAAACAAAGAGAAAGTCCAAACCAAGAACATCAGTCTTTTTCACAACTTTGTTTCGTAAACGATTAACCAAAGAAGGTTAATATCAGGTGAAGTTCTTCAAAGTGTTCTCCCTATTGTATTCCTTGTTCCCACCAGAGAGAGTCTGGATGCCGTAGCCTCTGTACAGCAGTACTTCCCCAACAAACAAATCTACTACTACGACTTGGGATTGGAGGAGTCCGAAATTGCACAGGTAATTAGCGTAAACTTAAAAGCAGGACATGCTAATTTTAAGGTCATTATTGTCGCTATTGCTGATTTAACACTTTTTTGGTTAGTGACATAGTTTCTTTTCTTTCAGTTTGATTAAAGGGCGGTAATCTCTCTTAGCAGAAACCCCTTCGGTATTTTCCACAGATTCAAGATTTGGGTTCGGACCTGCATTGTGTCCCTAGCGTTAAACCATATATCATAATAAGGACTGACAAATGGCCATATTAACTGGGACATTATTATTATTATTATTATTATTATTATTATTATTATTATTTTTGTGATTATTGTGATTATTTTTATTATTATTATTGTCATTGTTATAGTTACTGTTATTATCATATGCCAGGTTCACACGTGGTGCGGCGTGACTTACCGGAAGTTTCGGTTCTCTAAATACCCGGACCACGTGCGAGAGTTGAAGAACTACGCGTGGAAACCACTCATTGTACAGGTGGGTGTACACCAATAATACATCATATGTGTCAACGGGTGGGTGTACACCCATAATACATCATATGTGTCAACGGGTGGGTGTACACCAATAATACATCATATGTGTCAACGGGTGGATGTACACCAATAATACATCATATGTGTCAACGGGTGGGTGTACACCAATAATACATCATATGTGTCAACGGGTGGGTGTACACCAATAATACATCATATGTGTCAACGGGTGGATGTACACCAATAATACATCATATGTGTCAACGGGTGGGTGTACACCAATAATACATCATATGTGTCAACGGGTGGGTGTACACTAATAATAGATCATATGTGTCAACGGGTGGGTGTACACTAATAATAGATCATATGTGTCAACGGGTGGGTGTACACCAATAATACATCATATGTGTCAACGGGTGGGTGTACACCAATAATACATCATATGTGTCAACGGGTGGGTGTACACTAATAATAGATCATATGTGTCAACGGGTGGGTGTACACCAATAATACATCATATGTGTCAACGGGTGGGTGTACACTAATAATAGATCATATGTGTCAACGGGTGGGTGTACACCAATAATACATCATATGTGTCAACGGGTGGGTGTACACCAATAATACATCATATGTGTCAACGGGTGGTTGTACACCAATAATACATCATATGTGTCAACGGGTGGGTGTACACCAATAATACATCATATGTGTCAACGGGTGGGTGTACACTAATAATAGATCATATGTGTCAACGGGTGGGTGTACACCAATAATACATCATATGTGTCAACGGGTGGGTGTACACCAATAATACATCATATGTGTCAACGGGTGGGTGTACACTAATAATAGATCATATGTGTCAACGGGTGGGTGTACACCAATAATACATCATATGTGTCAACGGGTGGGTGTACACCAATAATACATCATATGTGTCAACGGGTGGGTGTACACCAATAATACATCATATGTGTCAACGGGTGGGTGTACATCAATAATAGATCATATGTGTCAACGGGTGGGTGTACACCAATAATACATCATATGTGTCAACGGGTGGGTGTACACCAATAATACATCATATGTGTCAACGGGTGGGTGTACACCAATAATACATCATATGTGTCAACGGGTGGGTGTACACCAATAATACATCATATGTGTCAACGGGTGGGTGTACATCAATAATACATCATATGTGTCAACGGGTGGGTGTACACCAATAATACATCATATGTGTCAACGGGTGGGTGTACACCAATAATACATCATATGTGTCAACGGGTGGGTGTACACCAATAATACATCATATGTGTCAACGGGTGGGTGTACATCAATAATAGATCATATGTGTCAACGGGTGGGTGTACACCAATAATACATCATATGTGTCAACGGGTGGGTGTACACCAATAATACATCATATGTGTCAACGGGTGGGTGTACACCAATAATACATCATATGTGTCAACGGGTGGGTGTACATCAATAATACATCATATGTGTCAACGGGTGGGTGTACATCAATAATACATCATATGTGTCAACGGGTGGGTGTACACCAATAATACATCATATGTGTCAACGGGTGGGTGTACACCAATAATACATCATATGTGTCAACGGGTGGGTGTACACCAATAATACATCATATGTGTCAACGGGTGGGTGTACACCAATAATACATCATATGTGTCAACGGGTGGGTGTACACCAATAATACATCATATGTGTCAACGGGTGGGTGTACACCAATAATACATCATATGTGTCAACGGGTGGGTGTACACTAATAATAGATCATATGTGTCAACGGGTGGGTGTACACCAATAATACATCATATGTGTCAACGGGTGGGTGTACACCAATAATACATCATATGTGTCAACGGGTGGGTGTACACCAATAATACATCATATGTGTCAACGGGTGGGTGTACATCAATAATACATCATATGTGTCAACGGGTGGGTGTACACCAATAATACATCATATGTGTCAACGGGTGGGTGTACACTAATAATAGATCATATGTGTCAACGGGTGGGTGTACACCAATAATACATCATATGTGTCAACGGGTGGGTGTACACCAATAATACATCATATGTGTCAACGGGTGGGTGTACATCAATAATACATCATATGTGTCAACGGGTGGGTGTACACCAATAATACATCATATGTGTCAACGGGTGGGTGTACACCAATAATACATCATATGTGTCAACGGGTGGGTGTACATCAATAATAGATCATATGTGTCAACGGGTGGGTGTACACCAATAATACATCATATGTGTCAACGGGTGGGTGTACACCAATAATACATCATATGTGTCAACGGGTGGGTGTACACCAATAATACATCATATGTGTCAACGGGTGGGTGTACACCAATAATACATCATATGTGTCAACGGGTGGGTGTACACTAATAATAGATCATATGTGTCAACGGGTGGGTGTACACCAATAATACATCATATGTGTCAACGGGTGGGTGTACACCAATAATACATCATATGTGTCAACGGGTGGGTGTACACCAATAATACATCATATGTGTCAACGGGTGGGTGTACATCAATAATACATCATATGTGTCAACGGGTGGGTGTACACTAATAATAGATCATATGTGTCAACGGGTGGGTGTACACCAATAATACATCATATGTGTCAACGGGTGGGTGTACATCAATAATACATCATATGTGTCAACGGGTGGGTGTACACCAATAATACATCATATGTGTCAACGGGTGGGTGTACACTAATAATAGATCATATGTGTCAACGGGTGGGTGTACATCAATATTACATCATATGTGTCAACGGGTGGGTGTACATCAATAATACATCATATGTGTCAACGGGTGGGTGTACACCAATAATACATCATATGTGTCAACGGGTGGGTGTACACCAATAATACATCATATGTGTCAACAATCTCCTGTTTCTCTCTTAAGGGATTTCCAGAAAAATATGCTGCAGCTGATTCGAACGAAAGTCCCATTTTCGAACAAACCTGACACCGCTAAGAGTCGCGGCCGCTTGAAAATATGCACGTTTTAAGTTAGAACCCCGGGTTGGAACCATAAGGGCAATGCATGCTGAGTCAAACTGCCCCCAACCCTTCGTCCCAGGCTGCCATCCCTAATCTGGGAAGATGTAGGCTTCATACCATATCATACTGTTTTTCATACTGTTAATACTGTTGTCTTCAGGATGTGCTGCGGGAGGAAGTGGGTGTTTTCTGGATGGATTCCTCGATTCGCCTGTTCTCGAACAATTTGACGTCAGCCATGACGCGACTGCAAGCCGGCGGCGGGCTGGCGATAATGAAGGAAGTTGCCCATTCTAACTTCGTGGTGGTACATCCGGGTATGTTCGAGTACCTGCCGTGTGACCAGGCCATGCAGCGCGTGACGTCACACAGCGCCGCCACCACCTTCATGGCCTACAGGGGGCGAGCCGTGTACTGGGGCGTCCTCCACTGGTGGTTCGTCTGTGCGCTCGACCCGGCATGCATCTCACCGGTCTCCAAGCAACCGTGCCTCAACAAGAAAGACGTGCTGCATGGCAACGAGTTCTCTGGGTGTCATCGCTTTGACCAAGCGGCCTTGAACTTACTGGCCAGCAACCACTTCCACTACAAGACCGAGCTATACACAATAGGAAGGAAGACTGGATTTCTCGTCATTCAGAAACATATAACCAATGATTATGTACTTAAACTGTGCTCCAGTTAATAGTGTTAATAGACATAGACTCGTTATGACCGACGGATGGTGTGGGTGAGGGTTGGGGGTCCATGGGCTCTGTTGCATTCGCGTTTTGCATATTACCCCTGGCGTCCGTACAATAGGAGGGGTGTGGAAGGGGGTCCAGTGTCGACTTTGTTTCACATTCTCAGTGCCGAATGTCGATTTTTCACGACGTTTCGTGTCGCTATGTGGCTAAGTTCAGTGTCGTTTCTTTACCTTAAATGCCAGAATCTGTGTCGATGTAGGTTTTTCAGAACCTCGGTATCGAAATTTCGTGGTAAATGTCGAATGCCGATTTTTCCAATAGGCCAGTGTCGCGTGTCGCCATTTAACCTTTGCAGACCACCCCCCCCCCCCGGTATATGGGTCCTCAGGGGTGAGGAGCGATACTTGTAACGACGACGACCGACTTGTTCATACCGAAGCGCCCTCCTGTGGAATAACAGTGTACTGTGGAGTGCTTCGATCCTCACTGACATATCGGTGCATTTCTGTGGGCCAGGACGGATATGCCGGTCTCGGCCTAAGAAATGCACCCACTGTATCCAAGGTTTCTCCTATCGCTGCCGACCCCCTCTAATAGTGGACAAACAGCGATGCGGGGAAATCAGGTTCCTACGTAAGCAACAATCGAAGGCCAGGGACTATATGTGGCTGGCTGGAAGTATTATTAATCAACGCGATTCAATCTGCAGGCCTGATATATGCACTAATGATGGAAATAAAAAACAGATAATAAACTCATATTTAACTACGGAGGGTTGCACAACATTCTGTAAGTACGTGGAACAAGTTTATACGCCTGGAAGCAAGCACCGTACAACCTATATTCAATATGTCAAGCACCGGAAAACATGATATGAGGGTGTGCCGCCCAGGCCATAGAAGGCGTATGGAAAGCGAGAGAAAAGAAAAAAAAAATCATTCATAGAGATTTTGGTTTAAAAGGCATCTAAAATAGACACTGACAGTCATGGCAATATATATTCATGTTCATTAATTGAACACTTTCAATATCAACTGTACTATATACTGTACTTGTATCGATTTCAGAAGAGCCTTTGATGGAGTAAATAGGAAGTGTCTGTGGTTTAAGTTAATCAAAAATGGATTAAGGGGACAGCTTTTGAAGGTTATACAGAATATGTACGAACAGGTCAAGTGCAAAGTTTTACATTGTGATGGCACGACCTCCGAAAGCTTCGACTCCGCTATTGGAGTTCGGCAAGGCGAGACACTGTCGCCCTTCTTGTTTTCTATGTATATAAATGACATGGAGGAATATATTAGGAGACAAGGGGTAGAAGGAATCTCCATAGGACAAACGAAGTTATTTTCATTGCTGTACGCTGATGATGCTGTCTTAGTCTGCGAATCTGAGGAAGAGCTACAGAAGTCATTAGATGCCTTAAAACGATATTGTGACGAGTGGAAATTAGTAGTGAACAGTGGCAAAAGCAAAGTGATGATTTTTCACAAAGGAGGAAGTCTACGTAAAAGCCTCAGGTTTTATCACAACGGGGAAGAAATCGACATAGTTAACACTTTCTGTTATTTAGGCGTTGTATTGTCCTCTTCTGGCAAATTTTACCAAACGCAGAAAACTTTGGCTGATCAAGCTATGAAGGCTTTATTCCAGATGGAGAAATATGTCTGTAAATTTCACTCTCTCCGTCCTACCCATCGTATGGAGTTATTTGACAAATTGATAAGCCCAATATTGAATTACGGTGCAGAAGTTTGGGGTTTCCATACTGGCCAGGCAATCGAACGAATTCATACTAAATACTTGAAAAAATCTTTGAAGGTTAAAACCAGTACCCCAAACCATATAGCTAGGAGTGAACTCGGCAGATTAGACATGAAAACTCAGAGGTTGGTAAAAATAATCAATTACTGGGTAAAGGTTATACATTTGAATGATTCACGGTATGTTAAGCGATTGTATAAGGTGCTGTTGGAAGATTTAGAGTTAGGACGACGTAACTGGGCGTTGCTGGTACGTGATTCGCTAATGTCGCTGGGGATGGGGGATGTCTGGCTCTGGCAGTCCGTTGGAGATATCCAGGCGTTCATGTACCTCTTTAAGCAGCGGGCGAAGGATTGTTATTTTCAAACGGTACAAGCCGAGCTATCGGAAACCTCTCGTGGTACGCAATATTTACAATATAGTGTTTTGCCCATGCTTCCTTCATACTTTGCTAATGTGGAAAAGAACAGATTTATGTATTCCTTAATTAAGCTCCGAACCTTTAGCCACCGCCTCCGCATTGAAACTGGGAGATGGCACAAGCCAAAGCCACTGCCCGTGGAAGAGAGGTTGTGTAGCGAGTGCGGGTTGTTAGATGACGAAGTCCACTTTGTTCTTGTATGTCGCTTGCATGATAATCTCAGAGAGAGCTTAATCCCACCGTATTATTGGAGACTACCAAATAAAGATAAATTTTTAGCACTAGTTATGTCACAGAGCACGAAATTACAGAACAGATTGTCTGAATATGTTTATCTGGCCAGCAAGATGAGAGAACCTGAATGACGTTCCAGTGTACTATTGTATGAACCCGCCACATGTCATTATGTGTATTGCATCTTTTCAACACGAGGGCCTCGGGCTCATTGTTGCTTTGAAATAAACTAAACTATATATCAAGAGCTGAAATTGTATAGAGATAAAAGGGATCATTTGGGCGGCAAATATCCCAGATAACATGCCAACGTTAAATTAACGTCAGGTGAAGATTAGCAGCTACGTCTAATTAACGTTATATCTTAACGTTATTCTGAAGTAACTTTGCTCATTTATTTAACGTTTTAATTTTAACGTTAACAGTAAACCATTTTTAAACGAATATCTAACGGTAGCGATCGGCAAAAGTCGGCCTTCCTGCCGCTGTACACCCTGTATCACTGCGTATTTCCCGAGAGGGTGGCCCCAGGTTCGTCACCCTTGGCACCAGTGTGGTAGTTGAGGTCATAAGACTCCGAAAGTTCATCCCCGCCAGGTCGGGGCTTGAACCCCGGTGACGAGATTACAAGGCACGCACGCCCTAACCCTAACCCTAACCCTAACCCTAACCCTAACCCTAACTAACCATAGCGCTACCAAAGCCGGCTTTGGTGTACCTGTATCAAAATGCTTCAAATAAATATAAAGACAACTTTAATTGTATGTGACTTCTAACCCCCCCAAAACCCGAAAAACTATTATTCCCTGGAATCTTACTTCATTTGATCTCATTTATTCTATATGTTTAAAATTTCCATCACTCTTCAGCGGCGGTTTGTTTGTAAGCTTTTTTCTAACGTTAATTTTCAGTTTAATTTGCAAACGTTTATTTGTGGACAAAAAATAAATGTTAGTTTCACGTAAATTAGCCGGAAACTTTGCATCAACCATTAGTTTATATATTGAAAAAGATCTTGCTTTAGTTTTCGATATTTTAATTGCGATCACTTTTTTGATTGCAACCCTACGTTTTTTTTAAATCGAACCTTACATTAACGTTTATATGCTATCTGGGATGTAGTGCCGTCCTGCCCCCCCCCCACCCCTTCACCCCCCCCCCCCTCCCCCCACCCCTGGCATGTCCCGGCTGCCGACTGCGCACTTAAACTAACAACAATCCATTTCAAACACTACAGTCATAATGGGACCATGCAGGCCATTCTCGCACACTCTGCTTAGGGAGTCGAGCTGCAGGAACTGTCCAGCGGTCAGTCCAGCGTCACTGAAAGCGGTCAGTCCAGCGTCACTGACAGCGGTCAGCCCAGCGTCACTGACAGCGGTCAGTCCAGCGTCACTGACAACGGTCAGTCCAGCGTCACTGACAGCGGTCAGTCCAGCGTCACTGAAAGCGGTCAGTCCAGCGTCACTGAAAGCGGTCAGTCCAGCGTCACTGACAGCGGTCAGCCCAGCGTCACTGACAGCGGTCAGTCCAGCGTCACTGACAACGGTCAGTCCAGCGTCACTGACAGCGGTCACTGACAGCGGTCAGTCCAGCGTCACTGACAGCGGTCCGTCTAGCGTCACTGAAAGCGGGCAGTCCAGCGTCACTGACAGCGGTCAGTCCAGCGTCACTGAAAGCGGTCAGTCCAGCGTCACTGACAGCGGTCACTGACAGCGGTCGGTCCAGCGTCACTGACAGCGGTCAGTCCAGCGTCACTAAAAGCGGGCAGTCCAGCGTCACTGACAGCGGTCAGTCCAGCGTCACTGACAGCGGTCAGTCCAGCGTCACTGACAGCGGTCGGTCCAGCGTCACTGACAGCGTTCGGTCCAGCGTCACTGAAAGCGGCAAGTCCAGTGTCGCTGACAGCGGTTAGTCCAGCGTCACTGACAGCGGTCGGCCCAGCGTCACTTACAGCGGTCACTGACAGCGGTCGGTGGTCCAGCGTTACTGACAGGGGTCAGTCCAGCGTCACTGAAAGCGGTCGGTCCAGCGTCACTGAAAGCGGCAAGTCCAGCGTCGCTGACAGCGGTCAGTCCAGCGTCATTGAAAACGGTCAGTCCAGCATCACTGACAGCGGTCAGTCCAGCGTCACTGACAGCGGTCACTGACAGCGGTCGATCCAGCGTTACTGACAGGGGTCAGTCCAGCGTCACTGACAGCGGTCAGTCCAGCGTCACTGACAGCGGTCGGTCCAGCGTCACTGACAGCGGTCAGTCCAGCGTCACTGACAGCGGTCAGTCCAGCGTCACTGACAGCGGTCAGTCCAGCGTCACTGAAAGCGGTCACTGACAGCGGTCAGTCCAGCGTCGCTGACAGCGGTCAGTTCAGCGTCACTGACAGTGGTCGGTCCAGCGTCACTGACAGCGGTCAGTCCAGCGTCACTGACAGCGGTCGGTCCAGCGTCACTGAAAGCGGCAAGTCCAGCGTCGCTGACAGCGGTCAGTCCAGCGTCATTGAAAACGGTCAGTCCAGCGTCACTGACAGCGGTTAGTCCAGCGTCACTGACAGCGGTCAGTCCAGCGTTACTGACAGCGGTCAGTCCAGCGTCGCTGACAGCGGTCAGTCCAGCGTTACTGACAGCGGTCAGTCCAGCGTCACTGACAGCGGTCACTGACAGCGGTCGGTCCAGCGTTACTGACAGGGGTCAGTCCAGCGTCACTGACAGCGGTCGGTCCAGCGTGTCTGACAGCGGTCAGTCCAGCGTCACTGAAAGTGGTCAGTCCAGCGTCACTGACAGCGGTCAGTCCAGCGTCACTGACAGCGGTCCGTCTAGTGTCACTGACAGCGGTCGGTCCAGCGTCACTGACAGCGGTCAGTCCAGCGTCACTGACAGCGGTCAGTCCAGCGTCACTGACAGCGGTCCGTCCAGCGTCACTGACAGCGGTCAGTCCAGCGTTACTGACAGCGGTCAGTCCAGCATCGCTGACAGCGGTCAGTCCAGCGTTACTGACAGCGGTCAGTCCAGCGTCACTGACAGCGGTCGGTCCAGCGTTACTGACAGGGGTCAGTCCAGCGTCACTGAAAACGGTCAGTCCAGCGTCACTGACAGCGGTCAGTCCAGCATCACTGACAGCTGTCAGTCCAGCGTCACTGAAAGCGGTCACTGACAGCGGTCAGTCCAGCGTCACTGACAGCGGTCGGTCCAGCATCACTGTCATTGGCCCTATGTCGCCTGTCATTGGCCCTATGTCGACGTGCATAAAAACGCCAGGGCGATAACAACGGCCCTGGACCCGTAAATTGCCCCGATTTTGCCCTGATTCAGGGCACTTTAAAAAGCAAATCTTGTTTCAGGGCCAAAACAGGGCAGAATTAGGGTCTTTTTAGGGCCATTTATCTAAACTGACCATTTGGGGCGAAAAAGCCGAGTAGGGCGAAATCAAGGGAGATTTACGGATCTGGGGCCCTGGCTGGGGCAATTGTTTCGCTCTGAAATCGCCCTGTTTTGGTTTCCGCTTTACTTCCAGACCCAGGGACCAGCGGCGACCAGGATCCAATGGCAACCAGGGGCCAGTAGTAAACAGCGATCATTATCAGGCCATAAATGTTGACATTTTACAGACTCACTTTATGCCAAGGTCGGCTAAATATTCATGCTTCAACTAGTTGTGTGGGTACATCTCAAACTCTCATTCCGGAATGATTCGATGTGTTTATTAAATGTTTCAATACAAATAAATAGATATACATAGTGATATAATAACTCATGGTCACGCATCCTACATTACTTGGATTATCGCTGCAACCTCAACCACAGTCACCATAGACACACAGCCGGGCTGTAGTACTTTGTCACCTGCTTCTCAATGAACAGAAACGGCGGTTGTCGACACAGAATGTACGAGTCGTACTGGTAGCCGTAATAATGCGACGTCAGCAGATTAATGGCGGCCTGATCGAAGCGGTGACATCCCGAGAAGGTATCCTGGAAGAGGACTTCCTGTTTGTTGGGACACGGTCCTTTGGCCATCGGGGCGATGCACTGGTGCTGCAGGGAGCAGAGGAACCACCAGTGAAGGACGCCCCAGTACACGGCGTGCGTCCTGAACACCATGAAGGTGGTGGCGCCACCCTGCATCGTGCGGCGCTGCACGCCCTCATTGGTGGGCAGGAAGGCGTACATGCCCGGATGTGTGACCACGTGGTTGGAGTGGCCGGTCTGCCTGACGAGGGAGATCCCGCCGTTACGGACGACTTGCGTCAGCAGTGACGTCAGATTGCTGGACCGGAACCGGACGGAGGCGTCGAACCATAAGAGACCGTCGTGACTCGACAGGATCTCCTGCAACGGTCAGTGGGTGAGTCTCAATGGTAATGGGTGAGTCTCAATGGCGATAGGTAAGTCTCAATGGTAGTGGGTGAGTCTCAATGGTAGTGGGTGAGTCTCAATGGTAGTGGGTGAGTCTCAATGGTAGTGGGTGAGTCTCAATGGCGATAGGTAAGTCTCAATGGCAGTGGATAAGTATCAATGCTAGTGGGTGAGTCTCAATGGCAGTGGGTGAGTCTCAATGGCGATGGGTAAGTCTCAATGGTAGAGGGTAAGTATCAATGCTAGTGGGTGAGTCTCAATGGCAGTGGGTGAGTCTCAATGGTAGTGGGTGAGTCTCAATGGCGATGGGTAAGTCTCAATGGTAGTGGGTGAGTCTCAATGGCAGTGGGTGAGTCTCAATGGCAGTGGGTGAGTCTCAATGGCAGTGGGTGAGTCTCAATGGCGATAGGTAAGTCTCAATGGCAGTGGATAAGTATCAATGCTAGTGGGTGAGTCTCAATGGCAGTGGGTGAGTCTCAATGGCGATGGGTAAGTCTCAATGGTAGAGGGTAAGTATCAATGCTAGTGGGTGAGTCTCAATGGCAGTGGGTGAGTCTCAATGGTAGTGGGTGAGTCTCAATGGCGATGGGTAAGTCTCAATGGTAGTGGGTGAGTCTCAATGGCAGTGGGTGAGTCTCAATGGTAGTGGGCGAGTCTCAATGGTAGTGGGTGAGTCTCAATGGCACTGGGTGAGTCTCAATGGTAGTGGGTAAGTATCAATGCTAGTGGGTGAGTCTCAATGGTAGTGGGTAAGTCTCAATGGCAGTGGGTGAGTCTCAATGGTAGTGGGTAAGTCTCAATGGTAGTGGGTGAGTCTCAATGGCGATGGGTAAGTCTCAATGGTAGTGGGTGAGTCTCAATGGCGATAGGTAAGTCTCAATGGTAGTGGGTGAGTCTCAATGGTAGTGGGTGAGTCTCAATGGCGATGGGTAAGTCTCAATGCTAGTGGGTGAGTCTCAATGGCAGTGGGTGAGTCTCAATGGCAGTGGGTGAGTCTCAATGGCGATAGGTAAGTCTCAATGGCAGTGGGTGAGTCTCAATGGCGATAGGTAAGTCTCAATGGCAGTGGATAAGTATCAATGCTAGTGGGTGAGTCTCAATGGCAGTGGGTGAGTCTCAATGGCGATGGGTAAGTCTCAATGGTAGAGGGTAAGTATCAATGCTAGTGGGTGAGTCTCAATGGCAGTGGGTGAGTCTCAATGGTAGTGGGTGAGTCTCAATGGCGATGGGTAAGTCTCAATGGTAGTGGGTGAGTCTCAATGGCAGTGGGTGAGTCTCAATGGTAGTGGGCGAGTCTCAATGGTAGTGGGTGAGTCTCAATGGCACTGGGTGAGTCTCAATGGTAGTGGGTAAGTATCAATGCTAGTGGGTGAGTCTCAATGGTAGTGGGTAAGTCTCAATGGCAGTGGGTGAGTCTCAATGGTAGTGGGTAAGTCTCAATGGTAGTGGGTGAGTCTCAATGGCGATGGGTAAGTCTCAATGGTAGTGGGTGAGTCTCAATGGCGATAGGTAAGTCTCAATGGTAGTGGGTGAGTCTCAATGGTAGTGGGTGAGTCTCAATGGCGATGGGTAAGTCTCAATGCTAGTGGGTGAGTCTCAATGGCAGTGGGTGAGTCTCAATGGCAGTGGGTGAGTCTCAATGGCGATAGGTAAGTCTCAATGGCAGTGGATAAGTATCAATGCTAGTGGGTGAGTCTCAATGGCAGTGGGTGAGTCTCAATGGCGATGGGTAAGTCTCAATCGTAGAGGGTAAGTATCAATGCTAGTGGGTGAGTCTCAATGGCAGTGGGTGAGTCTCAATGGTAGTGGGTGAGTCTCAATGGCGATGGGTAAGTCTCAATGGTAGTGGGTGAGTCTCAATGGCAGTGGGTGAGTCTCAATGGCAGTGGGTGAGTCTCAATGGCAGTGGGTGAGTCTCAATGGTAATGGGTGAGTCTCAATGGCGATAGGTAAGTCTCAATGGCAGTGGGTGAGTCTCAATGGCGATGGGTAAGTCTCAATGGCAGTGGGTGAGTCTCAATGGCAGTGGATAAGTATCAATGCTAGTGGGTGAGTCTCAATGCTAGTGGGTGAGTCTCAATGGTAGTGGGTAAGTATCAATGCTAGTGGGTGAGTCTCAATGCTAGTGGGTGAGTCTCAATGGTAGTGGGTAAGTCTCAATGGTAATGGGTGAGTCTCAATGGCGATAGGTAAGTCTCAATGGCAGTGGGTGAGTCTCAATGGCGATAGGTAAGTCTCAATGGTAGTGGGCGAGTCTCAATGGTAATGGGTGAGTCTCAATGGTAGTGGGTGAGTCTCAATGGTAATGGGTGAGTCTCAATGGCGATAGGTAAGTCTCAATGGCAGTGGGTGAGTCTCAATGGTAATGGGTGAGTCTCAATGGCGATAGGTAAGTCTCAATGGCAGTGGGTGAGTCTCAATGGCGATAAGTAAGTCTCAATGGCAGTGGATAAGTATCAATGCTAGTGGGTGAGTCTCAATGGCAGTGGGTGAGTCTCAATGGCGATGGGTAAGTCTCAATGGTAGAGGGTAAGTATCAATGCTAGTGGGTGAGTCTCAATGGCAGTGGGTGAGTCTCAATGGCGATAGGTAAGTCTCAATGGTAGTGGGCGAGTCTCAATGGTAATGGGTGAGTCTCAATGGTAGTGGGTGAGTCTCAATGGTAATGGGTGAGTCTCAATGGCGATGGGTAAGTCTCAATGGCAGTGGGTGAGTCTCAATGGCAGTGGATAAGTATCAATGCTAGTGGGTGAGTCTCAATGCTAGTGGGTGAGTCTCAATGGTAGTGGGTAAGTATCAATGCTAGTGGGTGAGTCTCAATGCTAGTGGGTGAGTCTCAATGGTAGTGGGTAAGTCTCAATGGTAATGGGTGAGTCTCAATGGCGATAGGTAAGTCTCAATGGCAGTGGGTGAGTCTCAATGGCGATAGGTAAGTCTCAATGGTAGTGGGCGAGTCTCAATGGTAATGGGTGAGTCTCAATGGTAGTGGGTGAGTCTCAATGGTAATGGGTGAGTCTCAATGGCGATAGGTAAGTCTCAATGGCAGTGGGTGAGTCTCAATGGTAATGGGTGAGTCTCAATGGCGATAGGTAAGTCTCAATGGCAGTGGGTGAGTCTCAATGGCGATAGGTAAGTCTCAATGGCAGTGGATAAGTATCAATGCTAGTGGGTGAGTCTCAATGGCAGTGGGTGAGTCTCAATGGCGATGGGTAAGTCTCAATGGTAGAGGGTAAGTATCAATGCTAGTGGGTGAGTCTCAATGGCAGTGGGTGAGTCTCAATGGTAGTGGGTGAGTCTCAATGGCGATGGGTAAGTCTCAATGGTAGTGGGTGAGTCTCAATGGCAGTGGGTGAGTCTCAATGGTAGTGGGCGAGTCTCAATGGTAGTGGGTGAGTCTCAATGGCACTGGGTGAGTCTCAATGGTAGTGGGTAAGTATCAATGCTAGTGGGTGAGTCTCAATGGTAGTGGGTAAGTCTCAATGGCAGTGGGTGAGTCTCAATGGTAGTGGGTAAGTCTCAATGGTAGTGGGTGAGTCTCAATGGCGATGGGTAAGTCTCAATGGTAGTGGGTGAGTCTCAATGGCGATAGGTAAGTCTCAATGCTAGTGGGTGAGTCTCAATGGTAATGGGTGAGTCTCAATGGCGATAGGTAAGTCTCAATGGCAGTGGGTGAGTCTCAATGGCGATAGGTAAGTCTCAATGGCAGTGGATAAGTATCAATGCTAGTGGGTGAGTCTCAATGGCAGTGGGTGAGTCTCAATGGCGATGGGTAAGTCTCAATGGTAGAGGGTAAGTATCAATGCTAGTGGGTGAGTCTCAATGGCAGTGGGTGAGTCTCAATGGTAGTGGGTGAGTCTCAATGGCGATGGGTAAGTCTCAATGGTAGTGGGTGAGTCTCAATGGCAGTGGGTGAGTCTCAATGGTAGTGGGCGAGTCTCAATGGTAGTGGGTGAGTCTCAATGGCACTGGGTGAGTCTCAATGGTAGTGGGTAAGTATCAATGCTAGTGGGTGAGTCTCAATGGTAGTGGGTAAGTCTCAATGGCAGTGGGTGAGTCTCAATGGTAGTGGGTAAGTCTCAATGGTAGTGGGTGAGTCTCAATGGCGATGGGTAAGTCTCAATGGTAGTGGGTGAGTCTCAATGGCGATAGGTAAGTCTCAATGGCAGTGGGTGAGTCTCAATGGTAGTGGGTGAGTCTCAATGGCGATGGGTAAGTCTCAATGCTAGTGGGTGAGTCTCAATGGCAGTGGGTGAGTCTCAATGGCAGTGGGTGAGTCTCAATGGCGATAGGTAAGTCTCAATGGCAGTGGATAAGTATCAATGCTAGTGGGTGAGTCTCAATGGCAGTGGGTGAGTCTCAATGGCGATGGGTAAGTCTCAATCGTAGAGGGTAAGTATCAATGCTAGTGGGTGAGTCTCAATGGCAGTGGGTGAGTCTCAATGGTAGTGGGTGAGTCTCAATGGCGATGGGTAAGTCTCAATGGTAGTGGGTGAGTCTCAATGGCAGTGGGTGAGTCTCAATGGTAGTGGGTGAGTCTCAATGGCAGTGGGTGAGTCTCAATGGTAGTGGGTGAGTCTCAATGGCGATGGGTAAGTCTCAATGGTAGTGGGTGAGTCTCAATGGTAGTGGGTGAGTCTCAATGGTAGAGGGTGAGTCTCAATGGTAGTGGGTGAGTCTCCATGGTAGTGGGTGAGTCTCAATGGTAGTGGGTGAGTCTCAATGGTAGTGGGTGAGTCTCAATGGCGATAGGTAAGTCTCAATGGCAGTGGGTGAGTCTCAATGGTAGTGGGTGAGTCTCAATGGCGATGGGTAAGTCTCAATGCTAGTGGGTGAGTCTCAATGGCAGTGGGTGAGTCTCAATGGCGATAGGTAAGTCTCAATGCTAGTGGGTGAGTCTCAATGGCAGTGGGTGAGTCTCAATGGTAGTGGGTAAGTTTCAATGGTAGTGAGTAAGTCTCAATGGTAGTGGGTAAGTCTCAATGGTAGTGAGTAAGTCTCAATGGTAGTGGGTGAGTCTCAAGGGTAGTGGGTGAGTCTCAATGGTAGTGGGTGAGTCTCAATGGTAGTGGGTAAGTTTCAATGGTAGTGAGTAAGTCTCAATGGTAGTGAGTGAGTCTCCATGGTAGTGGGTAAGTCTCAATGGTAGTGAGTAAGTCTCAATGGTAGTGGGTGAGTCTCAATGGTAGTGGGTGAGTCTCAATGGTAGTGGGTGAGTCTCAATTGTAGTGGGTGAGTCTCAATGGTAGTGGGTGAGTCTCAATGGTAGTGGGTGAGTCTCAATGGTAGTGGGTGAGTCTCAATTGTAGTGGGTGAGTCTCCATGGTAGTGGGTAAGTCTCAATGGTAGTGGGTGAGTCTCAATGGTAGTGGGTAAGTTTCAATGGTAGTGAGTAAGTCTCAATGGTAGTGAGTGAGTCTCCATGGTAGTGGGTGAGTCTCAATGGTAGTGAGTAAGTCTCAATGGTAGTGGGTAAGTCTCAATGGTAGTGGGTGAGTCTCAATGGTAGTGGGTGAGTCTCAATGGTAGTGGGTGAGTCTCAATTGTAGTGGGTGAGTCTCAATGGTAGTGGGTGAGTCTCAATGGTAGTGGGTGAGTCTCAATGGTAGTGGGTGAGTCTCAATTGTAGTGGGTGAGTCTCCATGGTAGTGGGTAAGTCTCAATGGTAGTGGGTAAGTCTCAATGGTAGTGGGTGAGTCTCCATGGTAGTGGGTAAGTCTCAATGGTAGTGAGTAAGTCTCAATGGTGGTGAGTAAGTCTCAATGGTAGTGGGTGAATCTCCATGGTAGTGGGTAAGTCTCAATGGTAGTGAGTAAGTCTCAATGGTGGTGAGTAAGTCTCAATGGTAGTGGGTGAGTCTCCATGGTAGTGGGTGAGTCTCAATGGTAGTGAGTAAGTCTCAATGGTAGTGGGTGAGTCTCAATGGTAATGGGTAATTCTTAATGGTAATGGGTGAATCTCAACGGTAGTGGGTAAGTCTCAATTTGAGTTGTGACGAATTGTGACGTTTTCTTATTTATCCAAAGTCTTAAATAGCCATATAACACTCTGACCAGTGCTTACCTGTACTATGAGAGGTTTAAAGGCGTAAGTCTTGATGGTGGCGACATGTGGAGGGAATCTACTGAAGTCGAACTTCCGCACGTCTACGTTGCACCAGGACCGAACCTAAAACCCAGTCCTGTCCATAGACACTGTGCACCTGAATATCATTATTCTGATATGCATTATTGGTTCCCTTTATCGACTTGAATCAAATCAAATAAAGACAAGAACATTACCAATGATTTACAGTACAATGCGCGGAACTATATAAATGTCTACCCCCCCCCCGCCCTCCCCCACCCCCTCTTCCCCTCACCCCCCCCCCCCCGCCCTCCCCCTCCCCCTCTCCCCCTCACCCCACCCCCCCCACTCTCACGTGGAGTCCAAGGGGGTAATTAGCGAGTACCACAACTTCAAAAATTGCAATTATGTATATACGATTTTTATGAAAAATGGCTCGCTTACGGAAAGTAGACGATTGAGATGTAACAGTGTACTAAACTCAGATGGTTTAAATGTCAACTGGAATGAAATTTATACTAGAAAATTTCAAACGACATCAGATAGGAAATACAATGCGTTCCGACATATAATTTTACAGCTAATAAACAGGGGGTAATTAGCGAGTATAACCCACCTGTACAATAAGGTGGTATGAAACACTACTTTATCTATCATGATATTGTAGGTCTATAGCATAGTAAATTGTCTCCCAGTCAACACCCGAATGTTATGGCTAGGGTTATGGTTAGCGTTAGGGTTTCACTTTCTCTCACAGTTCATATGCTAACTTCTGGTAATTAGTTTCTTTAATAAAAAGGCGCCAAAAATAAGAAAGTTATTTAACAAATATTCACTCAAACATATATAATGCATGATCATGCAATATGGCAACCTGGAGTGTTTAACCGCCACCAGCCCATCATCCGGCCGTGATTACTATCCGCACCCCCCCCCCCACCCAAGACACACACATATGACAGCTAGACCCCCCAAAGTGGTCTGTGGGGTGCCCGTGGTCAGTTACGTCGAGTGGACCTCACCTAGCAGTGCTAAGTACCGAGCCGCTTACCTGTGTGATATCCTTGTCCTCTAAGCCAAGGTCATAGTAGAGTATCTTGCTTCCTGGGAAATATTCCTGGACCGAGGCGACGGCATCGACACTTTCCCTGAAGGGGGCGCGGTGAGCGGTGAAACAAAACAAGGAGGCGGAAGCAGTATTGTGTGATTTTCTTTAATATTGATACAACACTTCAGGGCAAGCGATCATGGGCGAACCCAAGCCCCCCCCCCCCCTTAGGAACTTGAGCATACACTGTAAAAGTGGGACTTTTTCCCGACGAAATACATCGGAAAGTGACATTTAGTAGATGCAACCCAGAAGCGGATCCAAGGGGGGTGGAAGGTGTTTAACCAGCCAACTCAAGCAAGAGGATGTAAAGGACTATTCAAATCGAAACGTTTTCGCCCCCACCCTCTCCCAGTTGTAAATAAAAATTGGTGGAACCCGCCATCAACTCCCCTCCCCTCTGCCGCCTTTTTTAGACACCCACCCCCCCACTCCACGTCGCAATTCCTAGATCCGGGTCGGGTTGTTCCCGGGAGAGGGTCGGGTTGTTCCCGTGGGGAGGGTCGGGTTGTTCCCGGGAGGGGGTCGGATTGTTCCCGTGAGGGGAGTCGGATTGTTCCCGGGAGGAGGGTCGGGTTGTTCCCGTGAGGAGGATCAGGTTGTTCCCGGGAGGAGGGTCGGGTTGTTCCCGGGAGAGGGTCGGGTTGTTCCCGTGAGAAGGGTCGGGTTGTTCCCGGGAGGGGTTCGGGTTGTTCACGGGAGGGGGTCGGGTTATGCCCGGGAGGAGGGTCGGGTTGTTCCCGGGAGCGGGTCGGGTTGTTACCGGGAGGGAGTCGGGCTGTTTACGGGAGGGGGTCGGGTTGTTCCCAGGAGGGGGTCGGGTTGTTCCCAGGAGGTAGTTCGGGTTGTTCACGGGAGGGGGGTCGGGTTGTTCCCGGGCCGGGGGTTGGGTTGTTCACGGGAGGGGATTGGGTTGTTCCCGGGAGGAGGTCGGGTTGTTCCAGAGAGGGGTCGGGTTGTTCACAGGAGGAGGGTCGGGTTGTTCCCGGGAGAGGGTCGGGTTGTTCCCGGGTGGGGATCGGGTTGTTCCCATGAGGGGGTTGGGTGGTTCCGGTGAGGAGGGTTGGGTTGTTCCCGGGAGGGGTCGGGTTGTTCCCGGGAGAGGGTTCGGGTTGTTCCCGGGAGGAGGGTCGGGTTGTTCCCGGGAGGAGGGTCGGGTTGTTCCCGGGAGAGGGTCGGGTTGTTCCCGTGAGAAGGGTCGGGTTGTTCCCAGGAGGGGTCGGGTTGTTCACGGGAGGAGGTCGGGTTGTTCACGGGAGAGGGTCGGGTTGTGCCCGGGAGGAGGGTCGGGTTGTTCCCGGGAGCGGGTCGGGTTGTTACCGGGAGGGAGTCGGGCTGTTTACGGGAGGGGGTCGGGTTGTTCCCGGGAGGGGGTCGGGTTGTTCCCGGGCCGGGGGTTGGGTTGTTCTCGTGATGAGGAGGGTTGGGTTGTTCCCGGGAGGAGGGTCGGGTTGTTCCCGGGAGGTGGTTCGGGTTGTTCCCGGGAGGGGGGTCGGGTTGTTCACGGGAGGGGGGTCGGGTTGTTCCCGGGCCGGGGGTTGGGTTGTTCACGGGCGGGGATCGGGTTGTTCCCGGGAGGAGGTCGGGTTGTTCCAGCGAGGGGTCGGGCTGTTCACGGGAGGAGGGTCGGGTTGTTCCCGGGAGGGGGTCGGGTTGTTCCCGGGTGGGGATCGGGTTGTTCCCAGGAGGGGGTTGGGTGGTTCCGGTGAGGAGGGTTGGGTTGTTCCCGGGGGCGGGGTCGGGTTGTTTCCGGGAGAGGGTTCGGGTTGTTTCCGGGAGGGGGTCGGGTTGTTCACGGGAGGGGGTCGGGTTGTTCACGGGAGAGGGTCGGGTTGTGCCGGGAGGAGGGTCGGGTTGTTCCCGGGAGCGGGTCGGGTTGTTACCGGGAGGGAGTCGGGCTGTTTACGGGAGGGGGTCGGGTTGTTCCCGGGAGGGGGTCGGGTTGTTCCCGGGCCGGGGGTCGGGTTGTTCTCGTGAGGAGGGTTGGGTTGTTCCCGGGAGGAGGGTCGGGTTGTTCCCGGGAGGTGGTTCGGGTTGTTCCCGGGAGGGGGGTCGGGTTGTTCACGGGAGGGGGGTCGGGTTGTTCCCGGGCCGGGGGTTGGGTTGTTCACGGGCGGGGATCGGGTTGTTCCCGGGAGGAGGTCGGGTTGTTCCAGAGAGGGGTCGGGCTGTTCACGGGAGGTGGGTCGGGTTGTTCCCGGGAGGGGGTCGGGTTGTTCCCGGGTGGGGATCGGGTTGTTCCCAGGAGGGGGTTGGGTGGTTCCGGTGAGGAGGGTTGGGTTGTTCCCGGGGGGGGGGGTGTCGGGTTGTTTCCGGGAGAGGGTTCGGGTTGTTCCCGGGAGGAGGGTCGGGTTGTTCACGGGAAGGGGGTCGGGTTGTTCCCGGGAGGGGGGTCGGGTTGTTCCCGGGAGAGGGTCGGGTTGTTCCCGTGAGAAGGGTCGGGTTGTTCCCGGGAGGGGGTCGGGTTGTTCCCGGGAGCGGGTCGAGTTGTTACCGGGAGGGAGTCGGGCTGTTTACGGGAGGGGGCCGGGTTGTTCCCGGGAGGGGGTCGGGTTGTTCCCGGGAGGAGGGTCGGGTTGTTCCCGGGAAGTGGTTCGGGTTGTTCCCAGGAGTCGGGTCGGGTTGTTCCCAGGAGGGGGTCGGGTTGTTCCCAGGAGGGGGTCGGGTTGTTCCAGAGAGGGGTCGGGTTGTTCACGGGCGGGGATCGGGTTGTTCCCGGGAGGGGGTCGGGTTGTTCCAGAGAGGGGTCGGGTTGTTCACGGGAGGAGGGTCGGGTTGTTCCCGGGAGGGGGTCGGGTTGTTCCCGGGAGGAGGGTCGGGTTGTTCACGGGAAGGGGGTCGGGTTGTTCCCGGGAGGGGGGTCGGGTTGTTCCCGGGAGAGGGTCGGGTTGTTCCCGTGAGAAGGGTCGGGTTGTTCCCGGGAGGGGGTCGGGTTGTTCACCGGAGGGGGTCGGGTTCTTCACGGGAGGGGGTCGGGTTGTGCCCGGGAGGAGGGTCGGGTTGTTCCCGGGAGCGGGTCGAGTTGTTACCGGGAGGGAGTCGGGCTGTTTACGGGAGGGGGTCGGGTTGTTCCCGGGAGGGGGTCGGGTTGTTCCCGGGAGGAGGGTCGGGTTGTTCCCGGGAAGTGGTTCGGGTTGTTCCCAGGAGTCGGGTCGGGTTGTTCCCATGAGGGGGTCGGGTTGTTCCCAGGAGGGGGTCGGGTTGTTCCCGGGAGGGGGTCGGGTTGTTCCAGAGAGGGGTCGGGTTGTTCACGGGAGGAGGGTCGGGTTGTTCCCGGGAGGGGGTCGGGTGGTTCCCGGGTGGGGATCGGGTTGTTCCCAGGAGGGAGTTGGGTGGTTCCGGTGAGGAGGGTTGGGTTGTTCCCGGGAGGGGGTCGGGTTGTTCCCGGGAGGGGGTCGGGTTGTTCCCGGGAGGGGGTCGGGTTGTTCCCGGGCCGGGGGTTGGGTTGTTCACGGGAGGGGATCCGGTTGTTCCCGGGAGGAGGTCGGGTTGTTCCAGAGAGGGGTCGGATTGTTCACGGGAGGAGGGTCGTGTTGTTCCCGGAAGGGGGTCGGGTTGTTCCCGGGTGGGGATCGGGTTGTTCCCAGGAGGGGGTTGGGTGGTTCCGGTGAGGAGGGTTGGGTTGTTCCCGGGAGAGGGTCGGGTTGTTCCCTGGAGAGGGTTCGGGTTGTTCCCGGGAGGAGGGTCGGGTTGTTCCCGGGAGGGGGTCGGGTTGTTCACGGGAGGGGATCGGGTTGTTCCCGGGAGGATGGTCGGGTTGTTCCCAGGAGGAGGGTCGGGTTGTTCCCAGGAGGGGTCGAGTTGTTCACGGGAGGGGGTCGGGTTGTTCCCGGGAGGGGGTCGGGTTGTTCCCGGTAGGGGGTCGGTTGTTCCCGGGAGGGGGTCGGGTTGTTCCAGAGAGGGGTCGGGTTGTTCACGGGAGGAGGGTCGGGTTGTTCCCGGAAGGGGGTCGGGTTGTTCCCGGGTGGGGATCGGGTTGTTCCCAGGAGGGAGTTGGGTGGTTCCGGTGAGGAGGGTTGGGTTGTTCCCGGGAGGGGGTCGGGTTGTTCCCGGGAGAGGGTTCGGGTTGTTCCCGGGAGGAGGGTCGGGTTGTTCCCAGGAGGGGGTCGGGTTGTTCCCGGGAGGGGATCGGGTTGTTCCCGGGAGGGGGTCGGGTTGTTCCCGGGAGGGGGTCGGGTTGTTCCCGGGAGGGGGTCGGGTTGTTCACGGGAGGGGGTCGGGTTGTTCACGGAAGGAGAGTCGGGTTGTTCCCGGGAGGGGGTCGGGTTGTTCCCGGGAGGGGGTCGGGTTGTTCCCGGGTCGGGGGTTGGGTTGTTCACGGGAGGGGATCCGGTTGTTCCCGGGAGGAGGTCGGGTTGTTCCAGAGAGGGGTCGGGTTGTTCACGGGAGGAGGGTCGGGTTGTTCCCGGGAGGAGGGTCGGGTTGTTCCCGGGAGGGGGTCGGGTTGTTCCCGGGAGGGGGTCGGGTTGTTCCCGGGTCGGGGGTTGGGTTGTTCACGGGAGGGGATCCGGTTGTTCCCGGGAGGAGGTCGGGTTGTTCCAGAGAGGGGTCGGGTTGTTCACGGGAGGAGGGTCGTGTTGTTCCCGGAAGGGGGTCGGGTTGTTCCCGGGTGGGGATCGGGTTGTTCCCAGGAGGGGGTTGGGTGGTTCCGGTGAGGAGGGTTGGGTTGTTCCCGGGAGAGGGTCGGGTTGTTCCCTGGAGAGGGTTCGGGTTGTTCCCGGGAGGAGGGTCGGGTTGTTCCCGGGAGGGGGTCGGGTTGTTCACGGGAGGGGATCGGGTTGTTCCCGGGAGGATGGCCGGGTTGTTCCCAGGAGGAGGGTCGGGTTGTTCCCAGGAGGGGTCGAGTTGTTCCCGGGAGGGGGTCGGGTTGTTCCCGGGAGGGGGTCGGGTTGTTCACGGAAGGAGGGTCGGGTTGTTCCCGGGAGGAGGGTCGGGTTGTTCCCAGGAGGCGGTCGGGTTGTTCCCGGGAGGGGGGTCGGGTTGTTTCCAGGAGGGGGTCGGGTTGTTCCCAAGAGGGGGTCGGGTTGTTCCCAGGAGGGGGTCGGGTTGTTCCCGGTAGGGGGTCGGTTGTTCCCGGGAGGGGGTCGGGTTGTTCCAGAGAGGGATCGGGTTGTTCACGGGAGGAGGGTCGGGTTGTTCCCGGGAGGGGGTCGGGTTGTTCCCGGGTGGGGATCGGGTTGTTCCCAGGAGGGAGTTGGGTGGTTCCGGTGAGGAGGGTTGGGTTGTTCCCGGGAGGGGGTCGGGTTGTTCCCGGGAGAGGGTTCGGGTTGTTCCCGGGAGGAGGGTCGGGTTGTTCCCAGGAGAGGGTCGGGTTGTTCCCGGGAGGGGGTCGGGTTGTTCACGGGAGGGGGTCGGGTTGTTCACGGAAGGAGAGTCGGGTTGTTCCCGGGAGGAGGGTCGGGTTGTTCCCAGGAGGGGCTCGGGTTGTTCCCAGGAGGGGGTCGGGTTGTTCCCGGGAGGGGGTCGGTTGTTCCCGGGAGGGGGTCGGGTTGCTCACGAGAGGAGGGTCGGGTTGTTCCCGGGAGGAGGGTCGGGTTGTTCCCAGGAGGGGGCCGGGTTGTTCCCGGGAGGGGGTCGGGTTGTTCACGGGAGGAGGGTCGGGTTGTTCCCGGGAGGAGGGTCGGGTTGTTCCCGGGAGGGGGTCGGGTTGTTCACGGGAGGGGATCGGGTTGTTCCCGGGAGGAGGGTCGGGTTGTTCCCGGGAGGGGGTCGGGTTGTTCCCGTGAGGGGGATCGGGTTGTTCCCGGGAGGAGGGTCGGGTTGTTCCCGGGAGGAGGGTCGGGTTGTTCCCGGGAGGGGGTCGGGTTGTTCCCGGGAGGGGATCGGGTTGTTCCCGGGAGGAGGGTCGGGTTGTTCCCGGGAGGGGGTCGGGTTGTTCCCGGGAGGGGATCGGGTTGTTCCCGGGAGGAGGGTCGGGTTGTTCCCGGGAGGAGGGTCGGGTTGTTCTCGGGAGGGGAGTCGGGTTGTTCCCGGGAGGGGGTCGGGTTGTTCCCGGGAGGGGGTCGGGTTGTTCCCGGGAGGGGGTCGGGTTGTTCCCGGGAGGAGGGTCGGGTTGTTCACGGGAGGGGATCGGGTTGTTCCCGGGAGGAGGGTCGGGTTGTTCCCAGGAGGAGGGTCGGGTTGTTCCCAGGAGGGGGTCGGGTTGTTCCCGGGAGGGGGTCGGGTTGTTCACGTGAGGGGGATCGGGTTGTTTCCGGGTGGAGGGTCGGATTGTTCCCGGGAGGGGGGTTGGGTTGTTCCCGTGAGGAGGGTCGGGTTGTTCCCGGGAGGAGGGTCGGGTTGTTCCCGGGTCGGGGGTTGGGTTGTTCACGGGAGGGGATCCGGTTGTTCCCGGGAGGAGGTCGGGTTGTTCCAGAGAGGGGTCGGGTTGTTCACGGGAGGAGGGTCGTGTTGTTCCCGGAAGGGGGTCGGGTTGTTCCCGGGTGGGGATCGGGTTGTTCCCAGGAGGGGGTTGGGTGGTTCCGGTGAGGAGGGTTGGGTTGTTCCCGGGAGAGGGTCGGGTTGTTCCCTGGAGAGGGTTCGGGTTGTTCCCGGGAGGAGGGTCGGGTTGTTCCCGGGAGGGGGTCGGGTTGTTCACGGGAGGGGATCGGGTTGTTCCCGGGAGGATGGCCGGGTTGTTCCCAGGAGGAGGGTCGGGTTGTTCCCAGGAGGGGTCGAGTTGTTCCCGGGAGGGGGTCGGGTTGTTCCCGGGAGGGGGTCGGGTTGTTCACGGAAGGAGGGTCGGGTTGTTCCCGGGAGGAGGGTCGGGTTGTTCCCAGGAGGCGGTCGGGTTGTTCCCGGGAGGGGGGTCGGGTTGTTTCCAGGAGGGGGTCGGGTTGTTCCCAAGAGGGGGTCGGGTTGTTCCCAGGAGGGGGTCGGGTTGTTCCCGGTAGGGGGTCGGTTGTTCCCGGGAGGGGGTCGGGTTGTTCCAGAGAGGGGTCGGGTTGTTCACGGGAGGAGGGTCGGGTTGTTCCCGGGAGGGGGTCGGGTTGTTCCCGGGTGGGGATCGGGTTGTTCCCAGGAGGGAGTTGGGTGGTTCCGGTGAGGAGGGTTGGGTTGTTCCCGGGAGGGGGTCGGGTTGTTCCCGGGAGAGGGTTCGGGTTGTTCCCGGGAGGAGGGTCGGGTTGTTCCCAGGAGAGGGTCGGGTTGTTCCCGGGAGGGGGTCGGGTTGTTCACGGGAGGGGGTCGGGTTGTTCACGGAAGGAGAGTCGGGTTGTTCCCGGGAGGAGGGTCGGGTTGTTCCCAGGAGGGGCTCGGGTTGTTCCCAGGAGGGGGTCGGGTTGTTCCCGGGAGGGGGTCGGTTGTTCCCGGGAGGGGGTCGGGTTGCTCACGAGAGGAGGGTCGGGTTGTTCCCGGGAGGAGGGTCGGGTTGTTCCCAGGAGGGGGCCGGGTTGTTCCCGGGAGGGGGTCGGGTTGTTCACGGGAGGAGGGTCGGGTTGTTCTCGGGAGGGGATCGGGTTGTTCCCGGGAGGGGGTCGGGTTGTTCCCGGGAGGGGATCGGGTTGTTCCCGGGAGGAGGGTCGGGTTGTTCTCGGGAGGGGAGTCGGGTTGTTCCCGGGAGGGGGTCGGGTTGTTCCCGGGAGGGGGTCGGGTTGTTCCCGGGAGGGGGTCGGGTTGTTCCCGGGAGGAGGGTCGGGTTGTTCACGGGAGGGGATCGGGTTGTTCCCGGGAGGAGGGTCGGGTTGTTCCCAGGAGGAGGGTCGGGTTGTTCCCAGGAGGGGGTCGGGTTGTTCCCGGGAGGGGGTCGGGTTGTTCACGTGAGGGGGATCGGGTTGTTTCCGGGTGGAGGGTCGGATTGTTCCCGGGAGGGGGGTTGGGTTGTTCCCGTGAGGAGGGTCGGGTTGTTCCCGGGAGGAGGGTCGGGTTGTTCTCGGGAGGGGGTCGGATTGTTCCCGGGAGGGGGTCGGGTTGTTCACGAGAGGAGGGTCGGGTTGTTCCCGGGAGGAGGGTCGGGTTGTTCCCAGGAGGGGGCCGGGTTGTTCCCGGGAGGGGTTTCGGGTTGTTCCCGGGAGGAGGGTCGGGTTGTTCCCGGGAGGAGGGTCGGGTTGTTCTCGGGAGGGGGTCGAGTTGTTCCCTGGATGGGGCCGGGTTGTTCCCGGGAGGGGGTCGGGTTGTTCACGGGAGGAGGGTCGGGTTGTTCCCGGGAGGAGGGTCGGGTTGTTCCCGGGAGGAGGGTCGGGTTGTTCCCAGGAGGGGGCCGGGTTGTTCCCGGGAGGGGGTCGGGTTGTTCACGGGAGGAGGGTCGGGTTGTTCCCGGGAGGAGGGTCGGGTTGTTCTCGGGCGGGGGTCGGGTTGTTCCCGGGAGGAGGGTCGGGTTGTTCCCAGGAGGGGGCCGGGTTGTTCCCGGGAGAGGGTCGGGTTGTTCACGGGAGGAGGGTCGGGTTGATCCCGGGAGGAGGGTCGGGTTGTTCCCGGGAGGAGGGTCGGGTTGTTCCCAGGAGGGGGCCGGGTTGTTCCCGGGAGAGGGTCGGGTTGTTCCCGGGAGGAGGGTCGGGTTGTTCTCGGGCGGGGGTCGGGTTGTTCCCGGGAGGAGGGTCGGGTTGTTCCCAGGAGGGGGCCGGGTTGTTCCCGGGAGAGGGTCGGGTTGTTCACGGGAGGAGGGTCGGGTTGATCCCGGGAGGAGGGTCGGGTTGTTCCCGGGAGGAGGGTCGGGTTGTTCCCAGGAGGGGGCCGGGTTGTTCCCGGGAGAGGGTCGGGTTGTTCCCGGGAGGAGGGTCGGGTTGTTCCCGGGAGGGGGGATCGGGTTGTTCCCGGGAGGAGGGTCGGGTTGTTCCCGGGAGGAGGGTTGGGTTGTTCCCGGGAGGACGCCGGGTTGTTCTCGAGAGGGGGTCGGATTGTTCCCGGGAGGGGGGTTGGGTTGTTCCCGTGAGGAGGGTCGGGTTGTTCCCGGGAGGAGGGTCGGGTTGTTCCCGGGAGGAGGGTCGGGTTGTTCACGGGAGGGGAGTCGGGTTGTCTCGGGTCGCAGTCTTACCGGAAGTGGTTGTGGCTCGCGGCGGTGGCGAAGACGAAGTTGCGAACCGACTTCCGGTCTAGCGTCAGGAAGGTTGACCACGGCAGTCCCATGTCGCGCAGGAGGGCGCCGCTCACCTGGAAGTCCAGGCCCCCGTCTCCATGGTAACGCGCCTGTCTGGGTGGCATGTAGCGCGTGGGAGACAGAACCACGTCATCCTGGGGGGATGTCATTGAGACGAACCAGATGCAATTTTATCATGAGCAAGAAGGTCACCTGTTGGGCAACATTGACAGAATTCTTATAGCAAGTTACATTGATACTGCTTTTAATACGGATAGCGTGATTTGGCTGTGAGTATATAAGATTTCTACAGCCAGCTTGATACCAGTACGGTCACTTCACCCAGTCCATGACAAGGAGCTTTTCAATACGCTTCACTGTCTCAAAGAAATTCAACATAACATTTTGTTTTGGCGGATTGCATCAGCCTGCGTCATCGTCTGATTGTAAAGCTTGCCGGTGTTGTTTACCAGGCGGTACCACTACGTACTCCCAATCACTATGTAGGTAGGCATGCTTAACACCGCAAACATGTATGCAGGGACATCTGGCAATCAATAAACGATTACAACAATTATTTCTGGGTGAACAAATTTGTGCTTAAAAAATACGCCCCCCCACCCCATCCTCCCCGGCCTGC
This sequence comes from Arenicola marina, assembly GCA_964019135.1. Taxonomy (NCBI): domain Eukaryota; kingdom Metazoa; phylum Annelida; class Polychaeta; family Arenicolidae; genus Arenicola; species Arenicola marina. The sequence continues at coordinate 41,195,655 of OZ025250.1, forward strand.
TACATCCGATTGATTAACTTGCAGTTGTGTGTGTTTAATTGCGCCCTAAAAATAAGGTAAATACAGGATGTCTAAACGTCAGGCATAGCCGTTCTGACCCATTGAGGGAAAACAGCACAACTAACGCAGTGACGTTGCAATCGAACACACTCTGCAGCTCCGGGGCAAGATTCAGTTTGTTATTTGACGTAAATGTCCTGGGGTCGGGACAGGCGCTGGATTATTGCTATATGAGCTGGTAAACCTTGTTCTTGTTCTCGTGTGGCATCACCGAGGATGCGTTTTACCCGTATAAATCATTGTTGACGGGAAACCAAACTACAATCGGTTAAACGACATAATGGCAACCTTTTCAACGTGCAACAATTATATTTGCTGGCATCAAGTTGGCTTGCAGCGTTTGGCTGTCATGTCGTCACTCGGGAATGACTTAAAGTGTTCGTGCCACGATTTGGTTTAGCTCAGAGTTAACTTTGTTTAGGGAAGACAAACAAATAAGAATTTGTTTTAATGGGAATTTACGGTTTTTATTCCACGTTATTTCGTCAAAGTAGCAAAAGTGACGTCCGGCGGGTGTAATTCTGGGAGCATTGCAGCGTTAAGCCCAGTACACACCTTACAAAAGTTTCGGAAACTTTACTTCCGTCGAAACACGATAGTGTGTACCGGGATGTTCCCGAAACTTTGTTCCCGAAACTTTGTGCACGAAGTTCTAGCATGTTTGAATTTGGGAAACAAAGTTTCCAACACATTAGCAACCTGACAGTGGACTCAGAGACGCAATGTTATGTGGTTGCCGATCATAGTTCTGCCACATTTTAGTGGATTGATGATCTTCCGGGAGGATTGGTATATGCCCCTTGCTGAGGGCGATTACGAATCCACTCACGACCCATGTTTGACGATGTAGTCGTCGCCGCCTTTGCCGCAAAATATTCAATAAAACAACAGCAGCTCCACAGTCAGCGAGTGGTCCGCGATTGTCAGCCATTTGATGCTAATGTTCATTGGCCACAGTAAGTGGACTTCCCTCCAGAGACAGGGCGAAAAATAGAGATAAATACAACTCAAATACAACTCAAAGGAAAGTTTCGGAGACTTTGTGTCGCAGAAACTTTTAGATGTGTACAGGTCGGTTTCGGGCACAAACTTTCAGAAACTAAGTTTCGGACACAAAGTTTCGGACACAAAGTTTCCGGAACTTTTTAGGTGTGTACTGGGCTTTATTGAGAAATTCCCCAATGGTGTCACGAGGGGAAGAAGTATTCCCTTCTGCTATCTGAGGCGTTATAGCTCGTTAATCTAAGTGTGGAAACACAGACGATTAACATGAGCTAGAGTTGTTTGGGCGTGGCACCAACAGACAAATTGATGAAAGCTACTTAGATATTTTCCCAACCGGACACCATAACGTTCGGGCTTCCACAAATGTTACTATAACAAGTACGTGATGAAACATGCTACGACATTAGTGCGCTGCAAACGTAGCCCGTAGGCTGGCAACACACAGTGGTAGTGGCAGTGGCCACTGCATCCGTTTGTTTTCAGTAACAGTCTGTGAGTCATTGTCACGAATGTTGCTCTAACCAACAAGACCACACCTCTAATGTCATAGATCTAGGTCTATCTAGATCTACATGTGGCAAATATCATCATGAGTTAATGTTAACCGAAATAAACCTCTAAGTTAGAGCTTCCCTGCTGCACGTACATTCATTCAAACAGCGCTTGCAGTCGAAGCAAGCGAGGCGCACTCACACCGGTTCATCTTGTGACGTCACAAATCTCTAGTCTGGGCGGGGGTTTGGAAATGGATCGTTCGCTGCTTCATCTGATAAATGGCTTTAGTAACCACTGGGAAATGTATATTTGGACGTGGTTTAGTAACAAATACCCTCCCCCCCCCCCAAGAGATGGACTTCAAATTGTTCGTTCCTTTATCGGTTTGCGCGGTGTGTAGGAACATGTTACGCGCTTTAACAGGACAATAGGGCTATACAGTTCTCGCGATCGGGTCGCGAGACTTCAGTTTTGGGGACAAACAAACACACGTGCTCCATGTTGAAGTATAGGCAGCTATCAGGCGATTTCTTTCCAGGTTTATTCTAAAGACTATGAGTACCATTTCACTAAACATGGCAATGGGAGATATACGTTAAAATATTTGGAGGCGATGAAGCGCAAAACTTTGGAAATGTACAAGAAAAAATCCGTCTTCAAAACACTCGCAAGCTAAAAATAACGTTCTAAATTTAGCCCTGCACACAGGCTTTCGCAAGTTCCTCAAACAGCGAGTGACGTCACAGAGTTTCGCGTGCCTCCGCGGTAACAAAAATGGCGAGAGCAAGTGATCGAATTAACCATTCCGCTGTCCAAATGTGCAGTGCATGGAGTAACAGCACACGGATGCGTCATTAAACCACATGGTAAAGATAAAATAAGACCAGTTGGTTGTTTTCGTATCGCTTTTGGATCACGAAAAGACCAAGTTTCTTCATTTCTGTCAGTTTTCTGTTTGAAGCGTTGCGCCAACGTTGTCACTGGGGAAAATCCGCGTGACGTCATAATGCCTCGTTTTCGTAGGAAATGCAAAAAACGTTAGTTTCTCAGTCGTATTGTCCCGTCGTAACAAATATTCGTCATTGTGATGGCGCAAACTGATAAAAAATATGTCGTCTATCCGTTTTGTGAAGCTACATTTCTTAAATATTCTTAATCATATTTCTAGGCCTTCCGCAATAGACCCACCCCTCGGCGCCTGGCTCTTGCGCAGGTAGTCTGGTTCCCAGTCTCTCTCTTTGCGTAATATACACGTCACGCCTACGTCACAGATAGTCAGGATACCAGTGTGCGCAGAGATTCTAAACTCGTTCCGAACACGTGCTTCGTTTGTTTGTTTGTATTATCAAAAAAACTTCCAATATACTTGGAACAGATACCACTGGTGCAGCCTTCAGGTGTACACTGATACAACATCAGGGGTACGGTGATCCACACAATGCGCACACAACAAATGTACACTCACACAGCACCAGGGGTACCTGGTCCACACAACGCGCGCACAATGAATATGCCACTAAATGTATAAGAAACAGCTTGGTATATGTAGTGAATTCTAAACCTGAATCCATCTTAGATAAATGCCATACACATAGTCTACAACGACCCTCTCAATTTATTAAACAGATTATGATAAGTGACTACCCAATACAGTGCAATCTACCAAATGGTTTGCGTGTCAAACACAGAGGGCACAAAAGTGGCCTAAAACACCAACATTCCATTCCAAACACAGAGGCTTCTACTTTGAAAGTGAGTACCATATGCTTTTGCTGTTGTATGTTTGCTTTACTATCAACTAGCGCAAGTCTTTTTTTATCTTTTGTATTTTTCGTTATTTTTTTTTTCTTTCACTAAAATAGGGTCATCATTTACCAAATTTAATTCATTAGGTCTAGTGCCAGCGGCCTCACATTGCCTTAACTAGAGTCTCCTCGACTAAGTGTGAGTCATACTGTTAATGTTGACATTGTTGGTTTATTTTATTATTGACACACTTTGTTGAATAAACGAATCCATCCATATTGACATTTATCTATCTATGTATATTAGTATGTCGGACTCTACTCACCAGTCTTCGGTTGCTGCTTAAGACGTGGCAGACAACCATGGTCATCACCCCACCCAAGGTCAAGATCAGAAACCGGTTATAGGTCATCCTGAATGGCTTGCCGATTGCTGATCCAACCAGCCGGACCTTTGTACTCCTGTCACCAACATAGAACGCAATCCGTTAAATGTATCCACTCAGCTTATATTTATATAATTTTTCTTGCGACAAATAAAAAAATTATTAGACATTATTGTCGCATTGAAGAATAGTAACTGTTTTTCACTACAGCGGTACCAAATTAAGTATCCACGAATAACACGTTACGTCTATTGCCGGGCACCGAGGCATCCCTGTATAACCTTAAGAGCGCAATAAGGTGACGTTAGATCGCCAGCCGCCAGAGCGCACGGCGTCCCGCGCTCACTCACAGTCACGTGGTATCCCAGCCTTATGAGCAAAAGGTCGACTGCACGGTCCGCGCAGTTAACGACATTGGCAGGGCATGTTCCATGCTATCCGTGACGACGTCTCTCCCTTGCACACGGGGGCAAGGCCCTTCATATGTCACCAATTGACAAAGAACGGGGAAAAACACTTGAATTGATCATCGTCAATTGATACTTAGTTGTCCCTCCAGCGTGGCGTTGGATGTTTAATTTCTGTTTCAAAGGCCATCAGGCCAAAAGTACATAATACAAACGAATCAATGAAAACGAAATACAAAATGAGAGAACGAATGTTGGGCGTACACAATAAATTATCAAGTATTGATCAAAAATATCCATCTTTTCTCAATAGTGTAAATATACATAGCCAAATTCCTTTGAGTTTTAGTATTGGTGCAAGTCATTAATATGAGAAAGCAACACAACAAGGCATGGTATTCGTCATCGAGAAGTACAATATCCATTTGTTTACAATAAGTGCAGATTCTATCTGCTAATAATATTCCATTTCTTCGTCCGAGCTCTACTGCAAGACGATGGGCGGAACACCTGAAACGCGAGAATGCTTTTCTAATTCTGGCACAATTTACTGCAGACAGATACGTTTCACAATTGAAATCGAATTTAAACAGTGTGTAGGTGCTCAGACGACTCTGGTTTCGGGTTGTTTCATACCACTGGTCAGTCATACAGTTAGCTAATCTATTGTTAAAATCATTCAGAAATTCTCGTTCGGTTTCACAAATAAACTCCTGCATGGCCCACACACCAGCGAAGGTGTTTCTCAAGGAGATTTCTTACAGAAGATGCCCACATTGGCCTATCATCAAAATCCCTCATCATATCATAGCAACACCTAGCGTATCGAGTTTGTGGCATTTTAAGAATTTTAATCCAGTATTTCACACATTTAGTTAAGTAAATACGCGCCAAGGGCAACCTTCCACACTCACATAGGGCGGCTTGGTGAGATGTATGCTTGGGTAGCCCAAGTAATCTCTTTTTCAATCTCATCATGAACTTGAAAGCCCAAACTTCTGCTTCATAAGTCAAAATCGGTACAATAATTCTATCAAAGAGTGTTAAAGCAGCACCCATGGGTAGTCTATTTACGTTTCTATTGAGCTCGAAAACTTTCGCCATTGCTCTAGTTGCCTGTGAGGCCAGCGTTTTAACAGCACCTGACCAAGAGAGTGTGCTCGTAAACGTTATGCCTAAATACTTGTATGTTGACACTACTTCCAATCTTTGTTCTTTAAAATACCATTTTTCGTTTTTCTTAACAATTCCACCGCGACGAAAGACTATAACCTTTGTTTTTTGCATGTTAATTTTGAGGCCCCATTGGTCTGAGAATTTTTCCAACACATTTATCGTAGTCTGTAGTGTCCCCACTGTTTCTGCACAGTTTGCCAAGTCGTCCGCAAAAATAAGGGTTGTGATACTTGGTAAATTGGCTTTAACAAAAATCCCAGGACATGCTGAGCTAGATAACATATTTGCATATTCACTGATGTATAAGGCAAACAAAGAGGACTTAACATGAACCCCTGACGCGTTCCAACCGTACACATAAAATAATTCGTTATTCCTTGGGGTGTGTTTATGGCGGTTTTAAGTTTGATATACATGGACCGTATAACATTGAGTACCTTGCCGTGAATACCTTTGTTAATTATACTATACCACAGTGCAGATTGTGGTACACTGTCAAAAGCTTTAGAGAAGTCTATGTACAGAACGTAACATCGACTCTTTTCTTTAGAGCGATATTTCTGTATAATAGCTTGTAGTGTGAACACATGGTCAACCGTGCTATAGCCTTTCCTGTAACCTGCCTGCTCCTCTTGCCTCAGGCCATGGGATTCAACCCATTCTGTTAACCTGCTGCACAGTAACTTCGTAAACATATTGCTGAGCGCAGACAGTACGGAGATCCCCCTGTAGTTATTCGTGTCGGTTTTTGACCCGTTCTTATGTACAGGGGTAATGAGCGCCTGACCCCAACTCTCGGGGTAAATCCCAACTCCAAGTATGGTGTTGAACAGACCTTGCAAGTGGGAGGTGATCTCCACACGGATAGCTCGCTTAATACTCGTTTTAATATCTCGTTTAATACTCCATCATACCCAGGCGCCTTTGATTCTTTCTTTATAAGTAAAACCTTCATTTAGCTCATTAATAATCGCCGTCGTACTATGACACTGATCACATTCCCCGTCATGACCACGTAAGAAATCTGTTACTTAAATTCATGTTGGAACCCGGATTTGAGTTTAGCTTCAGTGTTATTTAAGAGATCATCGAAGTAATCCCTACATATGTCACCAGATATTTCTACACTCTGTCTCGTCGTTGTCATTTGATTTTTCACACATCTCCAGAACTTAGACGGATCTTCATTACTTTCAACGATATCATCCAGTACTTTCTTCGCATACGTCATCTGTTTTGACGAGGTTTGGTTGCCTTTCCTGTCGAACACTTTACTGTCTGTTCACGCGGTTCCTGACCTGCATACCCTCTCCTGCCTTATGAATAAGGTCAGGGATAAACGACACTATACCGTTGACATCATCTGTGTTAGATAGATGACATAGCGTTTCTTGGCCTTTCAGCAGCGCACGCAGGACGGCTGCTCTGACGTCAAGCCCCCTGCGTGGCGTTGTGTGCGCACCATCGACTGCGGGGGGATTATGACCCCGGGACACCCGCGCCAGGGAACCCGTCAATGGTCATGGGTGCCCAGCCATGTTTCATCATCGATTTGCAAAGCTCAGATTGATACAGTAGCGACCACGTGGCCTGACAGACTGCATGGACATGTAAATATAATTGGCAACCCCAATGGAGGGCGATGGTATATGTGTACTAATCAATAATAAATTAGAATTCTTAGTTTTTTCTCGCGTTACGCGCATATAGGTAGCTTTACATTTATCCTAACATCCTACATATAGGTAGCTTTACATTTATCCTAGCATCCTACATATAGATAGCTTTACATTTATCCTAGCATTCTACATATAGGGCCCCTGAGGGGGGGGGGGGTAGCCATGTCGCGTGTCGATTTTAAGAAAAAGGTCCATGTCGCGTGTCGATTTTAAGAAAAGGTCCATGTCGCGTGTCGATTTTAAGAAAAGTTCCATGTCGCGTGTCGCTAAGTCTTATGTCGCATGTCGATTCTAAGACAACCCCAATGTCGCGTTGTCGATTTTAAAAATCACCGTGTCGCCGTGTCGAAAAAGCCCCTCTGGGGCCCTACATATAACACGTTCAATGTGACTAACCTGCTGAATGTAACACATATATACAACCCGTCATATCTATTTATGGTTCACACGGGCCCTTCCGGATATTACTAGCAATTAGCACGCGGGGGTGTGTTACTCAGAAATTCGTCAATTGGCATGGGCCATGTGATCCCCGTTCACCAAATTGTTTGACACACCTGCTAAACGCTATATTTCCTGTCAGACTAATCAACAGACAAGAATGGTCTATTTATATGTTACTCGCTGTTTTAAAAGCCTAAAGTTAATCAATAATAAATTTATAAATTTGACAAAAATTTTCGTGAAAAAACCTGATTGGTTGCAATCGAAGGGTGGCTTGTCATAAACGCTGAGTTACCATAGTAGCCTGTCGGTGAGCTTTTTTAATTGATCAGCGATAGTGTGGAGACAATGGTGAGTGTGTGTTCTGTCTGCTAGCAATGATTCGTGACGGACCTGACGTGGCACAACACACTTCCGCGACACACACCCTCGCGACACACACCCTCGCGACACACACCCTCGCGACACACACCCTCGCGACACACACCCTCGCGACCCACCCTCGCAACACACCTTCGCGACACACACCCTCGCAACACACACGCTCGCGACACACACCCTCGCGACACACACCCTCGCGACACACACCCTCGCGACACACACCCTCGCGACACACACCCTCGCGACACACACCCTCGCGACACACCCTCGCGACACACCCTCGCGACACACACCCTCGCGACACACACGCTCGCGACACACACCCTCGCGACACACACCCTCGCGACACACACCCTCGCGACACACACCCTCGCGACACACACCCTTGCGACACACACCCTCGCGACACACACCCTCGCGACACACACCCTCGCGACACACACCCTCGCGACACACCCTCGCGACACACCCTCGCGACACACACCCTCGCGACACACACGCTCGCGACACACACCCTCGCGACACACACCCTCGCGACACACACCCTCGCGACACACACCCTCGCGACACACACCCTCGCGACACACACCCTCGCGACACACACCCTCGCGACACACACCCTCGCGACACACACACACCCTCGCAACACACCCTCGCGACACACACCCTCGCGACACACACCCTCGCGACACACACCCTCGCGACACACACACACCCTCGCAACACACCCTCGCGACACACACCCTCGCGACACACACCCTCGCGACACACACCCTCGCGACACACACCCTCGCGACACACACACACCCTCGCAACACACCCTCGCGACACACACCCTCGCGACACACACCCTCGCGACACACCCTCGCGACACACACCCTCGCGACACACACCCTCGCGACACACACCCTCGCGACACACACACACCCTCGCAACACACCCTCGCGACACACACCCTCGCGACACACACCCTCGCGACACACACCCTCGCGACACACACCCTCGCGACACACACCCTCGCGACACACACACACCCTCGCAACACACCCTCGCGACACACACCCTCGCGACACACACCCTCGCGACACACACACACCCTCGCAACACACACCCTCGCGACACACACCCTCGCAACACACACCCTCGCGACACACACCCTCGCGACACACACCCTCGCGACACACACCCTCGCGACACACACACACCCTCGCGACACACACCCTCGCAACACACACCCTCGCGACACACACCTTCGCGACACACACCCTCGCGACACACACCCTCGCGACACACACTCGCAACGCACCCTCGCGAAACACACACACCCTCGCAACGCACCCTCGCGACACACACCCTCGCGACACACACCCTCGCGACACACACCCTCGCGACACACACACACCCTCGCAACACACCCTCGCGACACACACCCTCGCGACACACACTCTCGCGACACACACCCTCGCGACACACACACACCCTCGCAACACACCCACGCGACACACACCCCCGCGACACCCACCCTCGCGACACACACCCTCGCGACACACACCCTCGCGACACACACGCTCGCGACACACACCCTCGCGACACACACGCTCGCGACACACACCCTCGCGACACACACCCTCGCGACACACACCCTCGCGACACACACGCTCGCGACACACACCCTCGCGACACACACCCTCGCGACACACACCCTCGCGACACACACCCTCGCGACACACCCTCGCGACACACACCCTCGCGACACACACCCTCGCGACACACCCTCGCAACACACACCCTCGCGACACACCCTCGCGACGCACCCTCGCGACACACCCTCGCGACACACACCCTCGCGACACACACCCTCGCGACACACACCCTCGCGACACACACCCTCGCGACACACACCCTCGCGACACACACCCTCGCGACACACACCCTCGCGACACACACCCTCGCGACACACACCCTCGCGACACACACCCTCGCGACACACCCTCGCAACACACACCCTCGCGACACACCCTCGCGACGCACCCTCGCGACACACCCTCGCGACACACACCCTCGCGACACACACCCTCGCGACACACACCCTCGCGACACACACCCTCGCGACACACACCCTCGCGACACACACCCTCGCGACACACACCCTCGCGACACACACCCTCGCGACACACACCCTCGCGACACACACCCTCGCGACACACACCCTCGCGACACACACACACCCTCGCGACACACACACACCCTCGCAACACACCCTCGCGACACACACCCTCGCAACACACACCCTCGCGACACACACCCTCGCGACACACACCCTCGCGACACACACCCTCGCGACACACACACACCCTCGCGACACACACCCTCGCGACACACACCCTCGCGACACACACACACCCTCGCAACACACCCTCGCGACACACACCCTCGCGACACACACTCTCGCGACACACACCCTCGCGACACACACACACCCTCGCAACACACCCACGCGACACACACCCCCGCGACACCCACCCTCGCGACACACACCCTCGCGACACACACCCTCGCGACACACACACACCCTCGCAACACACCCTCGCGACACACACCCTCGCGACACACACCCTCGCGACACACACCCTCGCGACACACACCCTCGCCACACACACCCTCGCGACACATACACACCCTCGCAACACACCCTCGCGACACACACCCTCGCGACACACACCCTCGCGACACACACCCTCGCGACACACACCCTCGCGACACACACACACCCTCGCAACACACCCTCGCGACACACACCCTCGCGACACACACCCTCGCGACACACACCCTCGCGACACACACCCTCGCGACACACACACACCCTCGCAACACACCCTCGCGACACACACCCTCACGACACACACCCTCGCGACACACACACACCCTCGCAACACACACCCTCGCGACACACACCCTCGCGACACACACCCTCGCGACACACACCCTCGCGACACACACACACCCTCGCAACACACACCCTCGCGACACACACCCTCGCGACACACACCCTCGCGACACACACCCTCGCGACACACACCCTCGCGACACACACCCTCGCGACACACACCCTCGCGACACATACCTGCATGTATAACCCAAACGCAGCGTCCAAGTCCGTGCCATATCTGGTACGCCACGCTGAAAAGACACAGGCGCTGTCGCCCGGCACACGGACAGGACACTGGCGCTGTCGCCCGCCACGCTGACAGGACACTGGCGCTGTTGCCCGCCACGCTGACAGGACACTGGCGCTGTCGCCCGCCACGCTGAGAGGACACTGGCGCTGTCGCCCGCCACGCTGACAGGACACTGGCGCTGTCGCCCGCCACGCTGACAGGACACTGGCGCTGTCGCCCGCCACGCTGACAGGACACTGGCGCTGTCGCCCGCCACGCTGACAGGACACTGGCGCTGTCGCCCGCCACGCTGACAGGACACTGGCGCTGTCGCCCGCCACGCTGACAGAACACTGGCGCTGTCGCCCGCCACGCTGACAGGACACTGGCGCTGATTGCTGTGCAAGTCACTGAAGAACAACACCCAACGGACGCCCAGTGACACGCGGTAGTTGGTGAACAGAACAAAGAGTTCGCTCTCAGTTTTCCCATATTAAAAATGACACACCTATGTAGTAATTTGTTGGATTAAGTACGCAACGCTTGCTATTTTACTTTCAATTGATTGTTAATTGAAATACATTATAACTTTTCTAAACGTTTTGTCCCTGTGTTCTGCGTTGTCCCCGGTCTTCAGCAGTGGCCTCGGGGCTGGCCCGATAGCTCAGTGGGTTAGAGCGCTCGCCTTGGGTGCTCTCGACTTCCAATAGTGTATCACTAAAGGAAAACCAAGCTATATTCAAAGAAGTTCAGAACTACATTGCCAGATAGATTAATGTTCTGCCACTTGTTACTTGTGCATCACATGTAAGCAAGAGAGATTTGTATAGGCATTGCCTGTTTCCTAATTGCGAAATAAAAATGTGTTTAAACCAATAGTGTATCCTTCCAACGGATCTCGACTTTAACAGTGTATCTTTCCAACGGAGCTCGACTTTAGCAGCATATCTTACCAACGGATCTTGACTTAAGTCTATTTTTCTAACAGATCTCGACTTTAACAGCGTATTTTTCCAACGGATCTCGACTTTAACAGCGTATTTTTCCAACGCATCTCGGCTTTAACAGTTTATTTTTCCAACGGATCTCGACTTAAACAGCGTATCTTTCCAACGGATCTCCACTTTAACAGCGTATTTTTCCAACGGATCTCTACTTTAACAGCGTATTTTTCCAACGCATCTCGGCTTTAACAGTTTATTTTTCCAACGGATCTCGACTTTAACAGCGTATCTTTCCAACGCATCTCGGCTTTAACAGTTTATTTTTCCGACGGATCTCGACTTTAACGGTTTATTTTTCCAACGGATCTCGACTTTAACAGCGTATATTTCCAACGGATCTAGACTTTAACAGTGTATCTTTCTAACGGATCTAGACTTTAACTGTGCATTTTTCCAACGGATCTCGACTTTAACAGTGTATCTTTCTAACGGATCTAGACTTTAACAGTGCATTTTTCTAAGGGATCTCGACTTTAACAGTGTATCTTTCTAACGGATCGCGACTTTAACAGTGCATTTCTCCAACGGATCTCGACTTTAACAGTGTATCTTTCTAACGGATCTCGACTTTAACAGTGCATTTTTCCAACGGATCTCGACTTTAACAGTGTATCTTTCTAACGGATCTAGACTTTAACAGTGCATTTTTTCAACGGATCTCGACTTTAACAGTGTATCTTTTTTTTAACGGATCTAGACTTTAACAGTGCATTTTTCTAAGGGATCTCGACTTTAACAGTGTATCTTTCTAACGGATCTCGACTTTAACAGTGCATTTCTCCAACGGATCTCGACTTTAACAGTGTATCTTTCTAACGGATCTAGACTTTAACAGTGCATTTTTCCAACGGATCTAGACTTTAACAGTGTATCTTTCTAACGGATCTAGACTTTAACAGTGCATTTTTCTAAGGGATCTCGACTTTAACAGTGTATCTTTCTAACGGATTTCGACTTTAACAGTGCATTTTTCCAACGGATCTAGACTTTAACAGTGCATTTTTCCAACGGATCTCGACTTTTAACAGTTTATTTTTCCAACGGATCTCGAATTGACAATGCGTATCTTTCCAACGGATCTCGACTTTTAACAGTGTATCTTTCCAACGGATCTCGACTTTAACAGTGTATCTTTCTAACGGATCTAGACTTTAACAGTGTATCTTTCTAACGGATCTAGACTTTAACAGTGCATTTTTCTAAGGGATCTAGACTTTAACAGTGTATATTTCTAACGGATCTCGACTTTAACAGTGTATATTTCTAACGGATCTCGACTTTAACAGTGCATTTTTCCAACGGATCTCGACTTTAACAGTGTATCTTTCTAACGGATCTAGACTTTAACAGTGCATTTTTCTAAGGGATCTCGACTTTAACAGTGCATTTTTCCAACGGATCTCGACTTTAACAGTGTATCTTTCTAACGGATCTAGACTTTAACAGTGCATTTTTCCAACGGATCTCGACTTTAACAGTGTATCTTTCTAACGGATCTAGACTTTAACAGTGCATTTTTCCAACGGATCTCGACTTTAACAGTGTATCTTTTTTTTAACGGATCTAGACTTTAACAGTGCATTTTTCCAACGGATCTAGAGTTTAACAGTGTATCTTTCTAACGGATCTAGACTTTAACAGTGCATTTTTCTAAGGGATCTCGACTTTAACAGTGTATCTTTCTAACGGATTTCGACTTTAACAGTGCATTTTTCCAACGGATCTAGACTTTAACAGTGCATTTTTCCAACGGATCTCGACTTTTAACAGTTTATTTTTCCAACGGATCTCGAATTGACAATGCGTATCTTTCCAACGGATCTCGACTTTTAACAGTGTATCTTTCCAACGGATCTCGACTTTAACAGTGTATCTTTCTAACGGATCTAGACTTTAACAGTGCATTTTTCCAACGGATCTCGACTTTAACAGTGTATCTTTCTAACGGATCTAGACTTTAACAGTGCATTTTTCTAAGGGATCTCGACTTTAACAGTGTATCTTTCTAACGGATCTCGACTTTAACAGTGCATTTTTCCAACGGATCTCGACTTTAACAGTGTATCTTTCTAACGGATCTAGACTTTAACAGTGCATTTTTCTAAGGGATCTCGACTTTAACAGCGTATATTTCCAACGGATCTAGACTTTAACAGTGTATCTTTCTAACGGATCTAGACTTTAACTGTGCATTTTTCCAACGGATCTCGACTTTAACAGTATATCTTTCTAACGGATCTAGACTTTAACAGTGCATTTTTCTAAGGGATCTCGACTTTAACAGTGTATCTTTCTAACGGATCTCGACTTTAACAGTGCATTTCTCCAACGGATCTCGACTTTAACAGTGTATCTTTCTAACGGATCTAGACTTTAACAGTGCATTTTTCCAACGGATCTAGACTTTAACAGTGTATCTTTCTAACGGATCTAGACTTTAACAGTGCATTTTTCTAAGGGATCTCGACTTTAACAGTGTATCTTTCTAACGGATCTCGACTTTAACAGTGCATTTTTCCAACGGATCTCGACTTTAACAGTGTATCTTTCTAACGGATCTAGACTTTAACAGTGCATTTTTCCAACGGATCTCGACTTTAACAGTGTATCTTTTTTTTAACGGATCTAGACTTTAACAGTGCATTTTTCTAAGGGATCTCGACTTTAACAGTGTATCTTTCTAACGGATCTCGACTTTAACAGTGCATTTTTCTAAGGGATCTCGACTTTAACAGTGCATTTTTCCAACGGATCTCGACTTTAACAGTGTATCTTTTTTTTAACGGATCTAGACTTTAACAGTGCATTTTTCCAACGGATCTAGACTTTAACAGTGTATCTTTCTAACGGATCTAGACTTTAACAGTGCATTTTTCTAAGGGATCTCGACTTTAACAGTGTATCTTTCTAACGGATTTCGACTTTAACAGTGCATTTTTCCAACGGATCTAGACTTTAACAGTGCATTTTTCCAACGGATCTCGACTTTTAACAGTTTATTTTTCCAACGGATCTCGAATTGACAATGCGTATCTTTCCAACGGATCTCGACTTTAACAGTGTATCTTTCTAACGGATCTAGACTTTAACAGTGTATCTTTCTAAGGGATCTAGACTTTAACAGTGCATTTTTCTAAGGGATCTAGACTTTAACAGTGTATATTTCTAACGGATCTCGACTTTAACAGTGTATATTTCTAACGAATCTCGACTTTAACAGTGCATTTTTCCAACGGATCTAGACTTTAACAGTGCATTTTTCCAACGGATCTCGACTTTTAACAGTTTATTTTTCCAACGGATCTCGAATTGACAATGCGTATCTTTCCAACGGATCTCGACTTTAACAGTGTATCTTTCTAACGGATCTAGACTTTAACAGTGTATCTTTCTAAGGGATCTAGACTTTAACAGTGCATTTTTCTAAGGGATCTAGACTTTAACAGTGTATATTTCTAACGGATCTCGACTTTAACAGTGTATATTTCTAACGAATCTCGACTTTAACAGTGCATTTTTCCAACGGATCTAGACTTTAACAGTGTATCTATCTAACGGATCTAGACTTTAACAGTGCATTTTTCTAAGGGATCTCGACTTTAACAGTGTATCTTTCTAACGGATCTCGACTTTAACAGTGCATTTTTCCAACGGATCTAGACTTTAACAGTGTATCTTTCTAACGGATCTGGACTTTAACAGTGCATTTTTCCAACGGATCTCGACTTTAACAGTGTATCTTTCTAACGGATCTAGACTTTAACAGTGCATTTTTCCAACGGATCTCGACTTTAACAGTGTATCTTTTTTTTAACGGATCTAGACTTTAACAGTGCATTTTTCTAAGGGATCTCGACTTTAACAGTGTATCTTTCTAACGGATCTAGACTTTAACAGCATATCTTTCTAACAGATCTCGAATTAACACCGCGTATTTTTCCAAAGAATCTAGATTTAACAGTATCTTTCCAACGGATCTAGACTTTAACAGCGAATCTTACCAACGGATCTCGAATTTTACAGCCTATCTTTCTAACTGATCTCAAAGGGTTCGAAGGGGGTGTTCTGTTCGTGCTGACCCCGCGAACGCCTGGCTTACAGTTAAACGAGGGGTGGAAGGGAGCCTCCAGCACAGCTCCACGAAACTATCGGACATTTATTATTCACAAATAACATTGCTCTACCATGAGTGAGGTTAATACGTCGGCAACGAATGAGAACGACATTGGAGCTTCAAGGTGAGTTTATTCCACAGGAGTGTCTCTTACATATCGTCCCGGGAGCAAACATCCCACACCCCACCAGCAAACAGGGGAAGGCCATTGTAGCAGATCACATCCCACCAGCAAACAGGGGAAGGCCATTGTAGCAGATCACATCCCACTAGCAAACAGGGTGAAGGCCATTGTAGCAGATCACATCCCACTAGCAAACAGGGGAAGGCCATTGTAGCAGATCACATCCCACCAGCAAACAGGGGAAGGCCATTGTAGCAGATCACATCCCACCAGCAAACAGGGGAAGGCCATTGTAGCAGATCACATCCCACTAGCAAACAGGGGAAGGCCATTGTAGCAGATCACATCCCACCAGCAAAAAGGGGAAGGCCATTGTAGCAGATCACATCCCACCAGCAAACAGGGTGAAGACCATTGTAGTAGATCACATCCCACCAGCAAACAGGGTAAGGCCATTGTAGCAGATCACATCCCACCAGCAAACAGGGTGAAGGCCATTGTAGCAGATCACATCCCACCAGCAAACAGGGGAAGGCCATTGTAGCAGATCACATCCCACCAGCAAACAGGGGAAGGCCATTGTAGCGGATCACATCCCACCAGCAAACAGGGGAAGGCCATTGTAGCAATCACATCCCACCAGCAAACAGGGTGAAGGCCATTGTAGCAGATCACATCCCACCAGCAAACAGGGGAAGGCCATTGTAGTAGATCACATCCCACCAGCAAACAGGGTGAAGACCATTGTAGTAGATCACATCCCACCAGCAAACAGGGGAAGGCCATTGTAGCAGATCACATCCCACAAGCAAACAGGGTGAAGGCCATTGTAGCAGATCACATCCCACCAGCAAACAGGGGAAGGCCATTGTAGCAGATCACATCCCACCAGCAAACAGGGTGAAGACCATTGTAGTAGATCACATCCCACCAGCAAACAGGGGAAGGCCATTGTAGCAGATCACATCCCACCAGCAAACAGGGTGAAGGCCATTGTAGCAGATCACATCCCACCAGCAAACAGGGTGAAGACCATTGTAGTAGATCACATCCCACCAGCAAACAGGGGAAGGCCATTGTAGCAGATCACATCCCACCAGCAAACAGGGGAAGACCATTGTAGCAGATCACATCCCACCAGCAAACAGGGGAAGGCCATTGTAGCAGATCACATCCCACCAGCAAACAGGGGAAGGCCATTGTAGCAGATCACATCCCACCAGCAAACAGGGGAAGGCCATTGTAGCAGATCACATCCCACCAGCAAACAGGGGAAGGCCATTGCAGCAGATCACATCCCACCAGCAAACAGGGGAAGACCATTGTAGCAGATCTAGCAGCAGGCGAAAACACTTCAGTAAGTTGGTACGCGACTGATCTTTAACAACGGTGCACGGATGAAAGAGGGGTTTGCGCATGGACAACTGTCTCAGTATAGCTCATGTGCTACCCATGACTCACATTCATAACGAAATTAAGCTTTCGGGCTCAAACATGTCTTGCGGACCTAATTTATTAACATTAAACATGTTCAACAAGAGTTGAATGAAATAAATACACAATTCG
This sequence comes from Arenicola marina, assembly GCA_964019135.1. NCBI lineage: Eukaryota > Metazoa > Annelida > Polychaeta > Arenicolidae > Arenicola > Arenicola marina. The sequence continues at coordinate 41,213,399 of OZ025250.1, forward strand.
GTGAAATCAAGCGATTCCTTCGTGTAGATGTATATCAATAAAAGTCCTTTGGCAGCAGTCGGAACAACAAGAGCATCGAATAAGACAAACAATAAATAAACATTTTAAGCAACAATTAAAAGGCTTGGGGTGTGGAGAGGTCATCCCTTCCCCACTCCCCCTTGTCGGTGACTTCTGTTGGGGGCTGGAGTGGTCATCTCTTCCCCACTCCCCCTTGTCGGTGACTTGTGTTGGGGTGTGGAGAGGTCATCCCTTCCCCACTCCCCCTTGTCGGTGACTTGTGATGGGGTGTGGAGTGGTCATCTCTTCCCCACTCCCCCTTGTCGGTGACTTGTGTTGGGGTGCGGAGTGGTCATCTCTTCCCCACTCCCCCTTGTCGGTGACTTGTGTTGGGCTGCGGAGTGGTCATCCCTTCCCCACTCCCCCTTGTCGGTGACTTGTGTTGGGGTGTGGAGTGGTCATCTCTTCCCCACTCCCCCTTGTCGGTGACTTGTGTTGGGGTGTGGAGTGGTCATCTCTTCCCCACTCCCCCTTGTCAGTGACTTGTGTTGGGGTGTGGAGTGGTCATCCCTTCCCCACTCCCCCTTGTCGGTGACTTGTGTTGGGGTGTGGAGTGGTCATCTCTTCCCCACTCCCCCTTGTCGGTGACTTGTGATGGGGTGTGGAGTGGTCATCTCTTCCCCACTCCCCCTTGTCGGTGACTTGTGTTGGGGTGTGGAGTGGTCATCTCTTCCCCACTCCCCCTTGTCGGTGACTTGTGATGGGGTGTGGAGTGGTCATCTCTTCCCCACTCCCCCTTGTCGGTGACTTGTGTTGGGGTGTGGAGTGGTCATCTCTTCCCCACTCCCCCTTGTCGGTGACTTGTGTTGGGGTGTGGAGAGGTCATCTCTTCCCCACTCCCCCTTGTCGGTGACTTGTGTTGGGGTGTGGAGTGGTCATCTCTTCCCCACTCCCCCTTGTCGGTGACTTGTGTTGGGGTGTGGAGTGGTCATCTCTTCCCCACTCCCCCTTGTCGGTGACTTCTGTTGGGGTGTGGAGTGGTCATCTCTTCCCCACTCCCCCTTGTCGGTGACTTGTGTTGGGGTGTGGAGTGGTCATCTCTTCTCCACTCCCCCTTGTCGGTGACTTGTGTTGGGGTGTGGAGAGGTCATCTCTTCCCCACTCCCCCTTGTCGGTGACTTGTGTTGGGGTGTGGAGTGGTCATCTCTTCCCCACTCCCCCTTGTCGGTGACTTGTGTTGGGGTGTGGAGTGGTCATCTCTTCCCCACTCCCCCTTGTCGGTGACTTGTGTTGGGGTGTGGAGTGGTCATCTCTTCCCCACTCTCCCTTGTCGGTGACTTGTGTTGGGGTGTGGAGTGGTCATCCCTTCCCCATTCCCCCTTGTCGGTGACTTGTGTTGGGGTGTGGAGTGGTCATCCCTTCCCCACTCCCCCTTGTCGGTGACTTGTGTTGGGGTGTGGAGTGGTCATCTCTTCCCCACTCCCCCTTGTCGGTGACTTGTGTTGGGGTGTGGAGTGGTCATCCCTTCCCCACTCCCCCTTGTCGGTGACTTGTGATGGGGTGTGGAGTGGTCATCTCTTCCCCACTCCCCCTTGTCGGTGACTTGTGTTGGGGTGTGGAGTGGTCATCTCTTCCCCACTCCCCCTTGTCGGTGACTTGTGTTGGGGTGTGGAGTGGTCATCTCTTCCCCACTCCCCCTTGTCGGTGACTTCTGTTGGGGTGTGGAGTGGTCATCTCTTCCCCACTCCCCCTTGTCGGTGACTTGTGTTGGGGTGTGGAGTGGTCATCTCTTCCCCACTCCCCCTTGTCGGTGACTTGTGTTGGGGTGTGGAGAGGTCATCTCTTCCCCACTCCCCCTTGTCGGTGACTTGTGTTGGGGTGTGGAGTGGTCATCTCTTCCCCACTCCCCCTTGTCGGTGACTTGTGTTGGGGTGTGGAGTGGTCATCCCTTCCCCACTCCCCCTTGTCGGTGACTTGTGTTGGGGTGTGGAGTGGTCATCTCTTCCCCACTCCCCCTTGTGGGTGACTTGTGTTGGGGTGTGGAGTGGTCATCCCTTCCCCACTCCCCCTTGTCGGTGACTTGTGTTGGGGTGTGGAGTGGTCATCTCTTTCCCACTCCCCCTTGTCGGTGACTTGTGTTGGGGTGTGGAGAGGTCATCTCTTCCCCACTCCCCCTTGTCGGTGACTTGTGTTGGGGTGTGGAGTGGTCATCTCTTCCCCACTCCCCCTTGTCGGTGACTTGTGTTGGGGTGTGGAGTGGTCATCCCTTCCCCACTCCCCCTTGTCGGTGACTTGTGTTGGGGTGTGGAGTGGTCATCTCTTCCCCACTCCCCATTGTCGGTGACTTGTGTTGGGGTGTGGAGTGGTCATCTCTTCCCCACTCCCCCTTGTCGGTGACTTGTGTTGGGGTGTGGAGTGGTCATCTCTTCCCCACTCCCCCTTGTCGGTGACTTGTGTTGGGGTGTGGAGTGGTCATCTCTTCCCCACTCCCCCTTGTCGGTGACTTGTGTTGGGGTGTGGAGTGGTCATCCCTTCCCCACTCCCCCTTGTCGGTGACTTGTGTTGGGGTGTGGAGTGGTCATCCCTTCCCCACTCCCCCTTGTCGGTGACTTGTGTTGGGGTGTGGAGTGGTCATCTCTTCCCCACTCCCCCTTGTCGGTGACTTGTGTTGGGGTGTGGAGTGGTCATCTCTTCCCCACTCCCCCTTGTCGGTGACTTGTGTTGGGGTGTGGAGTGGTCATCTCTTCCCCACTCCCCCTTGTCGGTGACTTGTGTTGGGGTGTGGAGTGGTCATCTCTTCCCCACTCCCCCTTGTCGGTGACTTGTGTTGGGGTGTGGAGTGGTCATCTCTTCCCCACTCCCCCTTGTCGGTGACTTGTGTTGGGGTGTGGAGAGGTCATCTCTTCCCCACTCCCCCTTGTCGGTGACTTGTGTTGGGGTGTGGAGTGGTCATCTCTTCCCCACTCCCCCTTGTCGGTGACTTGTGTTGGGGTGTGGAGTGGTCATCTCTTCCCCACTCCCCCTTGTCGGTGACTTGTGTTGGGGTGTGGAGTGGTCATCTCTTCCCCACTCCCCCTTGTCGGTGACTTGTGTTGGGGTGTGGAGTGGTCATCTCTTCCCCACTCCCCCTTGTCGGTGACTTGTGTTGGGGTGTGGAGTGGTCATCTCTTCCCCACTCCCCCTTGTCGGTGACTTGTGTTGGGGTGTGGAGTGGTCATCTCTTCCCCACTCCCCCTTGTCGGTGACTTGTGTTGGGGTGTGGAGTGGTCATCTCTTCCCCACTCCCCCTTGTCGGTGACTTGTGTTGGGGTGTGGAGTGGTCATCTCTTCCCCACTCCCCCTTGTCGGTGACTTGTGTTGGGGTGTGGAGTGGTCATCCCTTCCCCACTCCCCCTTGTCGGTGACTTGTGTTGGGGTGTGGAGTGGTCATCCCTTCCCCACTCCCCCTTGTCGGTGACTTGTGTTGGGGTGTGGAGTGGTCATCTCTTCCCCACTCCCCCTTGTCGGTGACTTGTGTTGGGGTGTGGAGTGGTCATCTCTTCCCCACTCCCCCTTGTCGGTGACTTGTGTTGGGGTGTGGAGTGGTCATCTCTTCCCCACTCCCCCTTGTCGGTGACTTGTGTTGGGGTGTGGAGTGGTCATCTCTTCCCCACTCCCCCTTGTCGGTGACTTGTGTTGGGGTGTGGAGTGGTCATCTCTTCCCCACTCCCCCTTGTCGGTGACTTGTGTTGGGGTGTGGAGTGGTCATCTCTTCCCCACTCCCCCTTGTCGGTGACTTGTGTTGGGGTGTGGAGTGGTCATCTCTTCCCCACTCCCCCTTGTCGGTGACTTGTGTTGGGGTGTGGAGTGGTCATCCCTTCCCCACTCCCCCTTGTCGGTGACTTGTGTTGGGGTGTGGAGTGGTCATCCCTTCCCCACTCCCCCTTGTCGGTGACTTGTGTTGGGGTGTGGAGAGGTCATCTCTTCCCCACTCCCCCTTGTCGGTGACTTGTGTTGGGGTGTGGAGTGGTCATCTCTTCCCCACTCCCCCTTGTCGGTGACTTGTGTTGGGGTGTAGAGTGGTCATCTCTTCCCCACTCCCCCTTGTCGGTGACTTGTGTTGGGGTGTGGAGTGGTCATCTCTTCCCCACTCCCCCTTGTCGGTGACTTGTGTTGGGGTGTGGAGTGGTCATCTCTTCCCCACTCCCCCTTGTCGGTGACTTGTGTTGGGGTGTGGAGTGGTCATCTCTTCCCCACTCCCCCTTGTCGGTGACTTGTGTTGGGGTGTGGAGTGGTCATCCCTTCCCCACTCCCCCTTGTCGGTGACTTGTGTTGGGGTGTGGAGTGGTCATCCCTTCCCCACTCCCCCTTGTCGGTGACTTGTGTTGGGGTGTGGAGTGGTCATCTCTTCCCCACTCCCCCTTGTCGGTGACTTGTGTTGGGGTGTGGAGTGGTCATCTCTTCCCCACTCCCCCTTGTCGGTGACTTGTGTTGGGGTGTGGAGTGGTCATCTCTTCCCCACTCCCCCTTGTCGGTGACTTGTGTTGGGGTGTGGAGTGGTCATCTCTTCCCCACTCCCCCTTGTCGGTGACTTGTGTTGGGGTGTGGAGTGGTCATCTCTTCCCCACTCCCCCTTGTCGGTGACTTGTGTTGGGGTGTGGAGTGGTCATCTCTTCCCCACTCCCCCTTGTCGGTGACTTGTGTTGGGGTGTGGAGTGGTCATCTCTTCCCCACTCCCCCTTGTCGGTGACTTGTGTTGGGGTGTGGAGTGGTCATCCCTTCCCCACTCCCCCTTGTCGGTGACTTGTGTTGGGGTGTGGAGTGGTCATCCCTTCCCCACTCCCCCTTGTCGGTGACTTGTGTTGGGGTGTGGAGAGGTCATCTCTTCCCCACTCCCCCTTGTCGGTGACTTGTGTTGGGGTGTGGAGTGGTCATCCCTTCCCCACTCCCCCTTGTCGGTGACTTGTGTTGGGGTGTGGAGTGGTCATCCCTTCTCCACTCCCCCTTGTCGGTGACTTGTGTTGGGGTGTGGAGAGGTCATCTCTTCCCCACTCCCCCTTGTCGGTGACTTGTGTTGGGGTGTGGAGTGGTCATCTCTTCCCCACTCCCCCTTGTCGGTGACTTGTGTTGGGGTGTGGAGTGGTCATCCCTTCCCCACTCCCCCTTGTCGGTGACTTGTGTTGGGGTGTGGAGAGGTCATCTCTTCCCCACTCCCCCTTGTCGGTGACTTGTGTTGGGGTGTGGAGTGGTCATCTCTTCCCCACTCCCCCTTGTCGGTGACTTGTGTTGGGGTGTGGAGTGGTCATCTCTTCCCCACTCCCCCTTGTCGGTGACTTGTGTTGGGGTGTGGAGTGGTCATCTCTTCCCCACTCCCCCTTGTCGGTGACTTGTGTTGGGGTGTGGAGTGGTCATCTCTTCCCCACTCCCCCTTGTCGGTGACTTGTGTTGGGGTGTGGAGTGGTCATCTCTTCCCCACTCCCCCTTGTCGGTGACTTGTGTTGGGGTGTGGAGAGGTCATCTCTTCCCCACTCCCCCTTGTCGGTGACTTGTGTTGGGGTGTGGAGTGGTCATCTCTTCCCCACTCCCCCTTGTCGGTGACTTGTGTTGGGGTGTGGAGTGGTCATCCCTTCACCACTCCCCCTTGTCGGTGACTTGTGTTGGGGTGTGGAGTGGTCATCTCTTCCCCACTCCCCCTTGTCGGTGACTTGTGTTGGGGTGTGGAGAGGTCATCTCTTCCCCACTCCCCCTTGTCGGTGACTTGTGTTGGGGTGTGGAGTGGTCATCCCTTCCCCACTCCCCCTTGTCGGTGACTTGTGTTGGGGTGTGGAGAGGTCATCTCTTCCCCACTCCCCCTTGTCGGTGACTTGTGATGGGGTGTGGAGAGGTCATCCCTTCCCCACTCCCCCTTGTCGGTGACTTGTGTTGGGGTGTGGAGTGGTCATCCCTTCCCCACTCCCCCTTGTCGGTGACTTGTGTTGGGGTGTGGAGTGGTCATCCCTTCCCCACTCCCCCTTGTCGGTGACTTGTGTTGGGGTGTGGAGAGGTCATCTCTTCCCCACTCCCCCTTGTCGGTGACTTGTGTTGGGGTGTGGAGTGGTCATCTCTTCCCCACTCCCCCTTGTCGGTGACTTGTGTTGGGGTGTGGAGTGGTCATCTCTTCTCCACTCCCCCTTGTCGGTGACTTGTGTTGGGGTGTGGAGTGGTCATCTCTTCCCCACTCCCCCTTGTCGGTGACTTGTGTTGGGGTATGGAGTGGTCATCTCTTCCCCACTCCCCCTTGTCGGTGACTTGTGTTGGGGTGTGGAGTGGTCATCTCTTCCCCACTCCCCCTTGTCGGTGACTTGTGTTGGGGTGTGGAGTGGTCATCCCTTCCCCACTCCCCCTTGTCGGTGACTTGTGTTGGGGTGTGAAGTGGTCATCTCTTCCCCACTCCCCCTTGTCGGTGACTTGTGTTGGGGTGTGGAGAGGTCATCTCTTCCCCACTCCCCCTTGTCGGTGACTTGTGTTGGGGTGTGGAGTGGTCATTTCTTCCCCACTCCCCCTTGTCGGTTACTTGTGTTGGGGTATGGAGTGGTCATCCCTTCCCCACTCCCCCTTGTCGGTGACTTGTGTTGGGGTGTGGAGTGGTCATCTCTTCCCCACTCCCCCTTGTCGGTGACTTGTGTTGGGGTGTGGAGTGGTCATCTCTTCCCCACTCCCCCTTGTCGGTGACTTGTGTTGGGGTGTGGAGTGGTCATCCCTTCCCCACTCCCCCTTGTCGGTGACTTGTGTTGGGGTGTGGAGTGGTCATCCCTTCCCCACTCCCCCTTGTCGGTGACTTGTGTTGGGGTGTGGAGTGGTCATCTCTTCCCCACTCCCCCTTGTCGGTGACTTGTGTTGGGGTGTGGAGTGGTCATCTCTTCCCCACTCCCCCTTGTCGGTGACTTGTGTTGGGGTGTGGAGTGGTCATCTCTTCCCCACTCCCCCTTGTCGGTGACTTGTGTTGGGGTGTGGAGTGGTCATCTCTTCCCCACTCCCCCTTGTCGGTGACTTGTGTTGGGGTGTGGAGTGGTCATCTCTTCCCCACTCCCCCTTGTCGGTGACTTGTGTTGGGGTGTGGAGTGGTCATCTCTTCCCCACTCCCCCTTGTCGGTGACTTGTGTTGGGGTGTGGAGTGGTCATCTCTTCCCCACTCCCCCTTGTCGGTGACTTGTGTTGGGGTGTGGAGTGGTCATCCCTTCCCCACTCCCCCTTGTCGGTGACTTGTGTTGGGGTGTGGAGTGGTCATCCCTTCCCCACTCCCCCTTGTCGGTGACTTGTGTTGGGGTGTGGAGAGGTCATCTCTTCCCCACTCCCCCTTGTCGGTGACTTGTGTTGGGGTGTGGAGTGGTCATCTCTTCCCCACTCCCCCTTGTCGGTGACTTGTGTTGGGGTGTAGAGTGGTCATCTCTTCCCCACTCCCCCTTGTCGGTGACTTGTGTTGGGGTGTGGAGTGGTCATCTCTTCCCCACTCCCCCTTGTCGGTGACTTGTGTTGGGGTGTGGAGTGGTCATCTCTTCCCCACTCCCCCTTGTCGGTGACTTGTGTTGGGGTGTGGAGTGGTCATCTCTTCCCCACTCCCCCTTGTCGGTGACTTGTGTTGGGGTGTGGAGTGGTCATCCCTTCCCCACTCCCCCTTGTCGGTGACTTGTGTTGGGGTGTGGAGTGGTCATCCCTTCCCCACTCCCCCTTGTCGGTGACTTGTGTTGGGGTGTGGAGTGGTCATCTCTTCCCCACTCCCCCTTGTCGGTGACTTGTGTTGGGGTGTGGAGTGGTCATCTCTTCCCCACTCCCCCTTGTCGGTGACTTGTGTTGGGGTGTGGAGTGGTCATCTCTTCCCCACTCCCCCTTGTCGGTGACTTGTGTTGGGGTGTGGAGTGGTCATCTCTTCCCCACTCCCCCTTGTCGGTGACTTGTGTTGGGGTGTGGAGTGGTCATCTCTTCCCCACTCCCCCTTGTCGGTGACTTGTGTTGGGGTGTGGAGTGGTCATCTCTTCCCCACTCCCCCTTGTCGGTGACTTGTGTTGGGGTGTGGAGTGGTCATCTCTTCCCCACTCCCCCTTGTCGGTGACTTGTGTTGGGGTGTGGAGTGGTCATCCCTTCCCCACTCCCCCTTGTCGGTGACTTGTGTTGGGGTGTGGAGTGGTCATCCCTTCCCCACTCCCCCTTGTCGGTGACTTGTGTTGGGGTGTGGAGAGGTCATCTCTTCCCCACTCCCCCTTGTCGGTGACTTGTGTTGGGGTGTGGAGTGGTCATCCCTTCCCCACTCCCCCTTGTCGGTGACTTGTGTTGGGGTGTGGAGTGGTCATCCCTTCTCCACTCCCCCTTGTCGGTGACTTGTGTTGGGGTGTGGAGAGGTCATCTCTTCCCCACTCCCCCTTGTCGGTGACTTGTGTTGGGGTGTGGAGTGGTCATCTCTTCCCCACTCCCCCTTGTCGGTGACTTGTGTTGGGGTGTGGAGTGGTCATCCCTTCCCCACTCCCCCTTGTCGGTGACTTGTGTTGGGGTGTGGAGAGGTCATCTCTTCCCCACTCCCCCTTGTCGGTGACTTGTGTTGGGGTGTGGAGTGGTCATCTCTTCCCCACTCCCCCTTGTCGGTGACTTGTGTTGGGGTGTGGAGTGGTCATCTCTTCCCCACTCCCCCTTGTCGGTGACTTGTGTTGGGGTGTGGAGTGGTCATCTCTTCCCCACTCCCCCTTGTCGGTGACTTGTGTTGGGGTGTGGAGTGGTCATCTCTTCCCCACTCCCCCTTGTCGGTGACTTGTGTTGGGGTGTGGAGTGGTCATCTCTTCCCCACTCCCCCTTGTCGGTGACTTGTGTTGGGGTGTGGAGAGGTCATCTCTTCCCCACTCCCCCTTGTCGGTGACTTGTGTTGGGGTGTGGAGTGGTCATCTCTTCCCCACTCCCCCTTGTCGGTGACTTGTGTTGGGGTGTGGAGTGGTCATCCCTTCCCCACTCCCCCTTGTCGGTGACTTGTGTTGGGGTGTGGAGTGGTCATCTCTTCCCCACTCCCCCTTGTCGGTGACTTGTGTTGGGGTGTGGAGAGGTCATCTCTTCCCCACTCCCCCTTGTCGGTGACTTGTGTTGGGGTGTGGAGTGGTCATCCCTTCCCCACTCCCCCTTGTCGGTGACTTGTGTTGGGGTGTGGAGAGGTCATCTCTTCCCCACTCCCCCTTGTCGGTGACTTGTGATGGGGTGTGGAGAGGTCATCCCTTCCCCACTCCCCCTTGTCGGTGACTTGTGTTGGGGTGTGGAGTGGTCATCCCTTCCCCACTCCCCCTTGTCGGTGACTTGTGTTGGGGTGTGGAGTGGTCATCCCTTCCCCACTCCCCCTTGTCGGTGACTTGTGTTGGGGTGTGGAGAGGTCATCTCTTCCCCACTCCCCCTTGTCGGTGACTTGTGTTGGGGTGTGGAGTGGTCATCTCTTCCCCACTCCCCCTTGTCGGTGACTTGTGTTGGGGTGTGGAGTGGTCATCTCTTCTCCACTCCCCCTTGTCGGTGACTTGTGTTGGGGTGTGGAGTGGTCATCTCTTCCCCACTCCCCCTTGTCGGTGACTTGTGTTGGGGTATGGAGTGGTCATCTCTTCCCCACTCCCCCTTGTCGGTGACTTGTGTTGGGGTGTGGAGTGGTCATCTCTTCCCCACTCCCCCTTGTCGGTGACTTGTGTTGGGGTGTGGAGTGGTCATCCCTTCCCCACTCCCCCTTGTCGGTGACTTGTGTTGGGGTGTGGAGTGGTCATCTCTTCCCCACTCCCCCTTGTCGGTGACTTGTGTTGGGGTGTGGAGAGGTCATCTCTTCCCCACTCCCCCTTGTCGGTGACTTGTGTTGGGGTGTGGAGTGGTCATTTCTTCCCCACTCCCCCTTGTCGGTTACTTGTGTTGGGGTATGGAGTGGTCATCCCTTCCCCACTCCCCCTTGTCGGTGACTTGTGTTGGGGTGTGGAGTGGTCATCTCTTCCCCACTCCCCCTTGTCGGTGACTTGTGTTGGGGTGTGGAGTGGTCATCTCTTCCCCACTCCCCCTTGTCGGTGGCTTTTCAAACATGAGGGTGAACAGAACCGATAATCGAGGTATTCGAAGGGAACTTTGTTGGTCATGTCAGCCGCACACTGGAAACAGCGGCTGCAAGGAAATAGGGCAAAGGTCATAATGGGATAAGAGAGCAGATAGAGGGGCAAAGGTCATAATGGGGTAAGATAGTAGATAGAGGGGCAAAGGTCACAATGGGGTAAAATAGCAGATAGAAGGGCATAGGGCACAATGGGGTAAAATAGCAGATAGAGGGGCATATGTCACAATGGGGTAAGATAGCAGATAGAGGGCCATAAGTCACAATGGGGTAAGAGAGCAGATAGAGGGCATAGGTCACAATGGGGTAAAATAGCAGATAGAGGGGCATAGGTCACAATGGGGTAAGATAGCAGATAGAGGGCCATAGGTCACAATGGGGTAAGAGAGCAGATAGAGGGCATAGGTCACAATGGGGTAAAATAACAGATAGAGGGGCATAGGTCACAATGGGGTAAGATAGCAGATAGAGGGGCAAAGGTCATAATGGGGTAAGATAGCAGATAGAGGGCCATAGGTCACAATGGGGTAAGAGAGCAGATAGAGGGCCATAGGTCACAGTGGGGTAAAATAGCAGATAGAGGGGCATAGGTCACAATGGGGTAAGATAGCAGATAGAGGGGCAAAGGTCATAATGGGGTAAGATAGCAGATAGAGGGGCAAAGGTCATAATGGGGTAAGATAGCAGATAGAGAGGCAAAGGCCAAAATGGGGTAAGATAGCAGATAGAGGGCATAGGTCACAATGGGGTAAAATAGCAGATAGAGGGGCATAGGTCACAATGGGGTAAGATAGCAGATAGAGGGGCAAAGGCCAAAATGGGGTAAGATAGCAGATAGAGGGCATAGGTCACAATGGGGTAAGATAGCAGATACAGGGGCATAGGTCACAATGGGGTAAAATAGCAGATAGAGGGGCATAGGTCACAATGGGGTAAGATAGCAGATAGAGGGCCATAGGTCATAATGGGGTAAGAGAGCAGATAGAGGGCCATAGGGCACAATGGGGTAAAATAGCAGATAGAGGGACATAGGTCATAATGGGGTAAGATAGCAGATAGAAGGGCAAAGGTCATAATGGGGTAAGATAGCAGATAGAAAGGCATAGGTCACAATGGGGTAAGATAGCAGATAGAGGGCCATAGGTCACAATGGGGTAAGAGAGCAGATAGAGGGCCATAGGTCACAATGGGGTAAAATAGCAGATAGAGGGGCATATGTCACAATGGGGTAAGATAGCAGATAGAGGGCCATAGGTCACAATGGGGTATGACAGCAGATAGAGGGCATAGGTCACAATGGGGTAAGAGAGCAGATAGAGGGGCATAGGTCACAATGGGGTAAAATAGCAGATAGAAGGCATAGGTCACAATGGGGTAAGAGAGAAGATAGAGGGCATATGTCACAATGGGGTAAGAGAGCAGATAGAGGGGCAAAGGTCATAATGGGGTAAGAGAGCAGATAGAGGGGCATAGGTCACAATGGGGTAAGAGAGCAGATAGAGGGGCATAGGTCACAATGTGGTAAAATAGCAGATAGAGGGGCATAGGTCACAATGGGGTAAGAGAGCAGATAGAGGGCATAGGTCACAATGGGATAAGAGAGCAGATAGAGGGCATAGGTCACAATGGGGTAAGAGAGCAGATAGAGGGGCAAAGGTCATAATGGGGTAAGAGAGCAGATAGAGGGGCATAGGTCACAATGGGGTAAGATAGCAGATAGAGGGGCATAGGTCACAATGGGGTAAGAGAGCAGATAGAGGGGCATAGGTCACAATGAGGTAAGACAGCAGATAGAGGGCATAGGTCACAATGGGGTAAGAGAGCAGATAGAGGGGCAAAGGTCACAATGGGGTAAGAGAGCAGATAGAGGGGCATAGGTCACAATGGGGTAAAATAGCAGATAGAGGGGCATAGGTCACAATGGGGTAAGAGAGCAGATAGACGGCCATAGGTCACAATGGGGTAAAATAGCAGATAGAGGGGCATAGGTCACAATGGGGTAAGAGAGCAGATAGAAGGCCATAGGTCACAATGGGGTAAGAGAGCAGATAGAGGGGCATAGGTCACAATGGGGTAAGAGAGCAGATAGAGGGCATAGGTCACAATGGGGTAAGAGAGCAGATAGAGGGCATATGTCACAATGGGGTAAGAGAGCAGATAGAGGGGCAAAGGTCATAATGGGGTAAGAGAGCAGATAGAGGGGCATAGGTCACAATGGGGTAAGAGAGCAGATAGAGGGGCATAGGTCACAATGTGGTAAAATAGCAGATAGAGGGGCATAGATCACAATTGGGTAAGAGAGCAGATAGAGGGCCATAGGTCACAATGGGGTAAGATAGCAGATAGAGGGCTATAGGTCACAATGGGGTAAGATAGCAGATAGAGGGCATAGGTCACAATGGGGTAAGAGAGCAGATAGAGGGGCAAAGGTCATAATGGGGTAAGAGAGCAGATAGAGGGGCATAGGTCACAATGGGGTAAGATAGCAGATAGAGGGGCATAGGTCACAATGGGGTAAGATAGCAGATAGAGGGCATAGGTCCCAATGGGGTAAGAGAGCAGATAGGGGGGCAAAGGTCACAATGGGGTAAGAGAGCTGATAGAGGGGCAAAGGTCATAATGGGGTAAGAGAGCAGATAGAGGGGCATAGGTCACAATGAGGTAAGAGAACAGATAGAGGGGCATAGGTCACAATGAGGTAAAACAGCAGATAGAGGGCATAGGTCACAATGGGGTAAGAGAGCAGATAGAGGGGCATAGGTCACAATGGGGTAAAATAGCAGATAGAAGGCCATAGGTCACAAAGGGGTAAGAGAGCAGATCGAGTGGCATAGGTCACAATGGGGTAAGAGAGCAGATAGAGGGCATAGGTCACAATGGGGTAAGAGAGCAGATAGAGGGCATAGGTCACAATGAGGTAAGAGAGCAGATAGAGGGGCATAGGTCACAATGGGGTAAGATAGCAGATAGAGGGGCATAGGTCACAATGGGGTAAGAGAGCAGATAGAGGGCACAGGTCACAATGGGGTAAGATAGCAGATAGAGGGCATAGGTCACAATGGGGTAAGAGAGCAGATAGACGGCCATAGGTCACAATGGGGTACGGTAGCAGATAGAGGGCCATAGGTCACAATGGGGTAAGATAGCAGATAGAGGGCCATAGGTCACAATGGGGTAAGATAGCAGATAGAGGGCCATAGGTCACAATGGGGTAAGAGAGCAGATAGACGGCCATAGGTCACAATGGGGTAAGATAGCAGATAGAGGGCCATATGTCACAATGGGGTAAGAGAGCTGATAGAGGGGCAAAGGTCATAATGGGGTAAGATAGCAGATAGAGGGCCATAGGTCACAATGGGGTAAGATAGCAGATAGAGGGCCATAGGTCACAATGGGGTAAGAGAGCAGATAGAGGGCATAGGTCACAATGGAAACAAATATTTCAAAATAACACGGGGCCAGAGTTCAAAACGCTTCAAGCCTTTGACCTCAATCAAACTCAAAAATATAGATGGAAAGTAACCTGGCGTCTAATTAATCAAACTGGAGTGAATTCGTCTAGTACGGTACCAGCAGCACAGTAAACGCTAAACGGTGGTGTATTTGATGTCAAACTGCGAATCTATGTTCGATTAGATTCATTTCAATCTTCGCGTATGAAAGATAATTCTGATGGTTAAATTTTACGTAGGGCAGAGGGACTATGGCGCAAGCGTAACGCCCTCTGCCGGGAGATCGGGGTCAGATTTTAGTTTTTACTTCCACCCCAATAGTGAGTGGACTGTTGTGCCTACATACCTCAGCACAGGGGCGTCCTCTCCTCTAGCTGTCCTCTGGTCCGTCAGTCGCTTCTCTGCCGCTAATGCTCTCTAAACGTAAGGCAAAAACATTGATAAGGTTACCTTAAAACAAGACTCAAGCTCATATTGGTGCAAAGTTTGATTTTTTGTATCCATTAATATTGAAGCCAAATCTATCTAGCACAGAAATAGAAACTTCTTCCAAGAAATAACAGACGATGTCGAAACGGCAAATACCCTAACAATTGCGGGAATACACAGTACTACTGTCAACAGGCGGACATGGCTCTAAGATGACAATGGGGTTCAGAGTGATGGACAATTTCAGATATGTATTTACAAACAATGTGCTGATCCCCAAGTTAACCTGTAAAAAGCCCTAAACTGAGATTTGTAAACACGAAACTACTGATGTTAGTATTAGAAAAGCATTTTGAACAAGTTTTAAGGAATGGTACTAACACAGTGGAGTCTGGTCTTCATCTGTAAAAGATATCGAGGGCGATAGTGTGGTTCTCTATTGTAATTGGTTATTTCATCCAACATGTTTAATGTGACAGGCTGACTTACCTTTTCCCGATCGCTCAGCGCCAGGTAGCGTTGTCGCTCCGCCTCCTCGTCACGTGCCTTCCGGTCGTCCTCCTTCCGGTCCTGAATCAGGTCAACAACAGAGGAACCGCGTGCAGAACAGGGCCACACCAACATTGACAACAGGGCCACACCAACATTGACAACGCCTGACACGCCTGACACGCCCAATGCTACCGTTACATGCTTTATCGTATAATGGTGACATATGAGTGTCCACATAATGACCCCCTGGGCCATCATCGGTTGTCTCGACACGTACACATACTGCCCATGACACCAGTGCCCCAAACACTGCATACACTGCCCATGACACCCGTGCCCCAAACACTGCATACACTGCCCATGACACCCGTGCCCCAAACACTGCATACACTGCCCATGACACCCGTGCCCCAAACACTGCATACACTGCCCATGACACCCGTGCCCCAAACACTGCATACACTGCCCATGACACCCGTGCCCCAAACACTGCATACACTGCCCATGACACCCGTGCCCCAAACACTGCATACACTGCTCATGACACCCGTGCCCCAAACACTGTATACACTGCCCATGACACCAGTGCCCCAAACACTGCATACATC